>CM057009.1:42060444-42482944 GCA_029891345.1 Dryococelus australis | reverse complement strand
AATATTTTTGGCTATAATAGGGTATGTAAGGAAATGGATCGACTTGCACTATGTAAAATTGATGTTTGTTACGTAATGAGTACTTAAAGTTTGCGTTATTACACTATATTAAATTAGCGTAAGACAGATAAAAAAACGATCATTTTAAAGGATTATTTAATATTTAATGTATAAGATGAGTGGGTTTTAACAAATATCTCGTACAGTAATTCATATATGCGTATTTACCTCTTTGGGAATTGGAATAAAGAATATGTTGGTATAACTGCCCATGCCTGCGTTTAGGTTGAAGTTTTGATTTAATCAGTATGCATAATTGAACTATGGCGCTTTTCGAAGTAGATAAATATAGTTACATTTAAACAACACTTAAGCTTCTTGTGTGATAGAAAAAGGTTTAATTGTGTAAATACTTGTTACGCAGATAAGAGTTAAGTATCCTAGAAGGATTGAATCAAGTGTAAAAAAGAGCAGATCTTAAGAAAATTCTTCATTAAGGATTATTTAATGTAATAAACAAGCTTTGATTGCTGTATGTAGTATGGCATAGCATGATTTGAGTGTGATGAGTGGTAAATTCGGATCTTAATTTGGTTTTAAATTATGTTATATATAGTAAATCAGAAAAACGGAATCTTGGTGAGGCTTTTTTCTTTTTGTGTATCATTATACTTAGATTAAATATGTGGGGGAATGTATAGTGGAAGACAGTGTATGGATATTTGTTCATTTGTGTTGTATGATATGTTGATATATTTGTTCAAGTACTTAGTTTTGCTTGTGATGATTGATGTTAGGGGTTTCGCAAATGGGTGTTATGTTGATAGTAATATAGTCCGAAGTGGTTCCATATTACGATCGTGACTGGTTTTGTATGTTTTGTTCATTTGAGTTGTATGATACGTAAATATAGTTTTCAAGTATTTAGTTTTGCTTATAAGGTTTGGTGGTATAGGGTTTTGCAATTGCCTGTTATGGTATGTGAAAATGAGTTGTGTGAGTGTGTGTGTGTGTGTTTGTGCATGGGTGTGTGGATTATTTTGTGTGTGTGTTTTGCTATTACACGATTAAATGGTTTATCAGAGTAAATCATTGAAATATTCTGTCTGTGGTTTTTCGTGTATGTTGAAACTGAATGCACAATTGTTTCTCGTACTAGGGTTCGTTGCCCTGGTAGGAATAAACAGGAACTGTTTTCGCTTGAAAATATCCTATGGACACTTCATTTACGGTAAGGTTTTAGTCTTGAGCTGACGTTCCTCGGGAGCGGACATATGTCTCTCTACTTATAATGTGCATACTTGATAAGTGTGCACAGTGAATGTTAGCAGAGTGTAATATCTTCCACACCTAATAATAATAAAAAATAGTACTAATTGTAAATTCTGAAACAAATGAAAAGGTATATGATAGTTGTAGTTTGGGTGTTTAGCTGAGCGGATATATTACTTTAGTTAATGGTTAGTTGTTAATCATTCATGTAAGTATGTGAATACCTAGTAAATATTCATTGCATGTTTATGCAGATATGGATTTTCACGATTATGTTAACTACACAATTACATCATATAACTGCATTCCCCTCCACTATTCTCGAACTTCGACAGTTGACATCGCAAATACAACACTTTGGTTGAGCAGTATGTATCGATCATGCAATATGATAGACAGCGATCGTAAGTGAATGCGTAAGAATGCATTTCCCAGGCTTCTTTTAAACTACTAAGTGAGTCCTCTGGGAATCGATCTCGGTAATCCAAAAATAACATTACATAAATTACTATAAGCAGGAATATAAAACACAACTAAATCTTTGTTAAATTCGGATATAAAATAATAATAGGTGTTCTGACCGAGACTCGAAATCGATAATCCGAAATTAGAATTACATTAAGCAAGCCTAGCACCTACACAACACATAAATAAAATTTGGTGAAAATCATAAATGAAATAATATTAGGTTGAAAAATATGTTCTTGATGAATATGTACTTGGTGAATTAATGATTAAGTATGTTTATAAAAAGGGCTTAAATGCATAATTGACCTTGTCACAAATGTCTTAGGTCTTAAATGACCTTAGCATCTTGATGGATATCGGGTATGATGCTTATGTTATGAATTTATCACTATATCTTCAATGGTTCGGAAATTATCACTATATTTTACTAAAGGGCTTAAATGTATAATTGACTTTGTCAGAAAGTCCGTAGGGCTTAAATGGCTTTGTCTCCGTAGTGGATATCGGATACGATGTCTATGTTATGAATTTGATTTCTATATCTCCAATGGTTCGGAAATTATGAATACATTTGTAAAAAGGGTTTAACTCATAACTGAACTTGTCAGCAATACCTTAAAGCTTAAATGCTCTTACAATTGTGATGAGAATCGGATCCGGTGTCTATGTTATGAAATTGATATTTATAGCATCAATGGCTCGTAAATTATGACTATGTTTATAAACGGGCTTATCTCAAAATTGTCCTTGTCAGAAAGGGTTTAGGACTTAAATGACCTGTTGAAAGGTAAACGATGTGTTGTATTTGATGTTCGGAGTGGTTATATAAATAAATTTAAAATTTAAAATGCTTCTATGCTTAATTTAATTCAAGATGGCGATTGTTATATAAGTCGTTCATGGTACAATGAGAACTTTTGAAAGCCATACTTAAGATCTACTTGTGTGCACTTTGTATATTTTTCCGCCTTATGTAAAATTAACATTGCCATGGGCCTCATCACTTTGTACGTGCGTCGGTCAAATGAAACTGTGGAATTATGTAAAAGGTAAATATTTTACAAAGCCGCTCATTTTTTACATTTCGGTGCATTAAAAAACAGAAAGTGAAATAAATAATTAAATTATTATAAATGGTTACCTAACATTTTTTATGTGGCGTTAAGATATGGAATTACCATCCATCCATCGTTACCAACATTAGTGAGTGCATGTCGCTCAGTGCGCACGTTAAAAGTATATGCAGGCAGGGCCAGTGACTTTTTTCTAATGTTGATTTCAAAAGTGCTCACTTTATCGTGAACAGCCTTTAGTTACATAATCATTTTTCCGCCGATATATACTTAAGAGACTAATAAATACGTCTATTTTTATATGTCACTCGGTTATGATTGTTTTGTAAAAAAATTTATTACTTAATTTTTAATTGACAACTTTTTTGTAAAAAAAATGCATTTTGAATATTTAGCTCTTGTGAATCTCCAAACTAAATTTCCTTTAAAATACGAGTTCGTGAATATATCGCTTCATGCACGTATGTTTGAAAATTTTTTAATTGAATGTACATATATTAATATAAATTCCTAAGCTTTTTTTTATAAAATCGCGATTTATTACTTTATTACAACTCCATTTTGAATGCACGATTTAGTCTGCGTAATTTTTTCTGTAATATGACATTTAAAATTTTTTTGGGCTTAAGTTCTTATGGTCAAGATGACAAAGGCATTGTGCAATAGAACTGGTGTTCCATAGTTCAAAAGCAAAGTTTTTTTTTAATATGTACTAATGCATTATATATATGGAGAGAATTGTCTTAAGCTTCCAGCCGCTCTCAAGAGTTCATAATAACATTTAATAGCATTACCAATATTGGCACTTGGAGCGCGAGCAAGTCGCCTTCTCTCTTGCAGGCATTGTCAGAACTTGTGCGCTACCTGCCGGCCGATGATGGCATCAAGAGACATCAGCGCTCCTGTTGATCAACTCTATAACTAATATGGTGACCTATGATGACGACAGCAGTGCTGCCTATCTGTCAAGTTTGGAACTGAAGACATCCTACCTCGCTGGGAAGGGGTGGTGTAGGGAGGGTGTTAACCATATCTGTGGTGAGGAGGATGATGCTGGGAAGGGGTGTAGGTTGTGGAGAGGGGTGTTACTCTATCAGGTGTAGATAACCCCGGTATAGCTCGTTGTAAAGTAGGGAGGGAGAGGAGGGGTGGGGGTGTAGGTAGATGAAGGGGTTGGAGCACGCGGAGCCGAGTGCGGAGCTGATTGCTGAGGAAATGAGGAGGTGGCCTAGCTTTTCCAGAGATTGCAGCCCTGGGTTAATCTTATGGGACTACGTCTGAAACGTCTAGGTCAAGGTCAAAAAAAGGTGGGGTGAAACCATCCAGCCCCTACTACTGTTATGTATCGATCCTTTCAGTATAATTTCCAATGCTTTGGACCATATTATAAAATGTGTTAAAAGGACTGGTTTTTGGGTGGGGAGAGGGGGCATTACTATTTAACCAAATAGCGTGGTCCTATCATTGGGTTATATAACCGTTATAACATAACAATCTTATTCTCCTTGAAAATATGAGTCTGGTGATATTTAACACAACATACGTATGCCTTTAAAATTTTTGTTTACGAAGTAAATTTAAATTTTAAAGAAGTATATTCAATAATTCTGTTCTATCATCTGCTCATTGTGGCTGATGTTTTAATATTTTTCCCCCCATATATTCAGCCCCACTTAACAGTTACTCAGTCACATTGAGCAGCAAACATTTTTTCACGATTTTTGGAAGTTTTGGGTGTATGTGGGGGAAGGGAAATATTGGGTACGAAACAAGCTGTTTTGTAAGCTATACTGGTCATTTTGAGGGATAAACGAGAAATTTTGAAGCCCTAGGCATGACGTCAACCGAGTTGACTGGTGACTCCTGGTTCCTGGTGCATGATACCTGTCCAGAAGCTACAGTTCCCTACTACCTAATCTCTTCGATCAATCCAGCGGTCAGGGTATACTTGATCCAGATATGCTCACACGTCCTGGCCAAATTGTACCAGGGTGCCATTAAGCTGAAATCACAAATACATTCGCCCTTCAAATGGAACATCCTGCAGGAACTGCATTTGTGTGTACTCAACGAACCGACGGCAAACAGAAGCATTAAGTCGTGGACGTAGACGGGATGTCCTAATGAGATGGTGCTGTACAATACCCACCCACATGTTAACAGAAAACTGCTACTGATGGCTTCGTATGCGGGTAATGTGTGGATTACCTTCCGCCCACGTGTGGCAATTCAAGGAATTACAAATATCACCTGGTGTAAAGCAAGCCCCGTCCGTTCACAAAGTGGAGTTCGAAAAACATTGCTGCATATTGCACTGTTGTAGGTAACACCCAGCAAATTGTAGCCGACGAGGAAAATCGTCCGGACCTGCCGCGTGTACAGTATGCAGGTGATGAGGACGCTGTTGTTGCTCACGAAGAACCTGTATTGCAGTACTATGGTTGGCATCTATTGCGTGGTCGATGGCTCGGATGATGGAAAATGGCAATTCGATGGAAGCAAGGACCTCTTCAAACTGTGTCGTGCGCACACGTCGTGTGCGTCCAGAATCATGTTTCCCTTCGGCGACTGTTCATGTATCACTTAGGCGCTGGTCAAAGGCATCAAAGTGGAATGGTGTGGTACCTGCCTCCTGGGATACCGATATGCGTACATTCTACGTGCATTTATACCTCATCCCTGTGCTGCACTGTACACTAGGCGTATGTGCACTAATTCCGCTCACGTGTATTAATTCAGTTTACCACCGCCACACACACACAACCGTACACCTGGTAAAGGTTGTTCACGTTAAAATGAGCACTTAAAGTCACTGCCCTTAACTGCATATAATATTTTAGCGGGCGCATTAAAGTTGGTAACGATCGATGGAAAATAGTTCCATATCTTAATGTGGAGTAACAAGTGTTAGGGAACCGTTTGTGATATTTTTAATTATCTCATTATTTTTCTGTTTTATTTAATTCATCGAAGTGTAAAAATGAGCAGCTTTATAAAATATTTACTTTTCTAATAATTTCACAGTTTCACTTGACCGACGCACGAATAAAGTGATAAGGCTCATGATAATGTTAAATGAGCAAAAGGCGGAAGAATGCACAACGTGTATACAAGTAGTTCTTAAGCAGGGCTTTAAAAATTGATCATTTAACATGAACAATCTATAGATGGTGTTAACGGTCTCGATACAGTGATACTGCGTATCAAGGCCTGTGTGAACACCAAGTGAGTACCTGCTGTAGTAGTTAGATGGGTACACCACCAGTTTTACGACCTTGACTTACGCACATTTGTGCAGCAGCTGCCTTGTATTTCCGGTTGCCTTCCCGGCAGGCATCATGACAAGACACTGTGTGATGCCAGCTGCTTGCGTGCCAAGTGCAGTAACGCTATGGTTGCGACCTTTATACGTGAACTCCTCCCAAACGGAGGGGTTTAGCGTGATAACACCACACAAACTAATTTATTAATTTTAAGGTGCTCTTTAACAACCCGTCATTGGAAACTCGATTAGGCATCGGCATCGCGGAATTTTATGCGACAATAGGGTTGCAACCCTTATACTCCTTATGACATAATTTAATGGCAGCGAGCGGGTTTGATGTGGGTACTGATATTCATTCAGCTGAACGTTATAGCGGATGCCACTGAAAATTTCCAATACACAT
The DNA here is from genome assembly GCA_029891345.1 of Dryococelus australis. NCBI lineage: Eukaryota > Metazoa > Arthropoda > Insecta > Phasmatodea > Phasmatidae > Dryococelus > Dryococelus australis. The sequence goes on along the minus strand of CM057009.1, from coordinate 42,476,463 downwards.
GTGTTTGTTCCACCTTCAAGGCGCATCCCAACCTTACGAAGCATCGTAGAACAAAATGTCGCCTATACGTTTTAGACATAATTTATTATAATAATATGCAGGACGGATTTGTCTGTGTTTTTTAGACATAGCTGTAAATTAATTTTACAATTATTAAAATGACAACTTTATAAATGTATAGTTATAATGTTGCCATATCATTAAGAATAATATCCTAACATATATTAAAAATAATTTTTTTACATTTTCTTGTATATTAAGAAAAATACATATTTCCATATTTCTCAGAAAAGTATATCTGCAGTCTTACGAAAACGTATTGACATCTACCGCGGAATTGCATATTTATTTCGTGGAAATAACTGTAAGCACACACATCAATATATTTTGAACTATGTGTCCTTTATATACAGATTACGGATTATAACCTGCGTATCAATGAGCAATCTGTTCAGAATAAAAGTAAATAGCGTTTCAGTTAAGGTCGTTTACCATAGTCACGTATCATAGTTATAATATGCTCAGCTCATTATAATAATGAACACTAATCCCCTAATTACTTTAAATCTTTTATTAATAATTTTTTGCCAGCCAAGATAAAATTATCCAAATTGAATTCTAATATATTAGTATTTATATTAGTTATTTCAGACTTAACATAACAGGTTTAGGTAAACGAACCCATTGAGGTGCTTTTCAATTTCGATTAGTTTACAAGCATATCAACGGCAGTGAATAAAACGAAATATTAAACAAAAAATAATGTGTATTAATAAATTATGCTTTAATTTGATTGGAGCCCACATAAAAACTTCAGGTTTAAAATATTGGTACATCCGCACTAGATATTACATCATAACTCGTTTTTCATATTGGTACTAAATTTTTAAGTATCAAGAAACAAAATTTTCTTAATGGAAGAATATTTGAAACACCATTTAATTCTTTCGAAAAAACGTGACGTATTTACAATAGCAGCAATAAATTCGTTGTAGAAAAATTGCTGGCAAAGGTATTGTATAATATGTATCTTGATAAAATTTAGCTTGTATCATTACTACGATATTTCATAAGAATTAGCATCCAGTTTGCTATGACAAGATGTACACTTTTTCTGTATTTTGTGTGTAAGCATTACTGTGCTTGAGTAATTGTTTTGGAATGAATTAAACGAAATTATTAAAGAGAAAAGCAATATATATATACATACATACATGATTTGTTAACGTGATATGAGCTTCCACAATGAAATAAAATTGTTCCATATATTATGTCCTTTGGCAGCTTATTTTAATCTGTAAGTTTTTACATACAATAAATATAAAGTATTTTAGAATTATGGTTGGTTAACCCATAAATTTTAATCTGACAATTGGTTATTATTTACTTGGTGTTTCAAAGTAGCCAATGACTACAGATATTCTATGTGTTTGTCTAATATAAATTACCGAGCGAATTCGCGCAGTGGTAACTCACTGGACTCCCATTCGGGAGGACCCGGGCTCGATTCCCGGTCCAGCCATCCTGATATCGATTTTCTATGGTTTTCCGAAATCACTCCAGGCGAGTGCTGGGAGTTGGGTCCCTAACAAATGCCATATGGCCCATTCCTTATCCCAATCCCTCCTCCCTGTGCAACTTACACCGTCTCTAATGACCTCGCTGTTGATGAGACTTTGAGCCTTACTACGACCATCTAACATAAATCATAGGGAAAAAAATGCATGTACTGTTATTCAGATCTGATGTATAATTTTATATATATATATATATCAATCTTTTATTTTCAAGCGTATAAGGAGAGTATGCAGCCCAGTTCTGAGTCATCTATGATTGTTACAACAAATCCTTCTGTTGACAGCGGTCATCACTCCGACCCATTCACTGATGATACAGGTAGGTAGATTAGTAATATTATTAATTCTAAATTGTTTTTATCCTCTGCTAATTCTTCACATTTTACTTAACTAACTTCTACTAATGCTTATGTATGTTTTTATAGGCTAACACATAGTAGAATTTCAAATTATTCTCAATTACTGCTACAGCAATATTTACTAGAATGATTACACATTAATTTGTACATCTTTGTTTTTGTGTTTTTGGTATGATTAGTGAAATGCTGTTATTTAAATGCTATCGGGTATACTATCTTAATTCGCAAAACACCACGAAAACATAATTTCTTTCATTGCACGAAAAAAATCATTAATTGCTGTCTGTATATGGCAGCATTCACGTTACTTTCTTAAAAGATTAAAGTTTTAAGGGTGAAAATTATTATTTGGTTAATGTCTTTTGGGGACATCGACGAAATTTATAGAAAATGTTTTACGTTTGTTTGAATTCCTCCATAACAACTAAAGAAAACAATGTCAGTCATACATGTAACATTTTTGTTGCCTTAATGATGAGTAGATTGGGTTAATTTTCGTGTTTATTTGTATGTTACAGTGGCGCCGACTTCAGTTAAATATTGGAGGGGCAATAACCCAGACCACCCTAATAAAGCGGGGGTTCCTGAGGCATTCTCCCGAAAAAATTTGACTTTGAATTTGTGAAAATGGTGCTATTTAAGTCATTGTCGTGCCTTAACATTTAATATACCTCTAATAGAATTATTTATGTTTTAAAGATAAAATGTTTGTGTGAAAAGTTTTACAAACGTATCTTTGCCAATTTCAGATCCTTAATACACACTCGAAATCAGCATATTTTAATAACAGGAAAAACATAACATAAATGTTACATACTGCGATTTAAATACTCTATGACCATTATCTGCATGTGTTAATACATGCACATAATATTAACATGCCAAAATCAGCAGAATGGTAGAACTTACCTCAAATATCACTGAAAACACAATTACCTTTTCTGAAGGAATGTCCTCTTCCGCTTAACCACCAAAGGTAGCAGATTATTGTTCTCCATGTGTAAATGTAGTTCGCTGAAGTAATGTCCTCTTTCTGGTCTCATTCCTTGATATGACGTAATCTGCTACCTCGTCCAGATCTAATGCCGCAGCAACCTCCTTGTGGATATGTAGAAGACTAGCAGATTTCAATCTCAGCTGTCCCATTGTTGAACGAAAATATGTCTTAAGTCCTTTAAGACCAGAGAAAATCCTCTCTGCTGTTGCTGTAGACACGGGAATTGTCATCACGATTTTCAAAAACTTGAGTTCTGAGAGCAAAACCTTTAGATGGCTTTCTTGCCTGAAATTATTGATGTCTTCTATGTTCTCAAAATATTTCCCTTCATTCTTCAGCAATTCATGAAACATTCCTCTGTGAAGGAAAAGATGATCAGGATCGCTGTCATCTTTGTAGAATTGCACAATTTCTTCTTTGTTTGCATCACTTCCTAGTATAAACTGCTCCACTTCTAACAAGAATTTGTAAGATGCTGTTTCAAAACGTGAAATGAAACGATTCACAACACTATGTATTATTTCGAATAATAGACACCTGTGCCTTTGCTCCACTGAATCAAATTGCTCTGCTGAGCTATCTTGAGAATCGTTATACGGTATGGAAATTTTTTTTTCCGCCTGGGTAAAGTAGGTGAATGAACATCTGCAGGTTTTTTTTCTCTTATTTCAGACCAGATTTCACAGAAACGCCCTCTCAAAAAATTGAATGCATGCTTTTAGGGTCATAATCAATCTATGAGTCTCTTCTAATTGAAGCGATTTATTTTGCAGATCACAATTTGCAGTGTCTATCTTACCAAATAGTTATTAAAGATCCGTAAGAGTAAAGAAAAATCAAAAGAATACATTAGTCTCAAAAATGAGGCAGCTGTAGATCCAGATTCAGTTGAATCACTATCTGAAATTGATGTAAAAAATTCAATCAGAGCTGTATAATATGAAAGGACAGATGAAAGTGACTTAAATCTTAGGTGTGATCAGAGGTGTGTCTTCGCATTTTATAGACTGAAAAAATGCTACTCTCTTAGGGGAATCTCGTATAGAGCCAACTATATATTTTACCATGTTAAGTGCGTCTCTGCACTTAGGGATTGACGAGATTGTAACTTGTACCACTAAGTTCAATGAATGTGCTAAGAAATGTACATATAAAGCTCTTTTTCCATGCATAATATTTTTGCTTGCACTCCAATATACACGTCAGGCATGTTGGCAGCACCATCGAAGCATTGACCTCTACAATTTGGGATGGACAAACCAAAGCGAGAGAGTACGTCACAATTAATATTAAGTAAGGCAGACGAAGTTGTACTGTCTGTTTCGTAAAACCCAAAATAAAACAGTTCCTGTATCTCTAAAGAATCTGTGACATATCTTACACAAAATGAAAATTGTTATATTCTACTGAAATCAGCTGTTTGATCACATATTATTGCAAAATATAAAGAGTTCCTAACCTCTGCAATTAACTTTCGAAGAAGTGTATGACTCATCATATCAACCATTCTGTTTTGTTATAGCACGACTGCACCAAGTGTAAGACTCTCTTTGAAGCCACATCTGTAGTTCATTTGAGTCTTCACAGCGTATGTTAAGAAGGTTATATAAGTTACTTCCACTGTCAGCGTGGACTCTAATAGCAAGGCCTTCAGTACACAGGTACCGGAGCTATGATAATAATGTTAGTAAACAAGTACGATTTACCACAATTTGCCTCTGTTTCTCGTCAGACATCTGGGTGCAAACATTTATTCCACTTTTCAACGATTTACATTTAAGAAATGCTTCCCTATCACATACTGAAAGTTCATGCGATTTATGTTTTTCAGTGCCCTTCTTCCAATTACAAAAGCCAGTACTAATGAAATTCATCTCTCTTCTAATAGAAAATTGGAAACAGTTTTCCTCAAATGTTTTCTTACACACAGAACAAAGGATAACATATTTTACCTGGTCATAAGCAATCCATGGATAGGTTTGATTCCAGTGTGGGTTAAAACGCCTCTTCGGTTTCTTTGCTGCAGCTACTGATTTCTCTTTCATGACTGGAAGAGAAAGGTATACTTCCTTTAGGGAATATGAAGATGTACCTGGATTCACAAATGTCGGTGTCTCTGACTGATGTTCCGTTACTGATACGGTTTATAGAATGTGGACACTCCTCAACTTCCTTAACCTTATTTTTACATCTAATCACAAATTTGTCCATTGTGTCAGAAATTATAACAAGAACAAGCCTTTTACTTCACTTGGCACTATCAGCATGTTTAATAAATATTTGCACTTTTTACTTCTCGTAATCGTCAATCGTCACTGCCGCAAGAACACTAGAAAACAACCGCATACAGCAAACAGAAATACACTACACCCGCAGTTCCATTTTCGTTGTGAGGTAAAATACCGCATCACCATATTATCTAGTTTTTTTATTTTTTTATCTGAGACTCCAATAACCCAATACCTAAAAGGAAATTATTGGCACCTACATACTTCAAAGCTGCCAGTTTCGCTTGCACTGTTTAAAAACTGAGATTGCAGTGTTATATTTGTGAGTCCAGTAATGTCTATCAGTAGCTACAAATCGGTGCAACATGGAAATATCGTACTCCTTCGGTAATTGTCTAAGCTATGCATTGTGTTGAATAGCCGCAATAAGGTAATATCGTATTCTGCTGCAAGATTGGAAACATAAACTAGTAGTAGAGATATGAAAAGTCACAATGTTATATATGTTTTCTACTTTTTGTCGTTCTGCTGCTCAGGGGTAAAATTGCCGCCACGGTTGGCTACACTGGATTCTACTTCCACTCCTCGCGAACATACACAAGACAAGTAGTATGTAAGTAACCTGACCAATATCTGGAAGTTACCTGCATCAATATATTTCCACTTGCAAAAATAAATATAAAAAAACCCTGTATTTTTGAAAATGTATTATTAAACAAAGAAACATTACTATTTTACAACATTTGTCGACTAATCATTCCATACTAGTTAAGTTAAATGGCATGAGAATTTTGGGGGGGGAGGGGGATTGGCCCTTTGTCTCTCCTGGGTAAATTTTGGGTGGACAAAAGTAGCTTCCACCCCCCCCCCCCCCCCCCCCCCACCACGGAAGTGGCCACCACTGGTTCATTACGTCATGTACTTTACTGTAGACAATAAAAATTGAACCTCTTGGATAGCCAAGACGACTTCGACGATATAGATTTCCAAATGAACTTTACTACTATAACCATGTAACAAATTTGAACTTAAATTTGTATGCTAGCAGTATATATTACCAGCATCAAATGCGTCTATGCAGAGCCACGTTTGTCCACCATTTGAAATAATTGTGACATACAAATAAATCAATTTTTGTATTATTTTAGAAAACCTTCGACCGATAGTTGTCAAATTTGGCAAGCAAGTAGTATTGCAGTAGGCGTCATAAGTTACTTTTTTTTTAAGTGGGCTAAACACTTATTTGAAAAATTTTACCATAACTTTTCATGCTTGCAGTAACTTTTACAACAACCAAATGTATCTACAGGGGCCATCTTTTGTCAATAGTTATGTAAGATAATGTTACCTTAATCAGTAAAGTTGTGTCATATCTGGGAAAATAATATACCGATTCGTACCTAATTCCACAAACTAGTGGTACTCTAGTAGGCCATGTAAAAGGTCATGTTTAATATGGGTTTTACGTTTATTTTCAAAATTTCGATGAATCAAATACAATAATAAAGTTTAAAGAAGGTGCCAACAGATAACCGTTTTGTTCTCCATTAATTAAGATAGCAAATAAGAAAATTGAGATGTCATACTATAGGTCGGGGAACAATAAATCGATTCCCTCCGAATTTAGCATCCAAGTAGTGATACAGTAGGCGAGATGAACTTACATGTTCTAAGTGTGTCTAGTATTATTTAGAATATGACTGACATATGACTGATAGAGATCAAATAATTATTTCTGTTAAACGATCTAAACAATTTCATTTAAACTTTGTGTGCTGAGAGTATCAAGTAGAAGAACCAATTATTCTTACAGAAAGCCTATTTTGGCTGCCTTTTCTCGAAGAATGCGCCTGGTGATAAAATGTAACTTTTATTCCATATCTGAGGAACCAATCACCGAATTCCCACCAATTTATTCAAACAAGTAGGACTAGAGTAGTTCAAGTAATCTTATATAGTTGAAATGAGTCAAATATTAATTTTTTATGGCAGCAATATAAATTGTGCAATTAAGATTTTGTATCTATGTTATAATTTGACATAAATTCAACCAAATTTTGTATGCTGACAGTATATATTAGAAGTATCAAATATGCCTATTCAGAGCCTAGTTTTAGGCCTTTATGTACAACAGCGCTAAAAGATAAAATAAATCTTTAATACGATATATACATTTTCACCAAATTCTGCACACATTTAGAGCTACGACGGACCATTTAAACATATATGATTTAAATGACTCACACACTGTTTTCAGAATGGTGTTCTTGTAAATATCTGATGTTGTTAAACCCATTCTGCCAAAACTTTAGACTGATTACAACCGAAATTTGATGCTCCGAATCCTACCTTCCGTATTGCAGTTATTTGCACGCCATCTTACGGTACGAGGTGTTTTGGTTATTGCCTTAATATAATTCTGAGATACCCAGGAACACTTCACTTGGTTCAGCCAAAAGTTTATCATTATATTCAAAACTCGATTGCCAAAGTAAACTACAAAAATTGAGAGTGCGTGTAAGCCCCTTTTCATATAATAGAATATAGGAGTTCGAAGCTAGACCGCTTCGGTGTTAGAGACGTATTTTTATCCAGGACGACGAGGCCCTTAATATGTAACCCTGCACCTGAGAGTCCTAACGACGTAATTGGTTTACTATAGGTAAGTCGTCCAATGTTGGAACGAACACCGAGAGCTGAAAAACGTCAATGAGATAAGTTTTCATTGCACTACTTATATGTGCTGTACGCAGTGTCCACCATAATACTTCTAGAAAATTTATACCCTATCGACGATTCCGTGTTGATTTTTTTTTAAGTGTACTATGAAAACAGCTAAAAAACTTTGCCAACTAATAACTTGAGGAAAGAATCCGCTCTCCTGAGTTGGGCACACTGAAGAACAGAGAACTTGTTTTTATCGAATAAAGGTATTACTTATTTTTACTCTGAGATTAACATTAACTGCAAGGGTCAAGTCAGATGCCACGTAATATGACATGCAAATATGTGTATTTTAGTTTTAAAAAATTTTCTGCACTTGCGCAAGAGGTGTTGACTTTTCGGCAACTGGAGGGAGACATGTGTTGGTCCATTGGGTGCTGGAACACAAGTGAGGAAGTGCAGAGAGGGAAATTCAGTTACATAGGGGAGGGGAAAATGCATTTTATGCAGTCACATGTGTTGGCCCGTCGGTGGTCGGAGAGAAGCAGACGTGTGTAGCTCGCGGTTGTGGAGTGGTAAATGCAGTTGCATAGGGAATGTTTACATGTAATTATATTTCATTATTGTTCACTTGCATAAAAAAACGATTATGCACAATTAATATTTGCTAAGTAGTCCTATGCACTTTCATAATCGTACGCATGCATAATTAGCAATTACCCCTTATACAATTACTCAGTACGCAATCACCAACTCCATATGTCCTCTCCCCAAGACACCCAGCTCTCGACTGATCTGAGACTGGTATTACCAAAGGGTTTTACCTCCGACTTCATATTGGATTCCAACAGTATTACATGTAAAAAAATTTTTTTTCTTTATATTAAAAACATTTGTGTGTTATTATTATTAAAAGTGTTTATCCATTATTATTATATAACACTGTCTATGTAATACATTTACATGTAACTCCTTGATGCAAAATAAAAAGAAACTATAAACACAATAACTTTGTAAACTCTGTTTATTAACCATCAACCACAATATCTACACAATAATGCTTCAGTCTTTTCATATACTTTTATATACAAATAAATTGTTCTTCTTTATACAGTTCGTCGTCTTTAACCCTTCCGCAAGCTGGAGGGGCAATCCTCGCAGTTGTAAGGCGAAACACCGCCATTGCTGGTGAATGATTGCGAAACAGAAAAAACTAGTCTCGTATTTGGTCGATCTCGCAGTGGGACGTTGTAACTTACATTGAAGTAACATGGTGGATAGACCCCACGCAGCAGATGTTGAAGTGGTAGTTGAAGTGTTTGGTAGAGGTGGCGACGGATGGTATGCCAGGCAGGTGGCATACCATACCATAAATTTATTTTAGGATATTATAATGTCCCCAAGGAAATGTCATCACATTATCTGGAACGACATACCAATTATCATCATTACTTAACAATGCTATGTTTGTTACTCATTCCGTGAAGATCTTGTGACCATGCGAAAGAAGTGAAATTTGGTCCTCGTACCCCTTGAATGTTGTGTGATGCAATCCACATAATCCCATTCCATCTATGGGAATGGTGGTCGAAATGTTAGAACTTTGGATTTGTTATCATCATTTGAGAATGACATTGACACATCCTTTACAACAAAAGAGTTTTTGTGGTAGTTTTCAAAACCTTCTACACAACAATATATATTGGTTTAGACAAACACTTGCTTGTATATTACACTTACATGGTATACAGTTTTTGCACCCATAATAGTTTTATATTGAAGTGGGTTTGATACATAAGTACCTTCTATAATATAGTGGTGCATAAATATTTTACACCTACTTATATATTACATCCATATTAACTTTCAATTTAAGTGAGTTTTATGCATAACTTATATTTTGTCTTCTTGAGAATCTACCACCTCGTTGTAGCCTGAATTGCTTGTATTGTCAACCTCATCAAACCCTATTGGAGCTTCTATAACCTGATGCATTTCTTCCACATACAATCACGCCTTGCATGGGGGTAGTTGGCCAATATATTATGATGACTGGGTCGTCACTAATTTGTTTTAGGGGCGTTTTTCTAAAGTTGGTAGCCCTGTTTGTGAGATTTGGGCCTCGTACTAAACTATTTGCTTTTAATGTGTATTTTTATATTGGTTATTAATATTATGGATTATATATACTTTTATTATGGATTTATACTTAAATCGTGATCACACATTTTATTTGGTTTTTATTTCTCAGCTGAGTTGCATATTAATATTTGTAATGTAATTTCTTTGCCGTACAGCTGTGCCGAGCTTCTGAAGCTCTTTGATATCGTGTGTGTAGTCCCCGTGGTCGTCGCTAGTGGCGCTCGGGTAACAGTATGTTCCTTGCGGTAGGTCGTGCAGAAGGTCGCAAGCAGTCTAGCTTTGTGGAGGCACCAGGAGTATGCTCGGGATGTCAGCTGTATGTTTGCTGAGCGCGACCGAACAAAAGGCAACGATGAAGTTTGCCTGTCACAGGAAGAGGCTTCGGCAGTGATAAATGTATAAACGGTGCTAGAGATGTCTGCGTCTGAGTTGAGCATAAGTTATGTAAAGTTGTGTGCCAAAAAACCTCCGCGAAACCTACAGTAACTTGTATGTGTGTACTTTGCAGTACGGAGTTCTGTATGTCACGTCCCATTCGTAAAGTTTACGTGTGCGTGAATAGATTGTTAAAATTAAAACACATAACTTAGGTTCCGGAATAATAGCGGCAACTTGTTGGAAATATTCTCCGCTACACCGGCCAGTATGTGGACGACACCAGCCCAGCAGATCGCCCCATTTGAATGAAATTGCGCTGGAGGCTTTGTAGCTTGCAGGGATCGCAGCTTCTCAGATCGGCCGTAGCTTTTCATGTATGCCTCGAGGTGGCTTACACGAGTTCTTCTACCAACAAACTATTAAGGTACTGTCTCATCAGAAATTCCGCCCGACAACACAGCGGGCTGTTTTGTCTGAAAGGTTCCTCACAAGCGGCGACCACCTTTTTAATGTGTGTAAACATTATTTTTCATAACCATTTTAATGTGCAATTTTGGAGCACCTGTGCATTATGCGTTTATACTTGTTATAATGTTATATACTTACTATCATAAATTAAATCTAGATTGCACCACCTCTATAAAGGAACATAAAGTTGTGTATCATTCATTTTTGCTGTGATTAAAAATAAAATAAATCAAACTGTACTTGCTGGAATTATCCATTCCAGTGTTGCTGATCCTGGACATATTCTATTTAAATAATATTGCACAAAGACATGAATGCTCATTTGCCTAAATACTACAGCCTTACAGTTTATATATTTCTATGGAATATATTAATGGGATGAAGGGACACAAGGGGTTTTTGTTAAAGACGAGTGCAGCATGTCACTTGAGATGTTATAAATGTTACGTGGGGGTTTCGGCAAGTGAGGTAGACTTGAAGTAACTAAGCCCTTAAGGGACAAGGGCGATTCAATATCATTGGTTAACGCCAGGATTCCGAGGGGACAGTCTTCATAATATAAGTATGATATTATGTCCGGATCATCTCTTGGGTTTTCTGGTATGAAATTGTAAGTTAACTGTATTTCATGTGTCGCAAAGTATAAAGTGAAATCTTTAGGGAGGTGGACGAGTTTATTTTCGATATTCGGTAATAATAAAGATTTCCATTTCCCATTTGCCAGTATTGCTCTATAGATGCAAAAACATTTAACATTGCACACCTCCCAGCAGTTGGTATGGTCCATCCTACATTCTTGTTGTTGCCTATGGGTTTCTGTGACGGTAGGAGAATGCGAAGGTCAGGGCAGTAGCGGTGTAGTAGATAAAGCAGAAATGCACAACTTTTTATTTCGACTGACTGTTTGCCCCAGGTCTCTCTGTGGTGGCTGCACATGGGTGCTCCTTGCTTGGTAGCGCACATGTTATCCGGGTCTGTTTCTCTCTTGATATACTTTCCAGGCAATGATGTAGTCAATGATGGTGTTTGATTCATAAACAGCACACTCGAAGCGATGTCGACTGCTTCCAAACTTGAAGTGTATAATTTTTTTTAATAACTCATTACCTAATGCTAATGTGATACAATATGGCGGTGGTGAAAAATTCTGTACATACTTTCTCATTACATTATGCAAATGTGTGTAGGTTATGCATAACAAGTAATTATGCAAGTGCACGAACCAAAATAAAGATTCAATGATTAAATATGTTTTTTAATTTGTAATGCTACTCAAAACCAATATAGCATCGGAGGCAAAATCCATTGGTAACACCAGTCTCAGGTCAGTCGAGAGTTGGGTGTCTTCGGGAGAAGATGTTTGTAGATGGTGATTGCATAATGAGTAATTGCATAATGGGTAATTGCTATTTATCCCCATGTGCGATTATGCGAGTGCATACTTAGTAAATATTCATTGTGCATAATCGTTATTTATGCAAGTGCACAGTTATGTAATCTAATTACCTGTAAACATCTTCTATGCAATTGCATGCCCGTCTCCAAAATCGCTAGCTACACATTTGAAGCTCTCTCCAGCTGCCAACAAGACAACACCTAATTGTGTAGGTAAAAAATGAATTACCTTATGCAAATGCATTTACCCCTTCAAACCTCCTCAGTTGTGTTCCAGCACCCGACAGACCAACACGCAAGTCTCTCTCCAGCTGTCAAAGAGCCAACACGTCATTATGCAAGTGTACAAAAATAAATTAAGTTTCCTGTCCTGAATCGAAACAGGTAGCAATCTAAAAAATGTGCCCTGCCCAGAAATCGTACCCGGTACCAATCCGCCCACTGGCAATCCCACAGAGCACAAAGGGGATTGGCCGAGAATCGAACCTAGGACCAGAATTGCAGTGCACCGGAACAACATGTTCAAAAAATTCACCAAAAGTGCATGTGCAAAAAATGCACTGGAAATGCATTTGCAAGGTGTATGTGCAATGAGCAAGTGCAATTTAAGCCAGTAATCTGCCACAGTCACAGCATATTTACTTTTCTAATAAGTTCATTTGACCGATGCATGAATAAATTTATCAGGCTTTCTTCAATGTTAATTTTACATATGGTGGCAAAATGTGTAATATGCATACAAGTAGACATTCAACAGTGCTTTCAAATGTGCTCAGTTTATTATGAATATACTTTACTAATGTACCTGGGTTATTTTTAATAAATATGAAACCCGAAATGATTTTATCATGATAGTTTTACTATTGGATTTGTGAGATGGTTTTACATTCGGATTTATAAAAAAATTAAAACTAAAATGAAGTATCTATTTTGTAAATTAAATATTATAATATAAAATAAAAATACAATCACAAATCATGATACATACAATTTACGAGATACATAGTTGCAACAGATATAATTAGAGGAAATCATTAAACTAATATGCTAGAAAAACGAAACATAAACATCAAAAATAATTAAAAGAAAAATCAACTAATTAAAAAATTAGACCAAATATTTTTCCACAAATACAAAATGCAAAATTGAGACAATTAATTGTAAAATCGGTTGAAAAATACTATGTTATTCGATGTCATTAACAGTGTTAGAAGTCGATTTTCAAGACCAACGCCTGTATTGTGAATAAAAATTAACGTTTTTAATGCAATGCTCAATCTGTTAATTTATTCCAGTAAAAAAATAAAATAAAATAAATTATTTACGAATTAAATTCAAATTATTTAAAAATCAAAATGAACGATTTTACAGAAAATTAATTATTAAATAGAACTTTGAGAGTTCATGAATTTAAAATTATTTATATGTATAATTTTTTTATAAAATTATAGGATTTAAAATTAAATTGTCAGCAAAGTTTTTTTAATCTTTTTCAATAAACTTAAATTTCTAATGACCACCTAAATGTTTCAATCAATTTTACATTCCTAAAAATGTATATTACAAAATTTCTTCGTATAACAAAAACTTAAAATCAATTAAATAAAACAAATTTATAAAATTCAAATTTCATATATTCTCTCATTTTATTAGTCGAAATAACAAAAGTAAAACACAATTTCTCCAATATAATATTTAAATTACAAATCATATTATCAAACAAGTAAAAAATGTTGTTTTAACAACCATATATGTGTGTGTGACTGTTATTTATTTTTATTAACCCAATAATAATGAGAAATATCCATAAATGTAACCACCATTTATTAATTTGATAGCTTTTTTTAATGTTTTCAATTGAACGTTAATAAGGATAATTAGTTTCCAAATGTTTAAATTAGTATTAAATTTAATTTTGTGTCTTTATTATTAGTTATTATTAAAATACATGTGTGCACATTTTATTTCATATCTTTAAGAGTTTTAAATAAGTCCATTTATCAATTTACAGTATAATCTTTTCCTAATAGTTTATAACTTAACTCTAACAAAATCGGCAATTTTTTATTTTGGATCCAAAATCATATAATCTAAATAATTTTTTGTTTCTTTTATTCACTTATGAAGTTTTCATTTTATTTTTGAATGTTTTTATTAATATATTATTTTATTAAACTTTCTAAACATTGGACCCATTCATAAGTTCAATTCAAAACTAATTTTCCCTGCATTTAAATATTTAAGTAAAATTAAATATTTAAAAAAACACTTAAGTTCCAAAAAGATGAAAAAAATTTTATTAAACTTTAATTTACATTTCTAGAGTTGTAAAATTATACCCAATATCGGTTCACAAATTTTTTTGTAATTCTAGATTTAAAATTGGTTCTAAACCTCTGCAATATGTTTGCCAGATTTGTATTTAACAGTTATTGCAAAACCATACTTAGGGGGAAAAATCATTGTTTAAATAGATTTACTTTGTCCTTTTATTTTGAAATTTTGTCCAAATGTTTATTTAACTAAATCGATTATTTATAAATAGTCAATTACAAAATAAATTACATTTCTTCGAGAAAAATTTTATTGTTTCCTATAATTCTTTAGTTTTCTCCAGGTGGTAATATTGAAAAATACTTTCCAAACAACTATTATATTTTCTATTTTATAATTGGCCATATTATTATCCAGTTAAAAATACTATATATATATATAAATTCATATATGTATAATTTCAAAAATTGTAGAAATGTTATAAAGCTTCCTATTTTTAAAGAAATTTGATCACTATTTATTCCAACAAATGGCTTTGCAAAAATATAGCATTACTTCTTCTAAGTGTTCTTAAAATCGGTGAATTGTAACATTGGTTTTGATTCGGAAAATAGTACACTGTAAAGAAATTTAAAAATTTTCAAATGCAGTATGCAATTTTTAACTTGACCTGATTTTTCTTACATAATTTTTCCAGTTGAATTTAGTGTTTATTTTTATTGCATTGAATGCACTCCAAATTTACTGCATCGTGGAAAGCAATAGGATTGGCAACACTTTAAATAATTTAATATAAATTTCTGAAATGATGAATTTCAATTAATACCCATATAATACAATAATTTTAACAGCATATTTAACAAAAATTGCTATATGTTCTTAATAATTTTGAATTAAATTTTATACATTATTTTACCTCAAAATGTAATTTATAATTACTTTTGCATAATATTTCTGCTCTAATTTATTTTTAACCTTTTATATATAACTTGGGGAAACAATTTTTTTCTTGATTTTCATATTCAAATTTAATATCAAATGCAGTACAAACTAGTAAAAAGTTGAAAAAATGGTGTGCTTTTTCATAAATGTAATTCTTTTCTTGTTCATCCACCTAACTGTAAGTTGAAAAACTTAATTTTTCTCTTGATTTTGTATTACTAACTGTTAAATATCATTAATATTTAATTCCTAATGCCATTACATATTTTATTAGATATATTGTATATTATTTTGATAGGAATATGTTCACTTTGTTCTCTCTAAATAATTTCTAATCTTTAATTTTTGATATAAACTATAAATATTTTCTTAAAACAACATAATTTTTAATTGATTAGATTTTTCATTTGTTATTTGGTTATTCAGGTGAAATATTAAAGCAACTGCAGTGTTTAATATATTTAAATGTTCATTTTTAAAATAGTATCTTAACTAATTTATGAAACATCATTATTAAATCATAATATTTTTTATTAAACAATAAAATTTTATGGGCATATTGTGATAATTAACAAGTTTTACATAATTATCAGTAGAATGACATCACCCAACATTTTTCTAAGATATTTCATTGTTGTTATTGCAAAATAATAATATATTTTTCTTTGTTAATAGTGTTATTTAATTCTTTTTCACAATATTTTTCTTAGAGTAATTAAATTATTTATATTTTAACATATTTTAAAATGTAATTTTTAATATAGTAATGTAGTCTCAAGAAATTTTTTTATATTTCAGAAAGTGTGAACGCAAAACGTATTTTGATGATTGAGTAGGCATTTCCAAATTTTGTTCATCTTTCAAATGATCTATTATTCCTTCAACACTTCTAATTATTTTATTATATCGACCATTCTCTTATTGTGCTAAAACATGAAGTTTTTCTTTGAAATCATCAAATTATGGAATACATTTTATAATGTGTCATACATTTTGAAGTATTTATTCCAACTCCTAACTAATGGCTTTCCTGGCACACTTGCCATTAAAGTCTAGACAAATTATACCAGAATACTTCAATCCTTTAGGAAACAAATCTAATACGATTAAATATCAATGACCACAGATAACTGAATCAAATTTTTAAATTATTTCATCATTTAAATATATATTATAATTTTTTGATTAATACAATTGTAACGATACCTCAGCATGAATAAAGATAATAAATATAATTTATATGTTATAATAACAAATACATGATCCAGGGTTTAGATTATAATTATCAATTATTATATAATTATCAATGTTATTAATGTGGTAGGTAATTAATTAATTATATAAACATTTCTATACTTTGAGATTAATATATTTTATTATATTTTTATGTCAATATTTGATAATAAATATAAAATTTTAATGGCTTCCTCGTCATTTGTACTTGCTACCAAACATTCATTAAATTTATTTTCCATTATTAAATTACATTTTGTATTCGCCTGGTTATTATTTTATTCCTTAGTTTGTTAACTCGCATTTGCACCTCCTACTAATGCACCAAGAGCACCTAAAATTTGAATAAAAAACAGTAAGTATCCTTAAAGTTTTAATCCACTTCCTTGTTTTGTGGAAATTACTTTTTACTGCTTGCAGTGATAATGCTAGTTTCCATATTTTGTGTTTTCATACATTTTTTTCTCTTTAGTATGTTAATTTGTTAAATACTAATATATGTCAAAATATCTGACTTTTTCTTTGGTTGGTATATCGAAAGTAATGTGTTTCAACTTCATTATGTAACAATTTCGTGTTTTTTTTTTTTTTTCATAAAAAATTTTAAATAATTCTCAATTTTATTGTAAATTTTGATTAAAAAATAATAAAATTTAATAAAAAAATGTAATTTTAAATTATACAAATTTTTTCAGTTTCATTATATATAGACATAAAATTGATTGATTTCTAAAGTTTAATGTAATTTAATATCCTAACAATATTTTTTTTGCATTAATGTTGAAGCAACATTGGTAAAAGTAATGGATTCTCTGATATATACATCAATATATTTAAATTAGATTATTTTGGCTAGTTTTATTGATAAATTTAAAGCTTTAATATCTAGAATCTTTGTCTTAATATTTTTCTTAGACAATATCCCGATATTTACAGGCTTTGTTTAATTTACTTTTTTCTTTATTCCACCTTTGTAATCTTCAATTCAGTTTTGTGAAAGGAGTATAGTAATTATATTGTGGGAGATGTCTTTCTAATCAATTTAAATTATGAAATGTCCATTGTAATATTACTTTACTTTTGTCGCCAGAATTCCAAAATGAATAAGGAATAACGTTTGAAACACCACTTAAATATGGAATTCCTTTTAGATTATTGACAACGAAATCATAACATTAATTATTTGACATTTCCATATTGCAATCATTTTCATTTCGGTAGTTTTTTTTTCCCCCTGGAATTTTCTTTACCATGTATAACTAATAATCGAAATATAAATTTTCTTTCATCAATCATACATGCATGTTCTTTCAAGTTTGGATTCCTTGGGCAGATTTTAAAATTATTGGTTAGTGTGTCCTATCCATAGTATTTTTCATAAATTGGCTTGATTATGTGGTTGTATTTGCAGCATCAGTTTGAATTTCATAGTTTCTTAGGATTATTGGTTTGGAATGCCACATTTGTATACAAAATTATTTCGTATAATTTTTATAATCTTTATCATTGAATGTGATACTTTCTGTTTAATTAGGAAGGCATTTTTGAATTCCTACTCTTGATTTTTGGCAATAAGTGTATCATTAGTTATATTTACTTCAATGTATCTAAGTAATAATTTATAATAATTAGTCAAAATAATTTTTCTGAATATTTTTTATCGAGGTTGATTTAGAATATTGTAAGGCTTAATTCCTTTCAAATCTTCTATGTATCCTAATATTTTACTTAAATATTCTTCACTTCCTCAAAAAGGAGAACTGTATTCTGGGAACAATTATGTATGAAATGGAGTTTCTTTTGGTGTTGGGGAATATTTAACATTTTATTGCCACATGAAATATTGATGTGCTTGGATTTTAATTTTATTTGCGTACATTCTGTACATTTTACCGATATTTTAAATCTATGATATTTTTTATTTTGAGTTATTATAGATTATTTTGTTTCTTCAAGAGTTTTATATATTCTCTGAATTTTTCAGTGCGTAATTAAACTCTAGCTATTTATTTTTCTGAGTGTATATATATATTACACCCATGTGTTATAGAAGCTTCGGGAATTTCGAGAGACATCGACAGATCAAACTAGGAAGAATTTGAATGTTACATCAATATATTGAAATTATTTATTCATATTGGTGATGGTTTTTCTTTCCTTATATTGTCCGTGATTTAAAACAATTTTGATTTTAAAAAGAGATTCCAATGATTAATACATAAAAAAGATTGAAAAAAATTGGGGGTTGGGTGGAGAGGGGTGATGTGTATTAACCTTAGAAGGGTAGCGGCAAATTGAGATCCCTCTTGGAGACACCCCTCCCAAAGTTAATCAAATGGCACTTACCCCGTTTTAGTTCACCAACTATCTGAAACCCCTGATTAACATACTGTAATATATTGAGAAATTATAAGTTATTACACAGTTCTGAGTGACTAGATGACAACTAAATTGTATTCTTCTTTTACATGTTTGCCAAACAATCCAATAATGGCAGTAGTAGGATTATCTTCTTTCTGGGGCATGATTCACGTGTAGGATTGAGGATTTGTCTGCCATCTTGGATGAAATCACGTGCTGCTCTGTTATTCCAGTCGGTAAGCGGCCATTTTACCGACAGAATCACTTGTTTTACACCAACAATCACTTCCTAAATGAATTATTTACCCAAAAATAACTTTTCCCCTAATTTTTTATTTTTTTTCCCCGCAGCCCTCATAAACATCCAAAAATTTGTGAATAAAAATGCTTGCTCCTCAATGTGTCTGACTGATTCCTCATTGTGACTGAGTTGTTCCGAACATCAACCAGAATGAGGAGACACAGGAGCCGAAAAAATAATAATTTTTTTAAGTTTTTTAGAATTAAATATATTTTTATAATTAAAAAATTCAAAGGTGTAAGTATTGAGTGTTTTATATCCCTGCACTCATCTTATTAAGGCGCATACGATCATGATATAACATCAATGATGTAATGTAATCTCAGGACAACCATATATGATTTGAGAGGTATGCCCCTACCCCCATTCCATTTCATAACTCAGTACCATGACCCCACGTTAACGACTCCCCTCATCAACACCTTAAAAACTATATAATATCGTAACCCTACCTTACTCCCTCTCACACTACCCCCCTTTTTTTTCATCCTACAAGCCCATTTTTTTAGTAAATGTATCAAACTCGCT
The DNA here is from genome assembly GCA_029891345.1 of Dryococelus australis. NCBI lineage: Eukaryota > Metazoa > Arthropoda > Insecta > Phasmatodea > Phasmatidae > Dryococelus > Dryococelus australis. Next base: position 42,456,616 of record CM057009.1, on the reverse strand, counting down.
CCGAACCCCGTCATCGGAAATTATATTGAAAGTTTTCATATATTCAACCACCCTTCCCCCTTTTTTTTTCAATGTCACTCAAACCACCATGCACACCTCACGTCCCAATACCACATGAAACCCCCCACACCCCCTCCCCCAATATATGACGTAATCTAAACACACGACCATGACCACCCACCCCCACAATACAAAACCATCTCGAAATCATCGACCGTAGTTAGATCACCCGACTCCAATATGAGAGGTTGTGGGTTCAAATCGCCATTCCTCAATGAAAATCTCTTATTAAATGTTACCAGCTGTGATGCAAAAGTGTGAAATTCACATAATTTGAGTTTTCTAAACCGATTTGCATTTCAAATACATGTTCCATACATTAATATAAATTGATTAAAGATTTCGGAATTTCTCAAGCATTAGATATCATAAATTTAAATAAAATAATTTAAATTATTTATAAATTCATCAAATACTAGATATCTGATCGTTTTATGTTTGAACTGACAAGGTCGGCCAGCTGCCTGACCCGCGAGAGTGGTGTGGGAAAGGTGCTGAGCAGCGGGTAGGGAGAAGAGGGAAAGAGGGCGGTCGATACTTTTCGTTGACATGTCTTGCCAGATATAGTGCTGGGGGGGGGGGGGGGGGTTGTTATGTGGTCTTGGGATGTGAGTTATGTGGGTTGGCTTTCTAAGTGTCTTTGGTGGCTGCGGGGATGGGTTTATTGATACTGTCAGTATTATTCAGACTACGAATTTTGGGACCAGTTATCTAAATCGCTTTATTTGTATGATCCTTTTACAGAAAATAACGGTTTTGAAGGATGAAAAAAAAGGGGGGGATGTATTGGACGAGGGGGTAATGTTGGGTGACGAGATTGTATAGTGGTTGGGGTGTGGTTGAGAAGTGTTGGTAACGAGAGGTGATGGTACTGAGTTTCGAAATGGAAAGGGGTATGGGCATACCTATTAGATCAAATATGGTTGTCCTGACATTGGATTACATAATCGATACATCATGATCGTATGCTCCTTGAAAAGACGATTCTGGTGATACATAACACTAAATACTTACGGCTTTAAATGTTTTTATTATTAAAATATATTTTAAATTCAATTTAATAAATATTTTTTAAAGTAATTTCTGTTTATTTTCTACTCAGATTCTTCATTGTAGCTGATGTTCGGGACACCTCAGCCACAATGAGGAATCAGTCAGCCACACTGAGAAGCAAGAACTTTTTTCACAAATTTCTGTAAGATAAGGAGGACTGGGGGGAGAAAAGAATTAAAGTTTAGAGGAAAAAGTGATTTTTGGGAAAAAGTAATTGATTTATGAAGTGATTTTTAGGGTAAAACGAATGGTTTTAATGGTAAAATGGTCGCTGACTGACCGGAATCACAGAGTAGGAGGTGACATTACCCAAGATGGCGGACGAATCTTGAATCCTGCTCATGAATCATGGCCTAGAAGGGAGTTAATCCTACTATTAATGGCAAAGGCAATACCTTCACACATGTACGTTGAACGTAATCTACAACACCTCGGCAGATATAAACTGATACATTTAGGGCACGTGTTCCTAGATTCTAACATGCGTTAAGCATTTCTACGACCAGAAAGATGTGAGAAATATTACGCGAAGAGCAAATTTATAAATAGTTAGTAACTTATTTATGAGGCATACGGGACTTGATTGGAATAACCACTAATCTTCTAAAACACCACAAACACCAGATAAAATGTCTAACACATCTTTTCGCAAAGCGGATGTATGATATGCGACGAACGGCGAAAGTGCCAATCATATGCCCTGCTGCACATGCGTGTTGACGGAGGAAACCCGAACGTTCCCGAACGCTGCCGTCCGTAACTGTATGTTAGTAAACATCCCAAATATGTTTGATGTTTTTCACACACATTTCCTTTTTTCAGAAACAGTTGCAGGAAATGCGGTATAAATGGATGAGAAATCCTTTTACCAAACACACGTTCTCATCATTTCTATATCCTGGTTCGATACAATTCCCAACAACTTTTTACAATATATTATATGCAGTTTCATAATAGGCTATTCACGGTAAAGTGAGCACTTTCGAAAGCCCTCTCATTTGGAATAATTGTCAATAAACATATTTTAGTTTAGTCTGAGATGTATGCTTCCGAATGCAGTTGAATATACGCACTGTGTTTAATACTTACAATGCAATATTTATTTAAAAAGGTGGTTAAAGGATAAAAAATGGCTGAAAGTAAAAAGTAACTAGGGCCTCAAAAGGGCTCACTTTACCGTGAACAGCCTACAGGCGGTATCGTTGAATGCTTTTTTAATTGACATTATAATAAATATAATATAATTTACAATATATAGTTTTGTATAACACTTGTGCTAGTTGCAGCCTATTCCCGCGATATGTCTATTTCCTGCATTGTTTATGAAACAGATTATCTGTTACAATTTGTGTATACTTGTGTACTAATGAAATTATTCAACTCTAGTTTGTAACAATTGTGTGAGTTAATATTAATTTCAGCATGTTTTTTGAATGAGTCAAGACAAAACAACATTTTAGCTATCAAATATAACAGTTTTCTTTTTTTTTTTTTTAAAGCTGATTTCGCTTCCAGCCAGCATGAAATAAACAATGTTTTGAACAAACTGACTGTAGCAAGAGTATCACCTGATGGAAACAGTCAGTGCTCCAGGTCAATGTGTATATCACCAGCCAGTTCTCAAGGCGGCGTATACTCGGTAAGTTCAACAAATATAACTTACAATATGTGAATGTCAATTAAAATGTTCTAAATTTAAAAAAAAATGCAGCAAAAATATAATTGTTAAATTGCAAAAGCGACAAGTAATCAGATATTTAATTTACCATTTCAGTGATAGATTTTATAATGTAAGAAAACATATATTACGTATGATCCATATTTTCGCAATATTTAAAATAAACTTATGGCGGTTTTTCACTGCTCTACGCTAAACATAATTAACTCTCTCACTGTTTACCGAAAAAAAAATACATTTGTCATTAAAACCTTTTTAAAGCTTTACATAAGTCTAAGTTGTCAATCCTGAGACAATCAAGGACCCATTTACATACAGAATAAAGAAAAGTCTCTTATTTTATTTTATGAAACGCCGTTTACTCTATTAGCATAATTTTACTATGCATGGGATTAACGGTTCATTTGGATGGATAAGCGAGTCTTTTCGTGCATTAGAAAGTCTGTGAGTTAATCACAAACACAATAGTAACTGGTCGTCCTAACTTGATTGTTTTCCATCACCATGCAAGCAAATGACTCCCATATACGAATGCCGTTAACTGTATCTTCACGTGGCAAGAAGTGGTCCTGCACTGTAAATCTGAATCAGTGAGAATTTCACAGCTCAAATCAGTTAACAATACCTGGCTGATTAAACAAGAGACTTAAAGTGAATTTAACTGATGTATTTGTGGGAAGAAAATGCCAGTTTTCCTTCACTTATTGATTCAGTGGCATTTCTAACGGATTCGTCGACCATTCTATTCACTGCTTTTCAGTGATATTTTTGACTAGTGAATCGTTTTAAAAGTCTGTCAACTGGCAGTTAAATAACGTGTATCAAATTAAATAATAATGCACAAACTAATAAAACTTATGAAAACACTTTCTAAAATGTAAGTGTCGGCTTTCATAGTGCCATTTTACGAGGTAACATTAACATTCAGTTTGTCGTTCCGTTTTTACGTCTTTCAGTTCCTTTTCACATCATCATCACAGCACTCAGGTTTGAATGTTTACACTGCATTAAAGCCATGCGCTCACGGACGGTTTTTAACCGCATGGCCGCCGCGGTCATTCAGTAATTCAGATGCTTGAAGTGAAACACGTTGCTCGAAATGAAACACACTGCTTGAAATGGAACTGAGCGCACGGGCGGATAGTTTCCCGCGGCGCGGCGGTTTGAAAAATGCAACACATTCTTTTCTGCAGGTGGAGCGCTGGCCGCCACGAGAATTTGAAGCAGTTAGCATTCAATAGTTGCGCGATTCAGTAAAGATATACCTGGAGTGGACTTCCCCAGGTTAAATTTTCTGACCACTCAAGCTGTAGTTCAAGGGATGAACACCACGCCGCGCTAGTCCATTTTCGTGGCGCGTGCGTGGGGAATGTCGGCGATGTTGCTACACTGACATCTACCCTCTCTCTCACTCATACTGCATCTCTGTCTCCCCCCCCCCCCCTCCATCCAAGTCACAAACTTCGCTACAGTAGAAAGTGTTGTGATTGTCCGTTATACCCACACGCTGGGACAGACAAGAGCGTACACCCTAGTTCCTTTCTCACGTCGTATATATCCGTTTACGAAAAGATCATCAGTTCTGTAGAACATATGAATGAATAAATGAAATGTTATGTACGAATAAGTAACGGGAAACGTTGCATATTACTCATACGGTCATAATAAAAGAATAAACACCGCTTTATAAGATACGTGAGAACTGCGGATTTATGTTCTATATAATATCTCATCACACGTGTTCACAGCAAATGGTTTATGTAGTTAAGTGAGTAGTGCGCAGATTGTATCACGTCATTGTAGGTTGTATAGTTCGAATCTCCGACGGATATTGAGTTATTTTATGTGACACATTATGGCTGTTTATAATTTAGTTTATTGTCAGAAAATTTTTATTTGCAAAATATCTTCGTCTAAAAGTAATAATACCCAAGTACCAGCACCATACAGTCTACGATCAGTGGTTGTTTGTTAATCACATCCATTGTTTTCTAGAGTAGGTAATTTAATCTGTATAGCGTGAGTAATGTCAAAAGTACACATGAAAACTTTCAGTTTAATCTTGTAACACTTCTGTCTTCGTTTGGCCGTATAACCGTAAAAGCGTGTTTAATTACGGAGAGCACAGATTAATTATTATGCTTATTAAAGATACACATTTAAAAACAGGGGCGTAGCCGGGATGGGGGTGATATATTGGGACATATCAACCCCCCCCCCCCCCAATTGTCGAAATGAAAATAAAATTTTTAAAAAATACAAGTATTATTATATGTTAATTTATGGAATGTGTGATCTGCCTTGAACATGATTCATGTTTATAGCATTGTGTGGTTCCATATATGTACAAGAAGCCATTTATTATAATAGATTTGTAATAATACAGGTTCTGTATGTTTTTTAATATACATAAGAAATCTCCCCCCCCCCCCCCCCCCTCCCCAACCCAGCAACACTCAACCTACCTAGAGTACATTCCTAGCTACGCTCTTGTTTAAATAATATTCCAATGTTTTAAAGAGTGGTATAAATGTCCGTCGCAAATACATGTGAATACAGTATCTTGTTTTCCATATATAAGCAGTGCCGTTAATCATATGATTTCCCATGCATTAATAGTACTCCTACGTTACAATCTAAACCAATGCAGTCTTCAAGGGAAAAAAGAAATAATTGTCGTATCTTTTGGATGGACCACAAAGCACCTACATATAAAATTTGGTTGCATTTGTAGCCTTGTCCCCTGAGAGTTGTTTTGCCTACACTTTGCAAGTTTCTATTAGCACTTTAGATAACTTGTGGGTATGAACGGATGCGTTCTTTCTTCCCTACTGCTATAGAAAATTGTATGCTTTCTGTTGTACCCATGAGTATAACAGAAAAGAGCAGAAATCAGGTATCGTGTACGTACGACTCAAACGAATCACGCCTCTCGCGCATAATTTAGGCACCAGAAACTTTTTAAATCCTTTTTAAATATCGGAAGAAAAGCTGTTTTGAAAATATGATACATTACATACGGCTAGTATTATACTAACATGTTACAATAACATTGCTAAGGTGTAGGGGAATGATAGTTAAAAGGAGAAAATACCCACGATAAACGAATCGAATCTACACTTGCTGTATGAATTAACACTCCTTGTTAAGATGATCGTACATGTTATGAAACATGTTTCGTTAGTACAGTATATTTATGCAAACAAAATGAGTAGTCGTTAACGAAAAAAGTATTTATCCATTCAACAAAATATGGGGCACACAGAGCATAACTACTTTAGGAAAAGTAAATTATAATTATTTAAATATACCACTAAGTTAACACAGAAGAATACCATTCTGTCACAAATCATTCCAATGTATACATAGTGTTTGTAAATTGTTTTCATTATCCTTTTGTAGGCTAGGAGACGACAAACATTCCAGAATAGAAGAAAAACTTTTGACACAGTCAAGATATTTAACAATATTTCTGTTATTCTTGGTAACAACTGAACATTATGAACAGAGAAATGTATTGATTCGACTGCGTTTATGCACACCTGCAGACCGTAATGCAGCGTAAGCTGCGACTTATGAAGTCAAGCTGGATTAACAATAGAAAACATTCAGCATTATATTATGTGTTAATTTGTAGGCAGAAGAAATGAATGTGTGTTCTCTTATGTTTTGGTTCCCAGTGGAACCTTATCAGGTCGTGTGCGTTGGTGGGATTTCCTTAAACATTGAAATAAAGAATTGTGTTTTACATCTTTAGTAAAATATTGTTGGTGGGAAACTGTTATTTACAGTAATGTAGGTATAAAACAATATGACAAAGACGTATATGTGCACATGTCGAAGTTTATATATGTTCACAAATAATAAGCTTCTCCAATAACAAATGACGGCTTTGAAGTATGATCCGTTTCAATATGGTTGTTCTATACGAGATTATGTTAGGACCTAAAGTAAACATGACAGGCTTGCTGCCTGTTTAAATTCACTGGAATAAAGAATTTAAACATCAATGGAAAACTGCACATACAGAAGATGTGTTTTTGTATGACAGAGAAGCACCTACTGCATAATTCTAAATGCATTGGGTTTTGTATTGTAAACATAGGTCATGTCCGAAATGGCAGATTGTGTTGACAAAATGATCATGTGACCCGATATTTTATACAAACATTGTGACGTATTTGGTAAATTGATATTTTGTATCATGTATATTGCGAAAATACAAAATTACCAAATCAGCGCCATGTTTGTTTTGAAATCCACACACACACATGCGAATGAATACTTAATACGTATTTTAAAACAAATAACTGTTCATAAAATGCACTAGACGTGTTTTAAAAAGCAAATAAGTGTTGTGCTTTGTTTCTATATTTCGCAACACATTTTTATATTTACGTCGTTATTGGATAATATATCATTGTCTTGTTTATTAAGATATTCGCAGCATTCCAGTAATGGTCGTAGAAATATTACGTCCATTTTAAGCATTTAATTTATATAAAACATATTTTCACTGTTAATGTAAGAATGTGTTGCCGCGAGTCCTAAACAAGTGACTGTCGACAACGTCGACAGCGTAATAACGAATTTGTTATTACGGACGCGGTTTTAGCTTGACTATTAGTGATTGGCACCGAGTCATTGCATTCAACCGATGTTTAGTGCAGAAATAGTTATATTTTTGTAATGTACGTAGTCTGAAGTAGAATATTGCGACTCTCTTTGTTATGTCTAGTTCTCGTACGTTCGTTAGTGTTAACATTACTGATAAACACTACAGTGTCAACGTTTTGTGCAGTGTTATGAGTCCGAGGTTTCAGTGTACAATATACAATGGTGTGCTGTGTTTGATTCGTGTAAATGTAAACACCACGCAGCTGCTAATTTTCCAGTCAATATACACCGATGTACATCATTATTGTAAATGTGGATCTTACAGAGACGACAGTTGTATTGCCGCTTTAAAACAAACATATGTTAGATATGAGCCTTAAACGTTATCATTAAAGTCCTTTTCCCGCAGTGTGCAGAAGGTTTTGTGCTTAATGAGATGCACGCTCATACAGTGTTCGCATTCGTCTACGTAAGTAAATGTTTTTCATATTTCGGGAAATGACATATGCACGTAGGAAACGAATGTGTGTATGTCTCGCGTCCTTACAGCCCATAAGTAACTATTTCGAAAATCGATTTGCAGTTCATAATTGTTAATCCTCATATTTATTTTTATAAAGAGTGGAATGCAGTCATTACCTTTTGAGAAACGCCACTGAGCAACGTTCTTAAAAATGTATACTCTCTAACCTTTAATGATCCACAAGAGCCGGGATACATATAACCAGTTTTTGTCATGGTTTGTTATAAACCGGGCGGGACATTGAATGCATAGTTAATATGCAGAACAATGGGATCACTGCCAATGCTTTTACAAGACAACGCATGCATTAGTGAAAACTTATCAGTAGCCGACATTTAATTTTTATTAATACCTATATTAGCGTTAAAAAGAAATTTACCTCCAGTTGTTACCAGTTTTAACGATACATTATCGATAACTGCGTTTACTGACTCAAATATATATTCATTCCTTTATTGTAAAACGTCTATAATTGGTTAATAGGAACACTTCCATTGTCATGCGCTTTCCAGCTACAGCTCCTTGTGGATTGATACAAGAGGAACATTATTTGTGTTTCATGTAATCAAACAGGACGAAGGAATTACCAATGGCGTAATAATTGTAAAGCTATGCACCTACGTTCCAGCACATATTCAGTATGTGTTTTCCGTCAAAAAGCTTGTTTAGAATCTTATCAGCTAACTAGTTGCTGTAGAGGATGCAAATAAGTATGTCTATCGGAATGTATCGTGTATCGAGCCGAGTGGAGTATGCTTATATACATAAGTGCATTCCTAGGTTCAGACACAGCCTTAATGACACTCGAATCGATATATTGAACGTAATGATAGTTTGTACGAACAGTCACTTATGTAGTAGAACACAACACCAAACTGTAAACATTGTGTTCAATTGTAGACCGTCGTGAGTCTAACATCTATTTCTCCCTTATTACACAATTATTTCCTGTTCATTTCTTTCACATAAGAATGGAACGAAAAGTTCACTATGATGTGTGACATAATTCATGATTAATATGACGTTTTTAATTGCAATTGTTATCAGTGCTCGTATTTTATCATGAACACCTAAACTATAGTAAAATAATATATTTTAATTTAAAACAATTACCAATATTAATTTATGGTAATTTATTTTCGCAAAGGTAAATTAAAAGCAAACCGTAGTTGATATCGCTGCATATTTCCGCAGACACAAAATTCTACGATATAAACGAAACACATGCCATGGCTGCCACTAGTAAATCATGAGTTGGGTATTCACAGCTGCAATGCATGCTGGTAACTCGCGTGGGACAGGCTCGCCTCTGGCAGACCTTGAACGAACACGTGGGTGAGCCGAGGCTGGGGTTATAACATACTTTTACCGGCTGCGGAATTGGCAACACCGCGCGGATTACGTCGTCGATAACACTAGCGCTCCTCTGGATCAACAGCGGAACTAACACATAAAAACTGATCAGACTTTTTCCTATACCATGGCCACTCTAGTGTATATCTTTACTCAATGGCTGCGCGCACTCGAAGGGATAAATAAACGGTTTCAGTGAGGTTTGGTGTGTATACGAGGGATTTCCTTTACAGAGCAATTGCTACTGATTCTTTGATACAGAGAGGCTTATGCTAGAGGTCGAAAGAAGGTCACTTATATACACGCATTTATCTGAATGAAGTCATAGAAATATGAGTGAGAAGCTGCATAGAAATTATAATATCTATAAGTTTTATTAGGTGTTTTTTGAGTTCCCTCCCCTCCTCCCCCTCCCACCTTGAACAACGACAGGGAAGTGGAGAGGGAATCGGCCAGGGCGATTTATGAAAACAGAACTCGGGATGCCCGGGCCGGGATTCCAACCCGGGTCTTACCGAATGCGAGGTCAGTAGTTTACTTATTTGTCATTAAACAATAGTTCCTATGCATTGCAATACGATTTGTCTCATATTTTTCATAAAATAAAAGTACAACTTTTTTTTATCATTCGTCACTGATACAAATTCGTTTATATTGTAAGATATATGATCAAGCAACCTATTACATTCCTGAGTATTACATTTTTACATTATCGATTTTTTTACATAAACTTTTATTTTATTAAGAACTTTGATTAGTATATATTAAAATTTAGAAACAAAATACTCATAATATTAAATAACAACAGTTTGTTATTTAAACTTACATATAACTAATGAGTATTATAACAATTCTTAGAATTTAAAGTCATCCATAATAACAAAATCCCCTCTTCAGTAGTATACAAAATGGTATTCTTTTTAGTCAATTTTAGCTTACTTTCCGAAGGAAAGAAAGGCTAATGATATCACTTTCCTGTCTGTGTGTCTGTGTGTGTATGACTGTGTATGGCTGTGTGTGTCTGTGAGTGTGTGTGTGTGTTTAAGGCAGCTGGCGATAACGAACGTATTAATTTCTGATGACGCTGCGAGGACCTCAGCCAACTCCTAGGAAGGAAACTTAGCGGGTTTGAAGTCTATGGGATGCATCCGGCCCAGTGGTCAAGTTTGATCAATTTTCCGAGCGAATCCTCTCAACAGCGGTAGAGATTCAAACGCTCAGTGCAAGCTAAATTCCGCGAGGAAGCGCTCTTGTGGATTTTCGCGACACGCGGTATGTATGCGGTTGGTCGTCTCTGTATGGATCTAGAACGCGTGCCGCGGTCACGCGGCGCGCTGAACGTGTTCACTTTAGATATGTTTTGCTTTGTACACGGTCACACGGCGCTTGGAGATGTTCCGCTCGTAGTCATTTCCTGTCCGAACTAAACTGGTTGTGAACGTGCATCAGGACGACATTTCTTCCATGCTTTGCTGTGATTGGCTTGTTAGACGTTAGCAGACTATTGCGATCAAATGGCAGACAGCGGGAATTCGTGTAGCAACACGAAGAAAATCAACAGGTAAGTTACCAGATACTTGAATCTAACTATCTTATTAATTAATTAAAACTATTTCCTTGGTACGATGTTTGCAGTAAGAGGATCAGACTCGTTAACTGACACAGCGGGCATTAAACGCCAAATCAAAGTCATATACGTACAACAAATTACTGCTTGATTAAATGATTAGCAACATCAACATGTTACAATAATATTTCAGGAGATTATACATTTTACTAAACGAGAACTGTTGAAATGGTAATGACATTGTTTCAAATGTGAAACTTGGGGTTATGGAGTGTCCAAAGCTTTAATTAATTTATGGGTGGCAGAAAGAGTACAACAGGAGCTGGTGGCGGAGTCTAGAAATAAACTAGTATGGGAATCAATTGTTTAAGACTTCAATCTAACCTACAAATCATCAGTCCCTAGGACGTTGATGCAATGTAAAATCCGCATTCACAATATATTAAATAAATATTTCATTTCGGCACCTCTTCTAGCGACGAATTCTTCGTAACTGTCGTGTTCTTCTCTTGAGTATTGTATATTTATATAGTTCATTAACCAGCACCATTGCAACACGGGTTTTACATGGCTCTTCATCTGACAAATTATTGGCAAATGTATCCCGCACAGTTGTACCTTAGGTAATATAACTTCGTCGTGCAACCATAACCTAAACACGACTTAATACAACGCCTCGCGAAAGTAAACAAATGTGTTACATGTAAACATTGCTATCGATTGCGACCGAAACAATGTGCTGTCGTGTAACCACGTGAACATGTTCACTTCGGAAGTCATTCAACTGAACATGTTTAAATACGGCTACCTAAACATGTTCACATTAACTAGTTCAGAGTGCCGTGTACCCGTGGCCTTGGACACACACTTCCTATTTACACATTGATGTGAGCGCCTTCGACTTCTGTGAGGACCTCGCTTCCGGCCAATCAGAAAAGAAAGTTTGAATTTTAAATGTATCTGTAAACACTGGTTAATGCAATCTTCCTAAAGCGCAGATGACTATCTGTGTGTTGCACAATATTATTAATTATTTTAAAAAAGCGTGGAAATTTTTGTTTCACTTAATGCCTGTGTACGATATAATAACTTTTTATTACTTTTCATTGAGAATTAATTTTTTTTTATAGAAAATTGGCACTGTTTTTATACACTGGCGTTCATTTTATATGCACATTAACTCGGGTGTGAAATATAGTTAAGTATACTTGGATTGCTAAGCAAGAAATTTCGTCTATTAAGACTGACATAGTTTCTAATAAAAGTGGTGAACAACGCCGTGCTACAGTGAATTTTCTCGAGGTAGTTTCTGCTCCCCGAGAGCACTCGTGTCGTGTCGTCCTGTCAAATTACCATTCACATAGTAAACTTAATGTATTAAGATAACTTTCATTTGGGTAAATAATTATAGGCCTGTAGCAAAAATTTGGTTACTTTGTAAAGTAATAATTTTCTCCAAAAATATGATTTAATTTTATAGATGTATGCAATACTCTGCTACGAAAGTCTGTCATTAATATTTTGCAAGCTAACACAATTAATAATAAAACAGCTCACCATAAATTTTTTCCGAACCAGAAGTTAATTTATCTATTACTCGAGGAAAATGTCTGGTTATAATACACATTCATTAACTTGCAAATGAAAAGAGCCATCTTGGCTATGTCTGTATAGAAACCTTCTGCGTATTCTAATAAGCCTATTGCTGAGGTACTTTACTTGCCTCCCGCCATGTAGATTAGGGTTTGATTCCAGGCGGGCGAGACCCCGGATTTTTCGCAAGTGGAATACGCAACGGTCGTTGCCGCTAGCCAGTGGATTTTCTCGGGTTACTTCCGTTTCTCCCAGCATCGCATTCGTCACTCTTTCATATTCTTACCTGTCTGCCATGCTGACAGACAAGGTGGTGCAGAGATACGGGAATAGTTTACTGGCACACGAGCGTCAATTCAATGAGCAACTAGGTTGTTCTGTTAGATTATCTTTACTTTCACTCAATGACGCTCTACAAGCAATTCGTCTTTACAGTAAGAACTTTTGTCTCTTACTTTACTTTACTGGTCTCAAACTCTCGGAATCTAAGCAGCTCAAACTTTATTTTAAAGTTTTTGAAGTAGTATTGGCCTTTGTCCACCACACCCCTTCTCGCACTCGCGATGGCACAGTACTCACCACTGATTGAAAGTCTAGACGATGGTTCTCGTACGAGGGCTTCTCGCACTCGCGGTGGCACAGTACTCACCACTGATTGAAAGTCTAGACGATGGTTCTCGTACGAGGGCTTCTCGCACTCGCGGTGGCACAGTACTCACCACTGATTGAAAGTCTAGACGATGGTTCTCGTACGAGGGCTTCTCGCACTCGCGGTGGCACAGTACTCACCACTGATTGAAAGTCTAGACGATGGTTCTCGTACGAGGGCTTCTCGCACTCGCGGTGGCACAGTACTCACCACTGATTGAAAGTCTAGACGATGGTTCTCGTACGAGGGCTTCTCGCACTCGCGGTGGCACAGTACTCACCACTGATTGAAAGTCTAGACGATGGTTCTCGTACGAGGGCTTCTCGCACTCGCGGTGGCACAGTACTCACCACTGATTGAAAGTCTAGACGATGGTTCTCGTACGAGGGCGCGCGCCGATGTCGCCCTCGCCAGCTCCTGGAGTTCCTGGCTCCAGCAGCCGGATGACGTATGAAGACCCCCGACCTCGGAAGTCCACGCCTTATATTCGCGCTGCTGTCCTAGATGCTCCTTGGCGGCTCTGTTTGTTGCCACGTGCCTTCCAAAACACAGCTGCCCATGTGCCACCCCTGCAGCCTTCGCACTTGGGCGCCGTAACTATATGCACCACACACCTCTCTCATTGGCGCTGAAGACCTGAGCTATTAAGCTCTGACAAAAATCTTTCACTGCCACTGAGGAATTTTCATTAGTTAAATTATATAATATTTTATCTATAGTAGAATAAGTACATTTGTCACAAAAAACTCACTTGAAAATGAACATGTGTGCTGTAAACTACGAAAACCTAATGTAATCTTAAACGTTATTATAGTATGTAGAATTTTGCATATATTTATTTAAAACACGTGGCTATTTAATTGTAACTATTGTGTTATTTAAGAAAAAAGCAAGGGGGATAAGTGGCATCCAGTATGGTTAAAAAATTTTTTGGTTTTCTAATATATACTTTTTTTTTTTTTTTTTAACCTTTTTTCCTTCTTTTTTTTTGCTAAACGTCCGTCTACAGCGAGGTCATTTGAGGCGAAAGTATACCTAAGTATGTCAGGAAAGAATAAGGAATCGGCAATGGCTTGTTTAAGGGACTCATCCAATGATTCAGGATAGTTGGACCCAGAAATATCCGAATACGAGTTCAGAGATTTGCCTCTGTTCTAACTCGTTCACTTTAGGAGTCTATGATATGAGACGTATTTTTCTTTAATTTCCCTGAGTGTGATAGCTGAATTAGTATACGAAATACAAGAGCTCGCCATAAATGAGATGTTTATTTAAATCACATTTATAAAGGCGGAAAATAACTATTTCCATTATGTGACAGCTTTTAAAACAAAGTTAATGGCTGTTCACGGTAAAATGAGCACTTTTTAAAGCCCTCCTTAAGATCTACTTGTATGCACGTTGTGTATTCTTCCAGTTCATAAAAAATTAATGCTGCCATGGACCTCATCACTTTATTCGTGCGTCGGTCAAGAGAATCTGTGAAATTATTAGAATAGTATGTCTAAATATTTTACAAATATACTCTTTTTTTACGCTTCGCTGCATACAAATAAACACAGAGCGAAATAAATAATTTAAGTTATCTCAAATGGTAATTTAACACTTTTAATTCGACGTTAAGATATGGAACTATTTTCCATCCATCGTTACCAACTTTACTGGGCGTATGTCACTCAGTGCGCCCGTTAAAATATATGTAGGCAAGAACAGTATTTTTTTCTAATGTTGATTTCAAAAGTGCTCACTTTATTGTGAACCGCCTTTAGCTAAAGAAACGCATATAGTCTACACTAGTTGTAACGACAATAAGGTGCAGTATTAGCTTATCCCAAGAGGCAAATCATTTTATGTGCATTTCGCAAACAGATGAGGTTGGTGTCAGTATGGAATGTCAAGAGCTATTTAAATCCAACAGATTCACAAAGATTTCAGTATTAGGAATTTGAAGTGGTATACATACGAATTCCCTATACACCGCAAAAAAGTTTTTTGTTCATACTATGCAATACAACTCAAAACCAAAGTATAAAGAATTAATGACGAGATGCATTCCGTAATAACTTCAATTATGCAGTAATTACAGTGTTTTATATTTGCTAATACGTGCTTTCAAATTCTAATGCCTGATTAAGTAATTTCTGTTTTGAGCAATCAAAGTAGCTTCAAATCTAGACTATTATATTATATACACTTTGCCAGGAATTAGTAATGTTTGTAACTGTGGTGTTTTTAAGAAATCTTTAGAGCACTTCAAACCTTACTGCGAATAACTAAGAATTCAGTGTTCTATGTTCGTTGTGCTAGAAAAACATTTTAATATTGGTTGTTCATGGTAAAGTGAGCACTTCTTAAAGCCCTCCCAACAGGCATTAACCACTAATAAATATATCTTATTGTAGCCTCATGCATTAAATTTTGAGGGTGGTGGAAAGTATACACCGTGTTGATTGGTCACATTGCAATGTTTATATTAAAAAGCAGCAGGAAGATGGGAATTGGATGAAAAGGAAAATTCAGAAGGGCCTTAAAAAGTGCTCACTTTACCGTGAACGGCATATACCTTCCGGGTACGTGATCGGAATACATTACTATAGCCGGGGGAGGTCCTGGCAAGACTGAGTGTGGAGAAGCGAGGTATGACATGCCAGGGGGGGGGGGGGGACGACATGCGCGCGCAGATCTGGCCGTGCTATCGACTATTCCACAAGCATCAGTTACGGCGGGTTCAGTTGTATGCAAGGCAATGGAGGACGCAGGACGATTTGCAGAGGCACGGAAAAGTTATCCCCAGTGTTATAAAAGTGCACTTGCCCACAATCACAGTATCCATGAACTACCACATATCATTAAAATGCTACCATTGGAATACTACGTAGTTTGTAACACTCGGTTAGAAAGGTACGTATGTGCAGGTGTGTGCTCAAAGTCGTGATGACGGGTGTTTTATTTATAGTGGACTGCCCCGTGGTATAAAGAAAGCCCACACACAGGTGTTATCAAATAAGAAATAAAATAACAAATATTAAACAATGCCGCCGCTATGACATATTACACTATACAGTATGATGTCCATCGGCTTTACAACTTCAACCCAATAAAATTGGGTGAAGGCGGTTCACGATAAAGTGAGCACTTTTAAATTCAACCTTAGGAAAAAGTCACTGCTTCTGCCTGCATATATTTTAACGGGCGCACTGAGTGGCATGCGTCCAGTAAAGTTGGTAACGACGGAAGTAAAAGTAGTTCCATACATTAACGTCGAATAAAAAGTTTTAGGTAACCATTTAGGCTATAATAACTTAAATGATTCCTTTCGCTGTCTGTTTTTTATGCATCGAAGAGTAAAAATTGACCAGATTTGTAACATTACTCTTGTAATAATTTCACACTTTTACCTGACCGACGCATGAATAAAGTGATGAGGGCCAAGGCAATGTACATTCTAAGTAAGTCGGAAGAATACACAAAGTGCATACAAGTAGATCTTAAGCACGGCTTTCAAAAGTGCTCATTTTACCGCGAACAGCCTATAAGCATTCTTGCTGTGTAACGGTAGTTTATGTGAAATTGTGGTCTCCATACGCCTAGGTGTTCAAATTATAAAGTTCACGCAAATCATAGTAAATCATTAAGAGTTTATATAAAAAGGTTTTAATTACAATGTCGGTTTATGTATTATTTCTAGAATTTCAATTCATGTGCAAAAGTAATGCCACCTGTAAAGTTTTTTTTTTTTCAAAATAATGCTGGTTTCGGCAGCACGGTGTAATCGCCACAAAAATATTTATGTAGCTTTTATTATAAATTCATGTTTGTACTTACATAACAGTCGGTAATAAATTGTCGTATGTGATTTATGCATGTAAATGTTATTCCAAACGCAACGTTTATTACGAATAAATAAGTTCTCGAATAAAAAACAAAACATGTGCAAATATGTAGTCGTATTTGAAAAGCATTAAAAACTAAAACATTAATAGGTTAATATTATATGCCTGCCAAATTACTAGACAAACAGTTTCGAAACTAATGCTATCGTTATGGAGATTTGTTTGCTGGGGTTGAAGTTACGTTCACAAGTATTTGCTCAAGAAGGTGCAGGTTCGATTTCGCTTTGTAGCCCATTTATTTTAGATATAATATAAATGATAATATCTGTATTACAGTTATGGTACAAATAAACATATTTCCGACAGCATATTGTATTTTTACATTCGCTATTTACCAATGCAATTGAAATACAAGAGTAACTGTAATATTAAATATATATATATCTTGCAAGTCCACCTAGTAGGTTAACGTTCTTACTACAAGCAAAAGCAAGTATTCAGTTAGGCACTAGTACCCAAGGTTTTACTTGTAAAAGTACAAGACAAAATGCGAATATATTTCCAGATGTACATCACACACTTATTAAATTCCGTGACAACTGTGTTCTCGCAGTTTACGTATTGGAAGTGATGTTTCCAATACGGACGAGCATAAACTCAAACCCATGTCCTACCCGGGATCCGAAACCGGAACCACTCACGCTCGACATTCAGCCGACTGCGTCACAGAGCGCAGCCAATATGTCAACCAGAACACTGTCAGTGGTAATATGAACTTATTTAAAGTGAACAATAAACTGCTTATTTCATTCGAGATAATTTGTAAGTTACAATTTACGTAATACATTCATTGATTGTTCCACATTTTATGATTTTCTTCCATGTAGGTTGGGATTAGCCTGCCTATATTTACGCTAAATTAAATGCAGTTATTGGGGGGAGAGTTTTGAATGTTATTAAAAACATGTATAGTTTAGCTTGAACTTCATAGATCACGTAATTCGTTGGATTATAAATATAAATAACAATTTATTTTTATCTTTTTTCGGTTCTATTTTGTTATTCTAAAGCACTGATTATTATAAACATTCGTGTGTCATTCAATGTGACATTATTATATTTAAATATGTATTATATTTATTATTCTTTATTGCACATTTATTCGCAGCCCAAAACTAATGGTTGTATTACGATTCATTTAGACAAGAGAGTAATGTACGACACAATTCACGAATTCTATACCATCAAAAAGATCGTGCCAACAACTATGAACGTGCTAGGACATTTTCGGCATTGGCTAGATAGATGACAGTTCTGAACAAATTTATGTGTTTACGTTGGCTTGACATTATGCTGTCTCAAACCCCTCAATGTTGGTATATTGTGTGAATATATATTTTCTTCTGAGTAACCATTCTCCTCGAAATATTTCCTATGCCGTGCCGTAAATCATCATATCCAATATTTATATCCTCCTCCTCCTCCCCCCTCTTACCCGCACCATTTTCGCTGTGCAAGCG
Organism: Dryococelus australis; assembly: GCA_029891345.1. NCBI lineage: Eukaryota > Metazoa > Arthropoda > Insecta > Phasmatodea > Phasmatidae > Dryococelus > Dryococelus australis. The sequence goes on along the minus strand of CM057009.1, from coordinate 42,438,170 downwards.
TTTGTAATACATTAATTTTGTCTTCATGTCATGCAAATGTGTAAACGAAACACCTCATCTGCTGAAGCACCAAGCCACATAATATATTCCACCTCCATCGTTGTTGCTTTTATCTAACGTGATTTTAATTCAATGCTGGTGAATATTTTAACAGAACATTTGCACTCAATGACAGAATAGCAACTGATTTCTGTCGAACAGTGCACGCAGACGGTAACGAAATCATCCAGCACACACTGTCACAAGAACACTGCTATCTGTTGTCTCCAGTCAAACTTCTCCGTGTCCGGTTTCACCGAATGTTTTATGTCCGCGCGTATACTGCCGGGCCGCTGTCTTGCCGCTCCGCTACAGACCGGTCCGTGCCGAGCCGCAGCTTAGCGAGTACGAGGGGACTCGGATGCCAAAGACTTCTTCCGGCTTCTATATGTTTGCAAGAATAAGTTGTTGCGAGGACTGTCAAGCAAAATGTATTTCGCGAGGATTGGAAGTTCGATTGTATTGTCAATTTACAGTTATTTTCTGAAGCCCTGCTAAAGTTATACTTCCAGGATATTCATCCGCCTCATGCAAAGAAATATTAACCTAATCTATAAAATTACACCAAAGGGTCAATGCAATGCATTCGTGTATGAGCAGTTTAATAATATTTCTCATAAGAACAATTTATTACAAGATTTTACCTACACTTTTATCTATTTTTATTCGTATTATGTGAAAATTATATATATTAATAGATAAAATATAAGTAAAAGTTAAATTAAAACCAAAGTAAGGTACTTTTATGTAAACGCAAGTATAAAACACTTGTAATACATGGAAAATTTGGGAATGTTAATTTATAAATTAGTAAATGTATTTTTGTTTATATTGCTATCACAATAGGAACAGAATGTAAATAACTTGAAAATGCAAACTGTAAAGTGTTATCTTAAGGTAAGAAAAAGGTTTAAAAATGCATGCAAAATAAAAATTAAAACACAAATAATCGCAGTAATTAAGGATAACAAGTAAAGAAAAAATTTTAATTGTAATATTTTATTGAGGGTATTATGTACAATATTTTGTGGTAAATATGATCTCAATTTGTTTCATAAACATGTTACATTAAAATGGGTATAATGTGCCTTACAAATTAGAATTCGCTAAACAGCAAAAGTAGACAAAGTAGTAAAGATAATGTAAAGGTTAGAATAAATTCCATTTATCAGCCTCAAATAAAAGTGCACAAAAACAGCCACGTTTCACATTCAAAAGGTAGTAAAGTGACTAAATGCACGAGGACACTAAAAAAGACACATGGTTGCCACTGCAACATAACCAAGCGACAACAGCGAACGCGAGGAAGTATGGCATTTGCAGACCGCTCCACTGCAGGTTACCCACTACCACGCCCTGCTGGCGACTCCTACCTCAAGTACGATGGCTCTAAAATAACCGTGTCTCCTCCCAAACTGTTCAACCCTCTCCAAAATGGTTGGGGACAGCCACCTCCTGAACGATGGAGATACTGCTACAAGATGCTGCAGAGACCACAGGTAAGCAGCCGAGATGCAGTGTTTGGGAGACACGAAATAAACAGTAGAGCCATCATGAGGTAAACTAGGCCAGTAGGAGTGTATATAAGGCAGGCGACCACAAGGTCCATATGTCTGCAAGAGAGGCCATGGCGGAGCCCTTGTATGTCAGTCGAACTGCATTACAGAAGTATCAATGGTGAGTGAAACGTCTAATTGAATGTAAGAACGAGCTTAGGACACGGAGGTCACAGTCAGCATTAGAGTCAATCATGCTGCTAGTAATAATGTAGAATCATGGTATTATAACTTGCAAATCTTACTGAGTTGAATGTAAAGATAACATTGACTTGTTGGTCTTATATAAGAGGAGCCAATTAAAGTGTTTTATTTAAAACATGAAATTGCAACATGGATTGACTGAGAATTAAGTAGCAAATGAATTAATGACTACAAGTGGAAAATCTATAACAATATGGCGCAGAAACAAGGTGATCGCAGAATAGATGCCGATTGTTGTAGACGACCTGTGCTCCAATTTATTTGTTCAGCAGCCAGACCTCAGGGTTCAAAATTATGTGGGTCAGGGTACTATGGCGGAATGGGAGCATTCTCGGAAATAGCTGACCATATTTCAACCGACATTGTCAATTATATTTACGCACCCAAGACTTCAAGGGTGTTAAAATTTATGTTGGTCATGGGAACTTGGCTTAAGGCATTATCGGATGTGCTGCACTTCACAATTAAAATAAAGAAATGTTGATTTACGTTGGACCGAGCAGGTGGCTGCTTCAATTACTAACAAATTTTGTCTACTTTACCAGTTCTTCATCTCCCAGATTTTACGAAGCATTTCGTTGTTCAAATCGACGCATTATCTTTGGCCTTGGGTGCAATTTTGAGTCAATGTGTCGAGGATGGTTTGACTCCGTGGTGTTTGTTAATCATACCTTATCTGAAGCGGAAAGGATTTTGTTTATCTATGAAAAGGACACTCTGGCCCTTATCTTTGGCCATGAAAAGTTCGTTTCATACTTTTGACACGACGAATGAGACCTATATACCGATCATCAGGTGCTCAGTTGGGTGTTATGTCAACCCCAGCAATTAGGAAAACTGGGTATATTGGTTTTACTTCTTTCCATATTGTGGTTCAAAGTCCATCACGTTCGTGGAACGGAAATCCAAGTCGCGGACGTCTTGTAGCGACTGTGTGGCCCAGAGGATTTTGAATTGTGTCATAATAATAACCCCATGGTGTCTGTTAATTTGATCTAAGGATTTCTGGGGCAGCTGCTAAGTCACCCCCTGTTAAACTTGCGGAAAATTCCTCCCCTCCCTACCCCACTCTCTGAGGCTGCCCGAGAACAACTGTTGGAGGAGGTACATAAAAGGCTTGTTGTTGCCAAGGATATGGTCAACTCGCGTATGTATAAGGATAGGTCTTCCCATCACATTAAGGTGGATGACTTGCTTTTATGTAGAAGTTTTGTCCTTGCCTACTTGGGGAGTGATATTAGTGGCAAGCTGCTCCCCAAATATCAGGGACCATAGAGAATTAATAAGCTACTATAGTCCATTCACGACTGGAACAGACTTTCTCGGAATCTTTCCTAATCCCATTTTTAAGCAATAGGGGAAAAAATGTTAAAACATTAAAAATACATTCCCTCTCCGTGCTGCCAAACTAACTGTGCCTGCGCCAGTTACCGTTCGTAGTAACGAAGCATGCAGCTGACGACTAAGGTGTTGTTCAAAAGTCTGTTCCAGTCGTGAATCGACTATATTACCTAACACTGTTTCTCTTGCCTCTTCCATTCTGGCAGGATATTTAGAAACGTGCATGTGGTGCATTTGAAAAAATACCAGGCTAGAGTGTTGCAGTTGTGCTGTGCCCCTTTGTGTTTTTTTTTAAGTTTGTTGTTGTAAGTAACATTTTACTACCTTTGTATCATTTTCTTCCCCCTTTTTGTTATGGTTAATATTTCCCTTGATTGCCACGCCCTATCTTTGGTTTGTTTCCTGTGGTATCTTCCAAGTGACCCGGAGATGGATGGTGATGCGCTGAAGAGACTATTGCGGATGCTGGTGCTACTGTGATACGTGTCGTCGAACCTGTGCAGCTTCACCCCCCTTCCTAAAGTATATTACCTGTGAAGAAGCCTGACACCTTAGCGCTCGGTTGTTGCCTGGCTGCCCACCGTTTTACTTCCCCGGGGAAGGTATTCTTCAACCTATATTTAAAAAAAAAGATATTTACTTTTCATCTCTTACGACAGAAATTTTCTACCTCTTCTACATGAAGTGTCAACACTTTATATTGTACGCTTTGTCTGCTGTATGTTTGCATTGTGTTCATGCGGCCAGGGTGTGCTACTATGACTTTTGATTCTTCGTTTTATATGTGGGAAGATCAGGGGAGGGGTTGAAATAGTGGTGCTGCTGTTTCTGTGGCTCGTGGTGGCTCCCTATGGTGGCCCCACCACCGCTTTCTCCGCAGTCACTTGCCTCCGCTTACCTTATTCCTTGGTCTACCCCAGCACTTTTCCCCATCCTTTCACAACACATGATATAGAGGGGAGTGGCCAGTGTGTGGGTGTGCAAAGTGGCCTGTTGTCTTCTGCTGATTCGCCTCTTGTCGGTCATCTGGTAGTAAGCTCCTGACCAACTTTTTTTCATTGGTGCTGCACTTGTGCTCCATTATACTTAGACAGGCCACTTCACCCGCCTTAGCATGATTCGAATTTTGGTTCGCTATACATGATTCATGAGGAAATGCAACGAAATGTACTTGTGGCGCAGCATGCTGAGCCTTGATAAAAAGTGGGAGTATTATTTTCAGTGTATACTGTAATTTATTTTATACTGTCGTTACAAGAGGGGAAACGAACTGGTGAGTGTTGGAGTGTGCGAATATGCTTACAAAATGTTTGGGAAAGTAGATCAAGGTAGCATAATGTGTGTTGTAGAAGTGTGCCATAGTAGCTGGCCTCGCAAAGTGCTTTGTTTTATTTAAAATAGTTCAGTTTGGTGGCACCATCCAAGTTGTATTCGAGTTACTTGCGTTTTTTTTTTTTTAGATAGATTGAACTTTGCATTTAGTAGTTTGCTTAATATATATCAGTTTGTGCGTGCCCATTTTCTGCTGCCCCTGTTGCTTGGTGGATACAGCTGTTCACCACTCACTTCTTCGTTTATTAAGTTTCAAATATGTGTGTTTGGAAATATTTTATGCCAGAATGCGTTGATTGGGTTAGTTTAAACTAGTTAATTAATCGCCATGCTGCCGACCTTAAACTTTTTAGGGAAGTTTTTAATTTGTGTACAGTGTTTATTATATGCGCGATTTTCTTTGGTTAGCATTTGAATTGAAGGCTACATCTTTCCTTCTAATACCTGGTACATAGATTTTTATATTGCAGCATGTAAATGCTTTTTAATACTCCCGAAAGTGAGAGATTTTGCGCCCGTTATGGGTTCCTGTTTTACGAGGACAGTGTTATGCTGGGTTGAGGCACAAACCTTGATTAGTTGGTATAGTTTTTCAGTTAGATGATTTTGGATTGTACCACACGTTAAATGTATATTGGTGAGGACCATGCGTTGGTAATATTTTTACAATGGTTATTGGTTTACTCAAAATGGCAAAAACCCACAAGAGCAGGTTCATGTATGAAAGTACCCTTAATAATTTTTTTTTGGGGGCGAGCACGTTTTTGTCAAGCTCTTTTGATTCAGGTAAGTACGTTTCTTGGGTAATCTGAACATAAGGCTGTTCGTTAAATGTATTGTGCATGATTTTATTGAAGGGCACTGCTTATACAAACTTGTACCGTAATTTGGTGTGTTTACGAGTCTATTGTTGACATATGGGTCAGTCATGACGTTACTTATTATTGTGAATTTAATGATAATTTTTAGCCACGTCAATGTGGCGCATAACAATTATTTATGGAGGGTAATGCTACCAAGTATATTTATAGCGAACGTGTTTGGAACTCTATAATTATACAGTATTATCAAGTTTCGAATACTGTTTTAACGTGCTGTATTTATTTGTGAAGGCATTCCAATGGTATTTGTATGAGAGAGGCCGTGGAGGATGGCTGTGGTTTTGTGATGTAACATTGAATGCCAGATTTATATTTTCTTTCTAATAAATGTGTTTACGATGTTATTGTGTGTCTCCATTTGAACAATTAGGTTCAGGGTTAAAACGTTAAACACCTGCGATTTCTTACCAATACAAAGGAAAGCTTTAACCACTACACATCAGACAGTATGCATGGAAAATAAACAACCTACCATTATCTCGATACTTATACTGCAAGATGTCACGCACAAAAACCCAGAATAATGAATTTCTCATGAACAGTGATTCTGAACGTCGCACGGATCAGAAACATACGTAGCTTGTTCTGTGATCGGTAAACGGTGGTTTCTAATAGTTCCATGCATAATAGGTAGATAGTAGCACTTCCTTGTCTATATAGGCCTGGGTCGCATATTAGTGCCGGGTCTCATAAACGGGACACCCACCCTAAATATTAAACGTAGGCTGATTAGTTTTATTGGTAACTTATTGATAAGGTTTGATTACAGAAATTTGTATCCTTCAGTTAACATGCCCATAGTTATGTTTCATGTGGTCTTTATTTCATTTTTTAAATTTTCATTGCATGATATTGCATACGACATTAAATGTGTCAATAATTGTCCTATTTTACATGGAATTCATCATTCACATTTAAAACTGGAAAATTCTATAAAATGTATTATTTTGAACCAATTTCTATAAGTGTAATACGCCATCATAAATTATCGTAACAAAAATGTAATATTAATCGCAAATTATAGATATTATATCATATATTTACATTAAACTAGGAATATTTACACTAAAGGTAAAATAAGCGATATTAGTAGGGCCTAGTAATATTAGTAGGGTTCTAAATGTCAGCTAAACTAAACTATATTTCCCTCGAGTAAAAATCTTCGCATTAATATTCTTCGCCATCGTGCGGCAGTCAACGTCCGCTTGTCGTCATCAACCACCACTCATAAACGATCATATTTCATCCATTGTGTGTCACGAACATCAATCGTCATCCATCAATAAGCAGAATTCAATAAAATCCTACAATTTCTTCTGGAAAGGCAAACCATAGCTATATGAATGAAGTCATTAAAATATATTTCAGTCCTTTATGCAAATAAGAGTTTCGTTTTTATTTTTGCCAGGAATATCATTCATAATGTATACATTCATGGTACAATGTACGAAGGATGCTTCGTGGCGGGTAGTGAAAAATTGAGATTCGTGAAGTCGATATTAACATTAGTAGTTCTTAATATCCCAACTTTGTTTAGCTTATCTCCGTGTTAACTGGGATCTATCAGCGAAATTTTTGCTGAGTCAGTATGTTTTAATATCGCTAAACTCGCGTGTTATAATTATTTATAAATACAATACAGAGACTTTGACATTGCATCACAAAAAAAAAACATTGTTTAATTAATATTTCAATAGCTTTGGGTTTGATGCTGAAACTAATGTGTTATTTAGAAATGTAATATATAAATTTAATTTATTACAGTTTTGGTATATTCTGAATTCACATAACATATACAGGTATTAGGCATACATATTTCATTAAAATGTAAAATTTGTGTACTGTTCTGCTTTTTTTACTGTTTGATGCGCTGTATCTTTATATTACGAATGTGTTTTCTTGACAGATGGAACTGCTAGACACATTTGGTCTGAATCTTCATCGCATTGACAAAGATGTTCAGCGATGTGACAGAAACTACTGGTACTTCACTAGCGAAAATCTGGAAAAACTCAGGAACATTATGTGCACGTAAGTTATAGTTTAATATCTGACTTTTTATATCGCTGAAAGTTAATGATGCATTATTACCTTTATTTACAAAATGCTTATGTTTCAGTCAATTCATTTGACAAAAATTCATTTAATCTCGAACTGCATTTTGATAAACATTAAATGAAAAAATATATATTGTGTGTGTGTGTACACAGAATATCGCTACCAACACCGGAAAACTTGGCTAGTTATTCTTTACGAAAATACAAGAGGAAAACTTATGAACCAATTTTCCTTGATATAAATATTAAGTGAACTATGACAGCCGTAAAGTCGAGCTCTGAAATGTTTTTAGTTACAAATAACAAAGTTCCTGCGATTAGGTAATAAGTCGGTGAATAGTGATATGTATATTGTTAAAATAATAAACTTTAAACAATTTTCAAAGACTTTTTTTATGTATCAGCAGGTTTAAATTAACAGATATTTTCGCCTTGTAGGAACACACTCATGTGAACCGTATTCGAGAAAGACATGCGGAAATTCTAAACAAAAGGTAAATGAGCTAACAGATAGGCAATTTACAAATAACAGGGTGGTGTAACACCGCTTGGAATAAAAGAGAGCTAAACGGTAGTGACAGCCTGAGCAGCCGCCCTAAACACGGCGTGCAATCGGTTATGATCTAGGCATGTGACTGTATAGATTGATTAGTGAATTTACTTCTGTAAATGAAGTCTGTAAGGTTTCGAAAAAATAAATCGTTTAGTACAGTACTATCTACCTTATTTTTCATTTTGCAGTAACAGTCAAATATCACCTATTTACTGGTGTACCCATTTGGTGGTGAACTACACGGCAATGTGTCATCGCCATTTGTTAATGTAACTTATCCGAGATCTCACACAACAGTAGATTCTTTACACGTTTAAAGTACAGAGAGTGTTTTAGGTTTTTCACTCTCGTATAGTTCAGTGACACTTCGTGTGTATTGTGTGCTGCCGACGTGTCATATCACATGAGAACGTTGCGTTAAGAAAACCTTTTTTGTCTATTTAGATGTGCTGCTTCAGTAGCAGGATTATGGTACTTCGTTGACATGGATAAACTGATAAGGAGCCACGAGCCACCGGAAACTCGGTTGACGTTGCAGCCGATGGCTAAAATACCCCGTTTTCCCTTAAAATGTCCTATTTGGCTTTCGAAAATATCTGTTTTACCCCCAAAATTCACCTTTCTCAACCAACTCCGCGAAATTACCAAAACATTTTTTGGAAAAACTGCGTGCTGTTCTATTAAGCTGAAAGATTGCTCAATGTAGCTTAATATCTGCAAAATTTGTTGAAATGTTAGTCACAATGAGCATTCAGCAGGATATAATTATAAAATAACCCCCCCCCCCCCTTTTCCAAAACCAACTAATAAAACCCATACCATATCCTCCCCAATGCCAACCCAGTGTTACCAGATTAGAGGTTTCCCCCTAAATTTGGGGTTGCTTTTTTGCACTTGGGGGAAGTTTTGGGGGGATAAAAACTTTGGGGTGATTTTTGGGGCATTTTGAAATGTTCAACTCATTGGGGTTTTAGAGGGTTTTGCTTACTACTTTAGGGATTACTCATAATTATGTTTTGCTGTTACATAAACAACTAAATCATCAGTTATCATTTCTGAATAAAAGAACATTGACTCATCAAACAAAAGCTAAAGGCTGTGTCATAGGTAAGGATGCACTCATGGCTACACTCTCCAACAGTACAAATGATAACATGAATAAATTACTAGTTTGTTACGTTACTGCAATTTATGTATATCATTAACATCCATGGAAGTTTTTCTAATTTTAAGTTAGGCAACTTAATGTGATTGTAATTATTGTTCACTCATTGGCACATTGAAATTATTTTATTTTATGTAAATATTTCGTAATTATATAATTTTTGTTTAATTTATGCCAAACTGATAGACAGCACACATTCACTATTTTTCTGTTACTTTGTAAGTGTTTTCCTTTCTAAAAATGTCTATGTTGGTATAATTTTAATAGCCGGCCGTTAGAAACTGTATCATCCATACATATGTATCAAGGATTAAGCCATACTGTTTAATTAAAGCGCAATTAAAAATAATATAGCATTCACAAAATATTTAGGGGGATTTTTTTTTTCAGAAAAGCCTTTTGGGGGATTTCTCATCAAATTTGGGGGGAATTTTCTTCATCAATCTAGCGATGCTGTGTCCACCCCAACACACCCCACCATTACACCAATCACAGACACATCCGACACCTCCCGACTCCACTTTATTTTCCCATCCCCCAATTACAACAGCACCTCAACCCCACACCTAAAACCATACCACCACACCTGTCCCAGGCCCACCCACCGCCATTTATCCTGCTAACACTCATCACCAACCTGACTCCCTCAACACCATTTAAATATAACAATTTTCTCAAATTTGAAATGTAGAGCTGACTATCTCCAACCCAACATTATGTACAGGAGTATGCAAGTAAAAGAATAAAATAAATGTAACGGCTTTCAGGACAAAGACTTGAAGGTTCTTCACCCTGGCGCCGTTCAAGTTCGAAACGGGAGGGGAGGTAGGTAGGCAGAGCTTGTTGTGGACAAATACGCGCTTTGGTGGAGGGGAGGGAGAGGGTTTCTAGCAATGTTTTCCAACCATCCCCACTAGTCTGCGATGTAGAGAAGCCATCTTAGTTATTCGTCAACCCTTGCTCGCTTCACACACCACCAGTCTCCGCTGTTAGGACCTAGCTCTTCACCGCTCATGGTCGTTAACCTGGCGGCATGTCGTGGCACAGCGCTGTCTTACCCGATCGGCGGACTTTGGACCCGCCTGGCTGCGGCGGCTAGTCGCGATGCTCGTTAAGCGCTTTCCTTTTTTTTTTACGCGTGTTAAAAATTATCATATTGGAAAAAGTAAATTCCTTTTCTGAAATTTTTAATCGACGCTTTTAATAAGTGTTTCGTACGCGACGGAGGACTTTTTGTGTTAAAATTGTTTGGACCAATAAACTGCGTTCACGTGCGTCTATTATTTTTTAAAGTACGTTATTATTGATTCAAAATAATTTTTTAGTTATTCTTCGAGGAAGTGCCTAGACTGTTTCATTTAAGTCCTTCGGTTAGTATTCGTAAATTTACTAATTTTTGTAACAAATTTATATGCGATTTTTCATTCGGATAGGATTTGTAAATGTGAATGTCCGAAGCTGGTCTCGCGAGACTTAACGGAAGATGTGTTAAAAATTATTTATTTTTAAATCTTGGAAGTGTAGTAAGTTTTTTATTTCGTTTTAGGTATAATTCAGAATGTGTTTGAAATGTGTGACTTGCGAGTTTCTCTTCAGTTTGGAAAATTTAATTTAATTTATTTATCCAAGTTAAATGGAAGTGTTTAAGTAATAAATCGTTATGTATTAAACTATAAGCGATACGTTGTTTTTAATGCAAATGAGTTATTTATTTTATTTGAAATATTAAATGTTGAGAGAGACGTGATTAAATTGTTCGTGGATAATAACTCATTAAAAGTATATTGATAGGGAAAAATAAACGGGTGAATTTGTAGTCATTGTTATTGATTTGTGTCGCAATGTTTAGTTATTTTAATGTCGAGGAGTTTCTGCAACAAACTCAGTCTATAATCAAACGGCGGCTGAAGCAGACAGTCTCCCAACAAACTCGTTCAGCTTATAATTCGCCACAACTCCTACACTGGACACACTATTGCAGCAACCTCCCAAGCGAACGGACGTGTATTACATTAAACACATTTAACATTAGAAGGTACGTGTATATTCTAAATATAAACAGTTGTGTTTTGAATTCTTCGTTATTGTATTGTAGGACTAGTGTCGTCTAATTCAAGTCCTGTAGTTATATATTGGTACGGAATTTTGATTAACTAGTCGCATTCTTTATAAAACCAGGACAGTTGGGCCGTCATTCATGTGGAAATATACTCTGTTGTCTGTAATTCGTTTGTCAATTGCGATTCGTTTAGTTTATTTGTAGGGAAACAGTTGTTCTTTGTTTATCTAGTATGTGCATCGTAAACATTATTTTTATCGATTTGTGATATTCACATAGTTGCGTTCGTTTTAATTATATTAGTTCAATTGTCGTTGTGTATTTGGACGTCAATCATATGGTTTTCGTTATTTTCATTTCCGACACTTCATATCTTCTATTTGCCATAGATTATATTCCTATCATACAGGACAGGTTAGTCAAATCACGTTGTGGACATAAATCGCATTCAGGTCTCTTTTCGTTTAATTGATTTTTCAATGAAATATATAATCTTTCATTATGGATTTCCTAATAATTTCATTTCGCAGAAATACAACTTTCCGAATTCCGCTATTATCTCAGTCACCTGCCAGATGGTAAACGGGAAAGAACTCCTCAATACCATTAATAATTAATATTTCACAATACATATATACACACATTTCCCGACACATCACACCTCAGTACAATGCCAGAGCTATACACTTATCAATTCATACAAAATTAATATTTTTGATTGATTGATCCAATTGATTTAATTTAATAAATCAATCAAATTTTCTCGGATTAAGATTAAAGGCAATTTTATATAAATAAGATCGGATTAATCATTAATCCTATAAATCAATATGATATAAAATTCGTAGTACGATTAATCATAAGTGAAATAGGATCCCCCTGCCCCTACTACTACTGGAGACAAATTATTTTACCTAGGCCAGGTGGTAGCTAGTATTTAAAATCTGCACATCACTACTACCACGCCCAGAAACGAATAGCTGCGGTCCGGTGACACTAGAACTACTTCTCCCTTAATGACATCACACCACGCTGCATGCGCAGTAGAGAGCCCGAGCAGCCAGCCTACTGCCCCCATGAGCTGACAGCTACACCACACATCGAAACTCTGGGCAGAACAATTACCCAGGTTCGAGGGAAAATTATGCGAGAACCCTATTAACTTCCTCATCAAGTTAGAGGAGCGTTCAACACTTTTCGGTCTACCAGACAGTGATATGCTACGTTGCCTGAATTGAGGTTTCCACTCCACGTACTGGTGGGAGGTAGTACGAGCCACCACTACTACCTACAGTGCGTAGAATTCGGTAGCAAATACTTAGAGCATTTCTGCAGCCGGAAAATACAGGAGAATCTAAGGGCACAACTGCCTGCAGAAAGGATCTTCCCAGGGAAATGGAAATGTTTTGAGTCACACATTTCCGAGTTCAATAAGAAGTGTCGCCAATCAACACAAACCATCAATGATGACGAGTTTGTTGCAATGGTACTTCATTAGTTGCCCTACAGGTAGCAAACACATTGGACTAGTAGGCTCGACAATGACCTGGTCGCTTTCAGGGAAGGCTTGTTAGACTTTGATAAAATTGACTGCTTGCAAAAGCAGAGTTCAAGCTGCGAGGACGAAAGGCCTATCCAGCATGAGCGATCTCCACCCCTGTACCCAGGCAACCAGTACCGAGACTTTGACAGTGCACCTAGGCAGGATCAGAACCACTGGGTTAACACATACCAGGTAGAGTACTACGAGCCATGCCAATTACAGAACCAGGACTGCAGATGGAACGGACAACACTCCTACCAAAGCAGGAAATGTTTTTCCGGCAGAAGATTTAGGCGAGGCAGAAGGTATCGAGACCCTAGATAAATGGCGAGTGATCTGGAAGGGTATCGCTCTGATGGTGATTGCGGACTCAGAGGGGGCGACTCACCAGATTCACAACAGCATGCACTGCCAACTCCACACAGTCCGAGCCAGCCTGGCAAAACAAAGAAGTGCACAACGCCTATGCAAAGAGGCGGTTAGTGCCTAGTGATCAAGGACAAGGGCCTAGTAATATTAATCAATGAAAGAGGGGGGGGCAAGAAACCAGTATCAGCTCGTGTAGTTTAGCCAGGGAACTGCAGGCTCCACCCAAGAGGCGGGTATTTCTCTAATCGGGAACCATTGACCCGCATATACCTGCGTTTATACTACATCACAGAGTAATGTTCGGGTAAACTCTAATGCGGCAAGTTCAACAATCAACTTTAACCGGAAGTTAAACAACTAAGGGCCAGTGAAACGGGGACCCAATCGCTGATTTGTGAACCAGATATTTCCACCACAGAGTCCATTTGTACACCAGATAAAATAGAAGTTGTGAACGATCCTACAAAGCTAACAGAAGTGGTAGTCAATATTGTTTCAATAGGCAAAACCGACAGGGAATTTTAGCGGAATGAACCCATCAATGAGATAATAATTGTCATGAAAATTTTTGCCCGGAGAATGGTGACAGTTTGCGGCATGAAGTTACCTAGTTTGCTAGGCAGTGGCGCTGAAGTAAGCTGAATCTTAGAGAATGTAGTCCGCAATACTTTGGCATCCGGTTTTTAATTACCTACAGATCCAGTACATCGTTTGAAGATTGTTTGAGTTTCATCGAAGTCCAGTCCAATGGCAAGCAGGCAGGTACTGCTTAACATTGGAATGCTTGGGTAAGTCTAAAGATGTGTCTGCCTTAGTAATTAAAGGCTTGTTAGTGCACCGGATAATACAGTGACGCTACTGGAAAGCTGAAAGTGGTCTGATAAGTGTGTCAACATGCTACAAAGGGAAGTAGATCAGTTGAAACGGCCTTTGAGTTTGAGTGTAATAGCCTCGCATGAAGATATATTACAAACCGTAGCCAGTGTGGAATCAATGAGTAGTAACCAGAAGAGAGAGGGCTAGAATAGCTGCTATTTGCAAACAGACCTGTCTTTTCAGGGCAACCTGGCAGAAATAAATTCTTCAAGTCAGACATACAAGTCACACCTTGTAAACCGTTTCTCTGCATAAGTCTTATCCTACTCCCGGAAAGTAGATACGCTTGTGAGGCAGAGGAATATTTGAAATCAGTGTTGTCATGAACATCGTGAGACATGCTTCATGACTATACTGCAACCAAATGGTTTGTGTGCGTAGAAAGGTTGGGTCAGTATATTTCTGCTTGGACGCACGGACGCTGAATCAAATTACCATCCAGTAAAGGGAAAGTCCAAGACCGACTGAAGAACTACTGTGGCTATATCATGGAGTGAAGTACATGTCCACTCTTGATATTACGCATGGATACTAGTAAATTCGACTGATGGAGAAATCCCAGCAGTACGCCGGAATCCTTTTCTATAACCAGCTTTTCGTTTTCCATGTACCTCCTTTCTGATTCTGCAACACGGTATCGCAGTTTACTCACTGCATGACGTTAACTTTGGGTGAAGAGTGTTCCGCCTTTGCAAGATCGTACGTGAACGATATACTTATTGTGTCAGTCACTATTGAAGAACACATTCAACATTTGATAATTGTTTTGGCAAAATTTACAGAAGCTAGTATGAATATAAAACTAAAAGTGTCGTTGTTCTGCAGAGAAGAAGTTGCATTTATACCCGACTTCAGAGAAACAAAGGAAGGGTTATGATTTTAACACTATGTATGTAGGCCTACGTTAAATTTTGAATGTTACACTGTGGCATCTATTTTGATAAACTAGATGTCTATCGATTCCTTTTGATAAATTGAGTGTCATTGGCTATGAAACAATTTAGAAAATTCAAGATGGCAGCCGTGACAAACTAGATGGCACCACAGTTAAAGTTAGCTCGCTCAAGCATTTCATTCGCAGCTTATAGTAGAGTGCGTACGTACGAATTAATTTCCTTTCAACAAAACTAGATGGGCCACACGTAACGTTAACTCCCGTAAGCATTTCATTCGCAGCTTAATATTTTAGAAGCGTGTGTCATTAATGTTTTACGATAATTACACATTAAGATTTATAATATGTAGGTCAAGCATGATAATTGTCAACCTATATTTTTGTAGGTAGAAAAAATTGGCAAATAAAAAAATGGGGTGTGGCTGTCTTGGGGACACGGACTTTTGTTTTGTGTGAATACATCTACGTTGAAGCCCTTGGACGCCTTGATATTTTTTTACGTTCACGGCACCGCTTCACTCAATCATATGGGGTTTTATGGGTATAACTGAACTGCTTTTGATATCGTCATTCCAACCACATACGATTTCTGTATTTCGACTTGGCTTTTTGATGAGTATAGGCCGACATTGTGTTAAGTTTTCTTATTTTTTTACATTAAACTCATACAATTTCACGATAACCACGCCGCACAAATGCTTTTTATGCACGTTGTCGATTGATCTTGACGAGATCTGTCGATTGAAACCTAAACGAGCGTCGTAGCTTCTCCTAGTCAAAAGTTATACTAAGTGGAAGTTACGAGAAGCGGCGAAACGAACTCGAAATTGCTGAACTCATTTTGAAAACTTCTGAAGTGCTTTGAATGTCTGTTTCAAATTCATACTCTTGTTTTAGGAACAAGTCACAGTCTTTAGCTTTGTGTACATTATAAAAGCAGAGGGTGCAAATTTGCTGCGCCACGCTACACGGACCTACAAACATGAGATTGTCATGACACGCCTTGCCGCCTTGCTGAGGCATGAATTCTTGTCCTACTTCAACTTCGGTATCTTGTTTGCTTTTCATGTTGTCGCGAGCCATTTATTCCATGTTGTGCCGCGATTTCGCATCCTTGTGCGTGTTTTTAAATTCCCACATTTTTTATGCCTGCTTGGATATTTCCCAGACTTTTGTTTTGGAAATAAATAACTGACCTAACCTGATTTTATTGTGGTCCACTATATTCGCTCTTCCTGGGTGGTGTTTGAATAACTGTATTAGTAGATAAGTTATTACTTTGCACATTGAATCACACTATTTTCAGTTACGATATTTTTGTACTCTCTTATTAAATAAAGCTTTACACGTATCAATGGTTTTTCTGTTATCAAGAGTGACATGTTGTACCCCTATTTTCCTTGTTTTTTATGCTCTTGATAGCTATCGTGCCTCAGATATTGTTTGTCCCTTCGAGAGGTGCCCATCACATTACCTGAATTCCCTGCATTATTCTGAAACTATTTTCAGTACTTGTCTTGTATTTGTTATAATGATACTGAAATGATCACCTCTAGGTTCTGGTGGGTGCCGGTTTCTGTGTATAGCTTTGTGTTATAGGGACTGAACTGTACTCTATCATTATGACTACTGGCTGTGACCGATTTGGGTTTGTGTTACTTGCGTAGAAACAACCCTTGTTGAAATATTTCTTACTGTGATTTCTGGCTCGGAAGTCTCTACGACCCAGATACATGTTTTCTGTTTCAGGTTTTTGGTTTTGTGAAGGTGAGTTTTGCTGAGATTTGAATGTTACATTTGCAATTTCATGTTTTAATTTGGATATCTCGGAATGGAATTTCTCTGTTTTCGGATGTGGTGTCATGTTACCTATAGTTTGGTTGTATCTGTGGAGCCCTAATTCAACTCTTTTCAAATTACCGACCATTTATTCTACCATGTCTTTCTCGAATCCAATTATTTTATCTGCTATTGATGGCAATAGTGACTTCCAAATTATGCTAATAAATTCTGACTGCGATGAGAGGGTTGTATTTGCATCTATTACGGCTAAGATCTTCAATGTGCTTCTAACAGCTCTCACCAATATGTTGCCTTTTTGTGTATACAATTTCTTAAATTCGTCGATGCTGTCAGGTGTTGTGAAAACTGTTTTAAATTTTTGCTACATTATTTGCCACATGATTACCCCCATGTGTGTTTGTATGAGGTTATTGTGTGCTCTTTTCGTTGTTCCACTCGAGTAAAATTTGACTCTATGGCATTTTCGGCATCAGACCAGCCATTGATATCGCTAGACTCGTGATATTGTTCTAGGAATTCCTGAATACTGTCATTGATTTCCCCTGAAAATTGTGTAATATTTTGCACTTGTTGCAGGATGACCTGCCCGGGGGTGGATTTTCCATTTTAGTAACTGGATTCACTTGAGTTTCCAAATTTAATTGTGTGGCCAAGGGTTATCAGGTATTTAAATATGTGTGCTCACTTTCACTGGTTTGTTGTATATGTGTAAGTGTAAGATACACCACTGTTTGTTCGCTAAAATAACTTTGCATTGCCTCGTAATCCTGTGTACCTCATGAGGGTGAAGGGCTTGGCAATAATCCTTTGCTAACTATTTTATTTGCCAATCTTTGTGTTATTCTATTAGAGTTAACATTTAATTCTGCTACCACTTCCTGACTCTTTCTAATAATTTTTATTCTGTGTTAATTAACTTCTGAAATCTAGGTGCAGTGTTCTGCTGTGATTCGTGCAGTCTTTTCTTTGTATTGGTTAGATCTATAGTCGCAGGGTTTTGAACAATTGTTTAGCTGTTTGTACTAAGTCTGTTCATTTCCACTCATAAATTCTGTTTAGTGTGTAGCATGTGTTGTTATGATCGCAGCACAGTATAACTTACTCACTTAAATATCAAATTTTTACAAGCACTGCTACTGCTCCCACAGTTATAAACACACTCTTACTATAGTCCATTCACGGTCAAGT
The DNA here is from genome assembly GCA_029891345.1 of Dryococelus australis. Lineage (NCBI taxonomy): Eukaryota > Metazoa > Arthropoda > Insecta > Phasmatodea > Phasmatidae > Dryococelus > Dryococelus australis. Next base: position 42,420,309 of record CM057009.1, on the reverse strand, counting down.
GGGCACTTTTGAAGCCCTAGTAAATTTTTGTTTCACCGAATTTATTTTCTTCCACCACTTGTTAATGTAAACCATGCCGTGTGATTAATAAACACAGTGTATGCATTCACCATACCCAAAACCAAGAGTCCGAGGCCTCAATTAAATGTATTTATTGGTTATTATGTCTGATGAAACAGCTTCAAAAAGTGCTCACTTTACTGTGAATGTCCTATACTTTAATTAAAATATACTGTGGGTGCCAATATACGCAACTAGGATCCGAAGAGTGGTTCCTTTTCCACATGCATTAAAACTACACAAGCAAAGTGTTAGTTCGTTGGCCACAAGATAGGGACTTCGGGCAGTGTTACATCGCGGTGGACAAAGCTATTTTCTGGCTCAACAAGGTTCACACTCTTGTTCACCTTTGCAGCAATCTCCCTACGTTGCAACCGTGCCACTATTGTACTGCTATCTAGGTTGTGTGAATTTAATTTATCAGCTTGAAAAAATGGGTGCTTTCACTAGCTATTCTCTCTAAGACTTGACTTTAATTTCCTTAGCACGCGATAGTTTGGAAGGCCTGTGCTTTCAACTGATATTCTCTCTACGACTGTTAAAATTATAATTTTAAATTGTTGGCTTGCGAGAGGTAAGGAAGGCTGGTGACTCATCCGATGGTTCTGATTGGTTACCTAACATCGAACGAGCAATGGAATGCATACCCTCAGACAGAATGAAAGGACACTTTAAAATACTTAACAAGTGGCAATATATATTAAGTCTCAATGCTAATACATCTATCCATTGAATAGTTATCTCAATTACAATCTCACACTAATCTGTCTTTCTCGTTACAACAATTCTAATAGCCTTTTGCTAAATTAAATCTCTCTAAGTGCTCGCATTTAACATTATTTCTTAAGGACCTCGTCTATCATGACTATCCCTTCCTGCACCTATTTTGGATTCTCCTTACCACTGCGCATCTAAATGCAGTCACACAAAATGGAAGAGTCGATCGGCTGGGCCCTCGTCTCGTTGTGGAGTTGTTGAAGACCTTCAGCTGGCATCGATCCTGGACGCCCTGATGTAGCTCGTGGGCGATGCTCTCGACGGCCTGTATAGCTGGTCAGTGTGGGGGGGGTGCGCCGTATGCATGGCCTCTGATATACTCTAGGTATCCCTGGCCTGAATTATTCTTGCCGTCCTGTTGTCATAACACGTGTGGCCACCCAATGGTGCCTTGCAGCACCAAGGAGCTTCTCCAATTTGGCTCACCTAACTTCCCAGCTGAGCCCACGGCACTATGAAGAAGTTACGAATACAGAAACTAGTTGTCCTAAAAGCTTGGTGGCTGAACTAAACTGACCCAACATTTTACAGCACACCTTCATGATGATCTTTATCACAAAATGCAGGTTCCATGAAAATCCGTCCAGGGGAATTTGGTTTCTACAGGTTTCTTACGACATGGAAGTTCGGCCTAACCTATCTTACGAGAAAATCACTTTAGTCTTATAAAATTAGAATGACTGCAGTGATGCGAATTTAATTTTATCAGAATACTAATAAAACATTACCTAACCGATAATAATGTATTTCATGAAATCGCATTCACGCATTTAAAGCAGATCCAATAATCATCACTGAAATTGAGGTTATCAGTGGCAGCTCGGAATGCTCAATGTTTATGTTGGCCCGAACAAATTTATAGGTTCAAAAAACGTCAAGGAACTATGTAAACATAATAAAAGTAGAGGATAAATGTTCCGCGTGTAATGTAAAGTGATTTTACATCGTTATTTGTTAAAATATAAGGAAATGTGTACTGAGGTATCGTAAATACTGTTCTCAACACTCATTTGAGTAATAACTCACACCCATCGGAGCTCCAGAATTGGCACACAACATCGCAAAGATAATTAAATGCACTCTATATATATATAAGTTTCTTAAAGTTTTAAGTTATTATAACTAACTTTCATTAAATGTACACACACTGGTCAGGTCAGCATATTATGTGATATGTTAGAATTCCGGTGGCTAGAAACAACATTGAAATACAGAAAAATAAATTACGAAATGTAGGCCTAAATGTCTTAATTATTTTGAGAAGAAATATTTAGAATTAGTTCTTACGAACTAGCATGTAAATCACGCTGTTAGACACACACAACTAACAAACCAGGGATTGGGACAGGAACTGCCACATAAATACACAGAATTCAGAGAGAAAGGAAAAGACACAAAAAGAAATAAACAAAACAATGGTCCATATAACTTGAAATGATACATCGGCCAAGTGATGTTATGCATTTATTAGAATCACAAATGTGTTGTTATTAGGCTATATTTGTTCATATTGTGGCAAACTGCCCCAAATAAATGTGTACACAAATCAGTTTTAAGATATATATTGTACTGACAGCGCCATACAAAAGTACAGAACCTTATCAATCTTCCACACACAGACTTTCAAACTTAACGTTACCTGTTCCTTTAACTTTGCAACAGCTCACACAAAACAATTAATATTTAAATTCTTTAATACAAAGGGCATTAGGCATTTCCTTTTATAGCCATGAGGCTTAAACTCACAACATTAAAGGCTCCACAAAAAATACAAAAATATATTTAATGCCTTCACATAAAAGAATTGACGCGATTTCTAAGCTGCACACTGATAAATACTTATATTATATCTTGACTAGACTTGAAAATTACATAATGAAATATTGATATGGTATTAAGAAAACCTCAATAAGGAACAATTTTCACGAGGAAGGGCAGCGAGGCGGGGCCCACCAAAATCCTCTTAAAGAAACATTATTATTAAGATCTGATAAATGTTACTTTAAAAAATATTTAATATGGTGGCAGTTCCAACGGAACCCGAACAGAGCCCCTGAATGTTATAGAAAATACAATATTAAGAAACTACCTCTCGAGTGAGATATAGAGGAATGCATCATGGAAAATTACTGCAAGGCTTGAAGAGCCAAATGGGGCTGCAGAAATGAGACAACACACACGCGTTAAAAAAAACCTGCAAAAACACAAATAAGCCTGGTTTATTTGGTCAAGACAGAATTAGGAAAAAACGCAAGGTACTGCATGCCCCATAAAACCCCACTCACAATGCCACCCAATTTACTTCAAAACATTAAAAAGCGGAATAATTAATACAGGTGTGCCCACGAATCACCGTTTACAGACTATCATAATCAGCCGCTTAGCCGCAGAACACATTGAAGTGATTAAATCTTCGCATCCCCTTGGACGGCAAAACTAATTATTTCAACCATGGTGCGCCGTGGTGAAAACGTCGGTGACGAACAGCTGGAGTGATCCATCGCACGGGCATAGCTTCAACATGCAGTGAGTAGAAGTAGCAAGTAGAATAGCAGGTAGAATAGAAAGATACGCCACCTTTTCTGTCCATGGCCGAAGCTGAGAGCGAGGCTAATCCTGGTCCTCGCGAGGGCCCTTTACCACCCAGCGGTTGCATCACTGTCGTTCTCGTTGCTTGCCTTGAGAAGGTTTCCCTCCCCGGCTACAACTCGGCAAACTACTTGTAGTTGCGAACGCAACTAGTAGTTTGCCGAGTTGCCTCAGCGAGCTGGTGGTCAGAAAGTTTCCCTCCCCGGCTACAAGAAGAATTTGAAGAATTATCTAAATTGATGAATCCTGTTTGCGAGAAGTTGAGTTGAATTAGATATTAGCAATTATTTCTAAGTTAGAGTAGTTGTAGTTGAACTGAAAAATATATTAAATATGATGAGAATGTATCGTTATACAGTTACCGGAACTCATATTGGGTGGTAATTAGTAATAAGTTTAGACTGTACTATATTTATATCGGAGAGTGATTTGTTACTCAAAACGTTAAAGTTTAAAGTATATATTAACGAGTGTTGCATGAGCGAGTGAAGAAGGGCATGTTGAAACTGCTTAAAAAGACAGTTTAGTATATAATTATGCCGCTGAACGCATGTAAAATGTTACGTTTTATAATTTAGAGATTGTTTTCAGTTACATGTATTTGGTAATAATAATCGTTAAAAATAATTGAAATCAGTTGTAAAAAGCCGAAAACGTGAGCAGAGAAGCATTTTTTCAATGGAAGTGGCTGGGGGCCTCTAATTGGCGAGTCTCCCGGGAGGCCGCTTCCCACCGACCAAGAGATGGGAGCACTGTCGTTATGAGCTGGGCTTGTTTTGTACTTTCAAAAAACTGCCGGGAAAATTTAAAGTGGTTAATGCTGATTGGAAATAGTTGAAAATATCTTTAAATAATATCATATAAGCGAAACTAAGCTTTGAATGGAATTATCTTGCCAATATATGAGGTAAAATGTTTTTGAAAAAGTTATATTTTTTACTTCATTTTGAAAGATTTCTTGGTGGTTTAAATTGAATTTGAATACAGACCGACTAGGGACAGACAAACGCCGACATGACCTCTTGCAACAGAATGGATAGTTCCAGTTTTCCAGATATTTGTTTGGTTATGGAGAAGTAAGGACGAAAATACGCCAGGAGGGCCTGAAAGTCGCAGTTTCGTAGGAACTCCATGAACATATGGAGGTCCTGTAATGCTTCCATAATCCCTCCAAGCGACTTTCGTGGGAAAGGGCGAGATGGATATCTGTTTGAGCGTCGTTTTGATTTGGTGTTTCTTGCGTGAATGTTGTGTTTGGTGCGGGAGCACCGAGTGCCTGCGCGTAGAACAACTGTGGTTGTATGCTGCCGGAGTTGATAGGTCTTGCCCTGTTCCTGGACGGCGCAGGTGCTGGATTTTGGGCCTTGGCAGATTTACATTTCTGGACCAAGTTCAGAATCTTTGTTGGGCTGTCTTTAGGAAGTGCAGACTCTGATCCCGAGCAGTTGCTGCATTTAGATGGCGTCGAAGTTTGATCGCTGGCACCCAGGGTGTGTGACTGGGTGCAGTGTGGGCAGGAAGGTGGCCTACAGCAGAATTTTTTGTGTGCCCCAAGGCCAGGCAGTTTCGGCATTGTGCCACATCCTGCGGTCTCTTGTGGTAAATTCGGGGATGACAAAAGTCATGGTAATTGTTTTTACTTGGTGCGGTGGGGGCAGATTTGTGTCCTGAGCGGCTATCACGCAAAATAAGGAGGGGAAGGCTTATATGCTATAATATTAATGATCCCTTAAAGAAAAAAAAAAAAGATGCACTTAGGAGGGAATTGAGAAAGGTGATTGGGGGGTTGAAAGAGGAGGGGAGCCGAGTCGCCACCAAGAATATCACTAAGAGATCGCTGTCAAATAACAATCGATTAAAGCCGATGTAGCAGCGCCGCCATAGCAATATGTGCGCAAAAAAAAAATTAGTTGACGAATTTCATGCGTTGTTTATGATTAATATTGTGTGTAGTGAGACGCTACGACCTGGAACTACTTATCCTAACTCGCTGCCAACTTTACTGTGAGTATAGCGGTTATTGCTTACGTTAAATTGTATGCAGTTGCGGGCAGTGATTTTATCAAAGGTTGATTTATAGAGTCCTCACTTTATCGTGAACCACCTATAATTGGTTGTATCGTATGTAGAATATAAATCAATGTTAATATAATGTAACAGCTTTTAATATAATAATGGGTTATTAAAATAATATTTTTTCCTTTACTTCAGATATGTTTGGGAACACTTAGACACTGGTTACATGCAAGGAATGTGTGATCTTGTGGCTCCACTCTTGGTGATTCTGGATGATGAGGGAACTACTTATGCTTGTTTTTGTTGTCTAATGGAAAGAATGGGAGGAAACTTCCCCAATGGTGGTGCAATGGACATGCATCTGGCAAATATGAGGTAAGAATTATTATTAACTTTGAACTACTGTATTTATAATAGTTAGTTGATATCTGTTCTGAACTAATTTGGAGCAAAAGGGGCACAATAGACATTTTACCAAAATTTAAAACTCACAAGAGTGTGTACCGTAAAGTGTCAACATGTATTAAGTAGGGAAATGCATATCTCTGCCCCATCTATAAAACCCCTGTGCATGATTAGCATGATGTGATGGACCGAAAGTGTCATGTCATGTTCCCCAGTATCAACATCCTTGTGTTAAGTGTTGGTAGTCAGAATTTTGTTTGTGTTTAGACGGGGGGGGGGGGGTGGTTGGTTAAGTTTTTCATGTATTGTGATTGGCTGAATAATAATATACAGGATCTCATATATATATATATATGGCTCCCAAGAGTCATGTTGGAATAAAACTTTCATCTTAGAGTAGAAAACCGATGTGGTATAGAATTGTGGAGACAGAGGTGGTTATGTAATGGCACAAAAGGATTGTATTCAGCATTAAATGTATTGTGCAGGTCACATAGATAGGAATAATACTGAACTATACAATTTACTCTACACTAGGGCTATAATTGCAATTAAAATTTACAAGCAGGCTAATTAACGTTACTTGTACTGCACAAAATGAGCGAGTAGTACTAGTTTTCAGTAAATGTACACAATTAGTAACACTAAGAATGAATAATTGAATGCAAATGCCTCCATTTGTAAATATATGCAATTGTGTGTAATTACAGTTCCATTCAACATGAGTGCCAAACTGTAACATACCTGTCATTAATAGTTCTATTTTATAAATATTTATACCGATATTCCATTTCCATTCAAGTTTATAAAAATGTGAGTTCATTTAGTCGTGTTACGTGCTGCAGCTGGCGCCGACTCAGCTGCCCCGCGCAATAATCGTCCCTTCTTCCTGGAACGATGCACTCGCGGCTTCCTCTGAACCCCTCCCCCTCTCACAGAATCCCGTGAATGCCGACAGCGGTGAGAATTGCTGGTGCCACAGACCTCATCTCGCCTGCTAGAGTTTCCGATACATTTAGCGACGATGCAAGAATGTTCTGGTGAGACTGGCTGGCGCATCAGCCCTCCGCGACGCATCACGCGAGTTGGGGAAGATTCTAGGTGGTGGCGTAAGACAGTATATATACTGCCGCAACCCAGAGGCAGGAAGTCTTTGATGGAGGCCGTCTGGCCGAGTGTGCGCGAGCGAAATGAAGTGTGGACGACGACTGGAGATTGCGGGAAGATGGCGAGTGAGGTGTTCGTGGCTTGAATGGACGAGAGGGTGTGAAACTGACGAGTGAAGCCTACTGTGCCTAAGCGGGCTTGGAGAACTCTAGAACATTGCGACTGGTGGGACATGGACTCAACTGAGGTGGGACTGAATGAAGTGTAATATGGATTTGTATTGTAAATATTCGAACTATCCATTTGGATACATATTTAAAAGAATATCTGAATATGATGATACACTGTCTATTGGGACTGATTTTTAATTATTTAATTTCATTGATTTCTTTGTCGTAATTATAAATTTTATTAATGGTGTGAGTTTTAAATCGTAAGTGATTTCAATTTATTGTGAGAATTTAATTATGAAAATTTTGCTGTAGTTATTGTAAATAAAATTAGGAAATTATAATTAATTGTTTTATTTGACTAAGACATCCATCCCTTAACGAACTTGGTATAGTCCACTTAATTTCTAGAGAAATAAATTGTAACACTGGTGTCAGAAGTGAGAGTGAGGGAATCTGTAAAAATAAAATAATACAATAATTATAATTAGTATTTGTAAATATCACAATAGTTGAGCAATAGGCCGAGGAATCATTTTGAAATTTTTAATGCTAACTAGAAAAATGTCGGCAGATATGTAAGCACTTCGCTCTTTAATTGAAGCACTAAGCGGCCAAATTAATAATGTTAGTGAAAATGTAAATAGTAAAATAGATATCGTTAGTGAATCTGTTACTAGTGTTAGTGAAAATGTAAATAGTGTTAGTGAATTAGTAGACAAGAAAATAGACAGTGTCAGCGAAGTAGTAGACAAGAAAATAGATAGTGTAAACGCAAATGTAGATAGAAAAATAGACAGTGTGAATGAGTATGTGGACAGAAAGATAGAAGTTGTGAGCAAGTTGATGAACAATAAAATAGAGTGTGTGGACAAGATCGACAGTGTGAATGATAGGGTGGACAGTATTGAACAAGAAATGAAACAGGAAGTGAGTGCCCTCAAGAAGGAATGGCAGGAGTTCTTGCAGCAGCAGGGGGACGACATGCAGGGGCAGACGAGGAGCCGAGATTGGTGACCACCGAGACGACGAGTGCCGGCAGCGAGAAGAAGGTAGAGGTCGCCGCCAGTGGAGTTATCGCAGGGGAGGTGCAGCATTTCTGCAGTTTGGGAACACCCCAGCCAGGGGTGGGTAAAGGCGTCACAATTAAGCCCGCCCCCTACGATGGACAGACACCTTGGTGCGAGTACCGGCACCAATTCGAGATCATGGCCACCCTGAATGGCTGGACTTAAGAGCAGCGGGCGTACTCCTGTCAGCTGTTCTGAGGGGACCAGCATTGAGCATACTGTAGTCGCTGCCAGAACGACATCGTCTAGAATACTCCACATTGGTGTCGGCTTTGGAGCTGCGATTCGGCGACCGGTACCTGCGACACGCCCACCATGCCCAAATGCGAAACCGCATCCAGCGACCCGGCGAACCACTGCAGAAGCTGTGGCAGGACATCGTAAGGCTGTCGCACCTGCCTATAGAGGGATGCTCGGAAGAGGCACAATATGTCATCGCCGTTGACTTCTTCGTGGACCCTATCGCTGACACCGACGTGTGGCAAACTGTGCGGTTAGCTGCACCTCACACCATGCAGGATGCCTTGGCCCGAGCACTGGAAGTGGAGTCAGCACGGCAGACATCAGTGCCCCAACGTCCAGTGTAGGCAGTGACGCTTGATGAAGGGGAGGGTGACAGCGTCAAGCATGAGAGACATTGCTGCCAGAGTCTACGCTAGGAAACCCAGTTTTTATCCACCTAAGCATCGGGAATGTTGGGTATGTAGACAGACAGGACACTTGAGTACCCAATACCCACAAAGGAACTGCAGGACTCGGCAGCCAGACGTTAGTACACCTGACAGCTTGTTGAGAAGACTAGAGACGGCGGTAAACGTAATTTTGTCATCTGTAGAGGCGACGACACCTGTCCCTCGTCGACGGAAGCGCCGAGAATGCTGGAACTGTGGAATGGAGGGACACTTATAATAGTGTCAATTGTGAACAATAAGTGATTTCAATTTATTGTGCGAATTTGAATTCAGATAATTTTCCTGTAGTTATTGTAAATAATATAAGGAAATTATAATTAATTGTTTTATTTGATTAAGACCTCCATCCATTTACATACTTGGCATAGTCCACTTAATTTCTAGAGAGAGTAGTTGTAACAGTAGTTTAGGTAAGTGGTTAGTAAGGTGTAGCCTCATTAGGATTCCACTGTTCTCTGCAAATGGGTATTGACCACGTACTTGGGCATATTGGTTGTGAAGACCACCACTACCACATACTAAGGATACACATCAGCATCTAGTACGCATCGGAACCCAATTTCATCCATGCCACCACAGGCAGAGAGAGAAGCTTGTTTGTAAGTTAAACCAGTCTACGCTGCTAGTGTAGCATGGTATTCTTATTTCAAACCGATAAATTGTCGTATTCAGACCTCTGAAATGCAGTGGGTTTTGGTAAAACAGCCCATTACTTGGCAAGCTGGTGTAGTGTACCAGACACACTAAGTCCACAGCTAGAGTCAATGGTGTGTAAACGACATCCCGCACTGTGGGTAGACAACAGGCGTTAGAGTGTGCCTTTTAAACTTGCTCCTTCATGTTCTGGTGTCACCTGCCACAAATAACTTGATTTTCATCCCCAAAATCAGGTAACACTACCTCCCTGATCTGCTAGTAGAAAGTTGAATAATGAGTCATGGATGAATATCCTGTCATGCAGTACTCCTCATTAAACCCCACATTTCGCTTCACTGAAAGATAATTATGTGGTCCATTCTCCCCAATAATATAGATTTTTTATTTGAATTATATATTACAAGAAAATATTCGCGAGTTAAAGTGTAAATATATATGTATTAGCTATCATATATATATATATATATATAAACACATATACGTACAAACTAGCTGCAATACACTTCAAGAACTTAACAATATGAATATAAAATTGTTCACACATTACAAAATTATTCATGCAGGTTAAAAAAAGTGTTAAAAGTCACATTTAACATTTACGCCATTTTACATAAATAGCTAGTAACCAGACAATAAATTACAATAAAAAAATCACCTCACATTGTTTTCTTACATATTTATCTAATGTTCTCTCATAGCTACTTATCTTTTTTTAATCTCTACACATATTACCATCAGTGAGGGTGACTTTGGACATGGGGGTGACTTTGTGACACAGGATTTTTTACTGTATTATAGAATTCCTTCCATTAAAAGAGGCTATTTATAATTTGAAGTGTTTCAATTGGCACCACTGAATATCTGAAACATCCCACTGAAATATAGACATTTAAATGTGATTTTTGTGTCGCAAAATCAACCCAAATAGTCACGAAGTGACCTCTACTAACGGCAGTCAAAATTTGCATGCATGTATATGTTTATTCTCAATAAAATTCTACACTGTTCGATGGACCTGGACGAAATTTGGAAGGGATAATCTTCAGTACCCAATGTAAAATACCATATTAGCCATAATCAGCCAGCAACCTCAAAAATGGCGTCGTGTACTACTCAGGCAATCTTCCATCCTTTCACAACACTTCAACTGTTCAATGCTGCCTTTAAAGCTGGTGTAAAATCTGAGATTTTCCTGTTTCTGTTTCATCTCAGTATACTCAGTCGAATATATCGTGATTTTCAGATTATAAATTCGTATGCTTTGTCGTACACTGTGAATCTTTATAATGTTGCACAAATGTGTATAAAATTAGGTATTCAGGAATGTGCACTTATGCAAAAAAACTGATTACATACAACACTAAGACTGTAATATTCTACAATATGGCCAGTTAGAATTTATAGGTTATTATGACCAGAATGGCAATTCGATAATGTTTAGTTCATCTATATTTAAGAAGATATACCGAATAATGTTGTAATTAAGATAATGGTTACCCTAATTCATATTCCATCGTTTCAAGTTTAGATTATTTTCAGTATTTTAATTATATTAATTGAAAAGTTTTCATTAAAAAATCATTGAAAGACACATTACTTACATCACATTGTGACCAGAGTGTACCTATGAATGCTAAACCTCGATGGATCGAGACAGTCCTTATGGCAAATATACTTACGCCATACATAAACTACATCGCAAAATATTAAAACTAGCCTACATAGACGCATGCATCGGATGGTACTGAATCTTTATAGATGTTTTAGTATAGATGAGTAATACACGTAATCAAGAAACAGAGCTGAAGAACAACTACACATCGATCTGTGTTACACCATCTGGTCATCCTCAATAATGAGTCTTAATGCCTTGCACTGCGATAGATGTTGCAACACGACCTGATCTGGAATCCAGTAGATGCTAGATGTCCTGAGTCAAACAGGCCCACAGTTCCTCGATGGTGTAATCAAAATCCTGGACACTGGGGCACTGCAGCAGCTGGTGTTTCAACTGGTCCCACACATGCTCGATTGGGGACAAGTGACAGGAGCATACAGGCGATAGTAGTGTTTGTACATGATAGAGGCAACCCTGGGTGACTAATGCCATGTGCCATTGGGCGTTATCCTGCTCCAATATAGCACCTGGAATCCCAGCCTGAAGTGGGATCAGATGGGGACAAAGGATCTAACACACATAATGATGTGCTAACAAAGTTTCATGTAACACTGCGATAGTGTATCGGCTATCGTGGTCTATTGCTCCTCAGATTTGGGGGGAAATGTGCCACTTGATAGCAAGATTTGGATAGCAGTTTTCACCAGGAGACCTCCACACCAGGGTGCGATTAACACCAGTCCCCATAAAGAAGTAGCATTCATCACTAAACACCATACATCGCCTGTCTTTTGTGTTACACACTGCTCTGACCTGGCACCACTACAACCGCCACTGTTGCAGATTTAATGGTGGCACACATGGGAGCTAGGAATACATAATCGCTTTAGCAAATCATCAGGATATTTCATTTGAAAAGTAATTGTTCTCGACAAGACATGTTCTAGAATGAAACGGACATGGACTCAATCACAGAAGAGGACAACTTAAAATACTCCATGTCCAATCTCCAATGGGACATGTGCATATACATATACGAACAGAATAACATAAGAATGCTGATCAATTCCCAGATCTTCAGTCTCCGTGAATCTGTGTGGCCCAGAGAATTTGAGAATTTCTTTCGGTGATGTTCGTTCCCATGACCATTGTGGTAGGCAATGAAAAGGCATGGATTTGTGTGTCTGTTACCACTAGCGTTTTAATAAACACATATGCATAACTTGGTAGTAATATTATCGAGTATTTGAGATAACATAACTATTTGAAACTGAAGTAGTATTTTATAAAGTTATTTGTGTAATTTTATGTAGCGCCTTCGTGGCACAAATATGAGCACCCATAGGTATTCTTGTTATACACAAGGCTGGCACATGAATGGAAGGTGGGAAATAGATTCCTGTGTAGACTAGGGTTTAGTACTGAAAGCAAAACATATTGGCGTGCTCCTGTTCAACTTATTTCATAACGATATAGATAACACAAGTGGCACAGTAATTAGGATTAAGAGAATGTTTGATGTCGTATGTTGCAGACTATTTTGGTTTTTGTGTATTGTAAATTTTTTTAAATTTCGTCTCGAGTCATCTTCTCGGTCAGTTTACCTTTCCTGTGTCCGTTTTCTTGCACATCTATGTGTTGTATAACGGTCCTAATTCTATAGTATTAAGTTCTGTTGCATATTATAGGAATATTTCATATTTTAATGAGCTTGGCGTACTTTAGAGTATTATTCTGTATGTCTGAAGTGTTCGCGTGAAATGTGAATACACACATTTTTCCATGCTTGTGATTTAATGTAAATGGGGTCAAGCTGCATGTGACAAATGCTGTATTTTATTTTTGAAAATCTGCTTTACACAACAGAAAACATAAGTATAGATTTTGTTTTGTTTGCAGATCCCTCATACAAATTTTGGATTCCGAAATATTTGAATTGATGCACCAAAATGGAGATTATACACATTTCTACTTTTGCTATCGCTGGTTCTTATTAGACTTCAAACGTGGTAAGTATGTACAAAACTATTTTGCATGCCACCAATCTGAAGGTATGGGAATAAAAAAAATTATATGCTTAGGAAACTGAGAGCAGGTTCCTATTTTTATATTTTTTTACATGTAGCTTAGCTGAATTCGGCCATTATTCCTCACATTTAGCAAATGACAAGGTTTACATGTTATAACAACATTATAATTATCGTGACTTAAAGATAATTCTTTTGGCTAAAAAACTATCTGTATTCACTTCATAAAAATTATTGTATTTCAAAAGAATATTATAAATATATTTCTGTTATTTTGTGTGACGTTATGCCATTAAGAGTAAACAAATACCGCATATTATTCGTTTAAAGATTTTACAGACCTCTTCCCCCCTTAACGAATGATTTATGGTCAACACATTTATATGAAGGAAAGAAACTATGTAATATGTAGAAATATTCGAACTTGCATTTAATAAGACAGGTGATACAAATTTACCCTGACTGGTACAATCTCACTAATCTTGCAATTGTTAAACTTCCATTTTCTTCTTTTTAAAGAAATAAACTTGTTTGCAGATAAAGCAAAAAGGTCTTCCAAAGACAAGGACTCGTAGATGTGGTGTCATGTTATCAGTCTAAGATTGGCTGCAGTGTAAAAAATTTTTCTAACTGGAACTGACAAATTATTGTATTATAATTACAAAATGTTGTTGATTTACAAAATTATATTCTGTAAATCGACAGTGTTTAATTATTTGCAAAATCGCATTTGTATGAATAACGAAATAAGTTTGTGTTGTTACAAAAATATTGTAAACAGCCACCTATCCTATAGATTCGGGGTTCAGGGACGAACAATGCCCAGTCTACACGCAGCTTTCTTTACCAGTGTAATAGTAAAATTATCGTTTCTGAGGAAGTTAAAGTAATCCACTCCACTAAGACCCTTTTTTATGATTAAATAAGAAATAGTAGCATCAGGTGTCATTATTATGATTATGTGCCTTCTGGCACAAGGACATGGGGCTTCGGAGCCGGAGTAGACAAGCCAACATATTGTTACATCGCCCGTCCGCATCTTTGCCCATACGATCTTGACTTTTGACCCTTGACCTTGATCCTAGTGACCCCTGACCAAAAACCGGAAAAAAATCTTAGAAAATTATGAAAGATTAATTAATATAAACTTCATTTTAAATTGTTAAAAAAATTATAAAAATTTATTATGAAAAATTGTATACAATTATTAAAAAAATTAGTTAAAAGACATATTAGTAAACATTATTTTAAAAGAATGTTATTATGAAGAAATGTTTTAAAAATTATTATAAAATTAAATAAAAAAATGTCTTATTAAAAATCGTTTTATATTTTATCAAACAGTTTATTATTAGAAAATGGGTAAGAAAATATAAAATAAAAGTTTAAAAACCTTACATTTCCGGGGATAATTAGTCGCGTCCGCTCCATCCCCAGCTGACGACTGACGCCCTTGCCCTCCCTCGCCACACCTATACTCATTCCACTATCGTGATTTTTCGTTCGTCATTTGTTTATACATTACTGGAGGCTACCATATTTTTTTTATTTATCAATTCTTTATACTTTACTAAAGGCCGCTATATTTGTTTTTTCGTTCGTCATTTATTTCGGAGGTAGTTTCTCACCTTCGAAAAAATACTCACTTTCGTCCACTCCATCCCCCCATCAGCTCCAATTACTCAGCAAATACTCCTCATTGACTAATTGCCGCATCTCTATCCCTCCACAAGATATTTACCCCTGCCAATGCACCCCTTTGGCTAATTACTTGTTAGTCGGCAAGCCTGGATGATTCCCGCTAATACTCATTGGCTAATTACCCGTGTGACAACACTCCTGATTCGCTAATTTTATCGAGTGTATTCGGAAACCCTTGTGCCACTAATGTTTCCATTGGCTAATTAGTGTTTATTCGGCGAGACTCCACCACGCCTGTTCCACCCAACCAATCAACGATCAATTAGTCACCTCTATTCCATCAATTACT
Organism: Dryococelus australis; assembly: GCA_029891345.1. Classification (NCBI taxonomy): domain Eukaryota; kingdom Metazoa; phylum Arthropoda; class Insecta; order Phasmatodea; family Phasmatidae; genus Dryococelus; species Dryococelus australis. Next base: position 42,405,131 of record CM057009.1, on the reverse strand, counting down.
CTTCCATCAATTACTGTTCCATCCCCAGTTTTATTCCTTTTTTGTTCAATTTAATGACTCCCATTGACTAATTACTGTTTATTCGGCGAGCCTCCGCCCCGCCAATGCTTCCCATTGGCAAATTACTCACATTCGCTTGAATGTCGTCAAGCCTCCACCACCTCCGTTCCATCCTCACCAATGCTTCCCATTTGCTAATTACTCACATTTGTTCACTATTTGCAAGTCTCCACCACCTCTCTTCCACCAATAAGTCGTCTGCACTCCATTCCCCTTAAAATCTGGCTTTATAAGACGCGTCCCCAAGGGTCTCTGGGAAAAGTTATTAAAAATATACACATTTTGTCCAAGCTGTCATAAAATCCTTTCAGCCATTTTGCCAATCAGAAGGGTGTGTTCGCTTAGTGTCTTGGACAAACAGGATGAGTTTTCGTACCTGCAGAAAGAGTTTCTTCCAATGTACGCACCTTACAAAATTTCGACCGTATTCAAGTAATTGCAGACCTATCTACAGCCATACGAAGACGTACGGGACTGCCTCCCATGCAAGAATTATTTCGAGGGCTGCTCCACCTTGGTTCCCGACATGCCGCACTGAAGGGGTTGGTGCAAGGCCGGCTGGGCAGCCCTGGCAGCGCCCACTTCCTTGCAAGGTTTCTACGCACAAACTGTACCTACAGAAAACGTTCCATGATGCCTGACCTTCGTGTCAGGTTTCTACAAACAAGCCATGCCTGCAGAAGATGTCCCCATGTCGCCTGACACTATGCAATGTTTCTACGCACAAGTCATATCTGCAGAAGAAGACGCCCTTGAAACACCCGCCCTCCCCATGGAAGAACCAGTGCAAGTATTATATTGGCAATCACAACCCGGCGACGAGGAGGCAAACCCAGAACACAGTGTGAAATGACTGTACAAAAATTGATAGTGTCTGTGAAAAAATATTTTCCAACATCCAAAGGTTTCGTGTGCTGGACTCTTACACCATCAAGCAGATTGTCATCTTGTACAGCGACGACCACGAGCAAACCAAAGTGTTTATATTTTTACCACCATGCCATTGGAAGCACCTAGTCCTTACCATGCAACGGGCATACTACTTCAGATGCATGGACTTAGGTGGGCCGATGGAAATATTCTGTATGGGGATATTTGCAAAGTGTTGGAACATGCCATAATTCCTAACAACCGCATGTACGTGAATCGCCAAGAGTCGGCGATGCGCAAAGTTTGTCCTGCTGGAATGGATGTCGTGGATCTGCACAGGTATCGTCGATGCCTACCGTTCAGCTAGCTGGTTGAAACGTACGCCTCAAGGCCTGGTAATATGTGGTACATATAGAAATTGTTTGTGTGTGTGTAGTGTCCTCAGATACTCAAAAAATCTTTGTGGGTATTAAAGACATGGAGAAGTGTAAAAAAATGCATTCCTTGTATAATGCAAAACAACATTGCAATGTGTGTAAATAAATAAATGTGTTTAAAAAAAAGAACCTTGTTTATCTCGAGTCACACCCCAACATACACAACACCGTTTGTTACGAAAGATGTTTTTGATCAGTGTTTTAAAAAATGCTCTTGGTAAAAAGTATTTTAAGAAACTTTTATATCAGTGTTGATAAAACTCGCTGTTGGTAATGTTACTGTAGGTACAGTGTAGAGTTAAATATAGAGAGACCCAAGCCACCACAAAAATATATTACGTGTACGAACGTTATTGAATTTATAAATATAAGGAAGTGTGTGCAGCTCAAGGCAAACTGCCAATAACTGTCGTCTCTAAAATTGGACCGCAGGCCAGCCACCCGATGTGCAGGCCGCCAGAGAGATAACTATGTTCCAGAGACAACTATCAAGGCTTGAATGTTTCACACGTGAAACGTAACTTCCAGAATGCATATGTAGGGTTCCAACAGACAGTGCATATTCATTTATCATGTAAACATTTCTAATATGCCAGGGAACTCTATCCCAGTCGAGAGTATATATATGCTAACAGGCGGTCCAGGTTTGATCCCTGGTGCACCTCAGACACAACACACACTAGGAAAAAAATGCATGCGGTGACAAACGGGAAATATGGAGTACAACACTTATGAATAACCTTGGAATAATAACGAGATAAACGTTTACAAGGTACAATAATGGGGAGACATAATAAACAAATGAGAAACGAATTGTACAGCATGATGAAAAAATAACATATATATTACCATACTCATTTACGAAAAATTTTACATGGTACAATACTGGAGAGGCATAACATATATGGTACTGATGCAAAAAAATTATACTCTTCACCCTACATTATGAGACACAACAGACAGGAGAGCACAGCTTCGACACCTGGTACCCCCAGTACAATACTGGAGGTTACATGTCGATGACAAACACTCGTCATACCTGTAAAACCGATGCACAAGGAAAATATTATGTATAAAGACTAATACATAAACTAACAAAGCACTCTATACATATTTGAATACATGGTAAAGTACATTTGCCGAATTAAAAAATGTTATTGTCACTTAAAAAGTATAATCACAATATTACGAATCATGGGGGCATAAGTAAGATACCCTAAATACGTTTATTGAGTGTTAAGAGGCAGAATTATACAGCCACCAGCAATGAAAAAATATACGGATAAACAATGGACTAACGATAGGACAGCGATGACAGGACTAGTAATGGCAAATATTAATATCTAAAGAAAGAAATGCTCACTCATTCACAAAATTATACAGAAGACAATGAAAATGTATCGCTCTAAACTCCTAACAAGGAAAAATACAAACCAAATTTCAGGACCTTTATGAAAAATATTAACGCACAGAAAATATGCCCTGCACAGGTACAGAAGTACACAGCCCACCAACATTGAAAAATATTAACACACTGATAAAAATGCTCCTCACAGGTACAAAAGTATACACTCTACTGACGAAAAAGTGTAGAAACAACAACGAACAATATTAATAAATACAGAAGGATGCAGCTCACCAATGGTGAGAAAATGTCAGGACCAATGGCGAAAAGTGTAGAACCAATGACGAAAGAAATTAACACATGTACACGCCCCACTGTCGAAAAAGTGTAGAAACAACAATGGAAACTATTCAGAAGAATGCACTCCACCAATGATGAACCAATTGCAGGGCAACAGATGAAAAAATACAGAAAAAATGTAGGAAGATGCAGAAGCATACAGCCCACCGGCGATGACAGAACCATCAATGATATGACCAGCGATGACAAGACCAGCGAAGACAAATATTAATAAATACAGAAGTAAATTATCACACAGGCACAGAACCATACAGTCGCTAATGAAAAATGTATCATTCGAAGCCCCTAACAAGGAAAAATACTAATAATCATAGGGAAAAAAAAACCTGCATGCTCTGCATGCTCCACATGCTCCAACTCCACCTTCACATCCAACTCCACCTCCAACAAATCCCCCAGGCACAAAAGTACATTGCCCACCAAAGATGAAAAATTTTCAAGACCTAGATGGAAAACTTTAATAAATACAGAAATAAATACTGTGTATGCTCCACATGCTCCACTGCTCCGCCGCTAAAACTTCAAAACTGCTCCACACACTCCACCACCACGACCTCCACAACCTCCACCCTCACCTCCGCCATCACCTCCTCCTCCACCATCACCTCCTCCTCCTCCTCCACCGCCACCACCACCACCACTGCCTCCGCATCTGCCACCACCTCCGCCTCTGCCACCACTTCTGCCTCTACCTCCAATGTTCTGCACAGGTACAGAAGTACGTAGCCCAAAAAAGATGCAAAATTTCAGTGCCAATGCTGAAGAATACTGTATAATCTACGACGAAAAAAACGGTTTAGTCAGCAAGATAATATATCCATATAGTTACTCAACGTACATCGAAATTTCTGACTTCCAGTGTACACATACAATAATCTTTATAGATGCAAATTTTGTAACTTCTGCAGGGAAAAAATGATAAACCATGAGGGGACGCAAGCATAAACATATACCTACCACAAGTACAAAATTATAAAAACAGTTACCTTCGACAAACAATGTTTCTGTATTTTCATATATTTACATGTGCTCGCTACATTAAGAGATATCTGATTCGCCGTTAAACAACCCCACACCCTCCACCACCAGAGTCAAATCACACTGCTAAGCTAATTTAGCCGAATGAACACTGACATGCCAACATGTGTATGTATATGCGCGATCACTAACCCAGTAGCTGTCAATAGTATTCACCCTTTATTAATTACATGAACTAGAACATAATTTTATTCCCGATATGCTAATCCACCATGCAGTATTATACACCAATGCGAATTCCAGCAGAGACACACACATACAGCTCCCATTCACATATGATTAAAGACCTCACAAGTGCGAAATATTAGAGTACATTGCAGACAGTGCATTATGGAGACCACGAAATTCTAGAGTTAAGTTAATCCTTTTCGATTACAAGAAAATTAATTCGATGTACAACTTTTTTGTAAATATATTCTGCCACGAATTCTGCCTTTATTTAGTTTTTCGCAAAATAAAATAAAATTTAAAATAATTTACTAATTGAAGAGAAACCAAAGATATTTGGTGATACCATTAAACTTAGAAATAAGGGGGGAAATGTGTATATTCTCCACTTGCTCATACATCAAACACACACACACGAAACCAAATTTAGGTAATAAAAACAGGTCACCCATTACAGAAATAAGAAAAAATTGGCTAGTAACGAACATAAGATAACATACTTCATGCCCCCCACAGTGCTGCATATTTATATCTCCGAATCGATGCGATATTCTGAAGTGAATAATATCCCAGTATGTTAAGTTTTATTCATCCGGAACCTTCAAAGGAAAGTCTATGTTTACACGCCAAGGACATGACCATAAAAAAAAAAGTCCAGTCCCCTAATATAATTTTTTCTAAAACTACAGAGTATACATAATAATACCAGAGATAAATGCCGATTTTAAAATAGTTCCCAGTTATTTATGAACCTGCAGAGATATATACACTCGTTGACAATGTTTCAGACCAGACATGGCATTGTAGCACATAGATATACGAATGATATATTTTCGAAAGGTCAGAAGCGAGCGTTAAATCACCCATTATCGGTGTTTAATTTTGCGACAAATTTTGTGCACCTCCATCATGCATAGAAATAATTCTGATTCTTGCTAGCATACTTGCGCTCTATCAGTCCATCGTGATGCCACGAAGTTACAATATCTCGTATTATGCAAGTACATAAGCAATAGATACGCAAAAAAATATTTAAAATACTCATTTTTACACACATGGGACTTATTACCCATGAAAATGTAAAAAAGGTAGCAGGCTGCAGGTGTGATATCTCAGGTCAGAAGACCTAATGCAACTGCAAATATATGAAGGTTTGGGATCATAATTTTTATGCTACTCCGACTGTAAAATGCACCAAAAACTCGTTCGCACCAGAAGAAAATACGCAGGTACTATTATTACAATATGTCATTTAAATATTCTTTTAGGCATTTATATAATTATACAAATTAGTGTTATATCCGCATAATTATATGTACATATAATGTATAAAATAAATTGAAATTACTTATATATTCCAATATATATGTACATACCTATTAATAAAATTAAAATTCATTTTATATTCCCATTTTTATGTACATAATTATATTTAAATATTTATATACTTATACCTATACATAATTTGTAATAAACTTTATATTCCCTTATTTATGTGTACATAATCACATATAAAAAGTTGAAAATAATTTTATAATTACATACTTATATACGTATACATAAGTATGTTTAAGATAAATGAAAATAAATTTAGATTCCAATATATTATTTATAAAATATAATGAATGCAATTTTATATTTACAGAAACATATACATATTTATGTATAAGATAAATTGAATACAAATTTGTTTTTCAATATTTATATGTACATACCTGTATAAAGATATTGAAAATAATTTTGTATTTCCATATTTATAGGCACAAACTTATATAAAATTAAATAGAAAATAATTTTATATTTACATATTTATATACCTATACTTATACATAATTATATGTACACATTTATATATAAATTAAATTGAATATAATTATATATTTACATATTTATATTCCTATAATTATGCATAATTATATCGACATACATATAGAAAATTAAATTAATATTATATTCCCATATTTTTATCTACATATAAAATAAATAGAAAATTATTTTATATTCATATTATTATACATGTACATACTTATGTAATTATGAGTGCTCCCATGCTGCGAAAATGATTTGCGAATATGAAGGCCTGCCTTTGACCTCAACGACCGTGGAGCCGCGACCTTCATCATCGCCAATTGGCTGACGATAGAGCCGATTCTGCGATCGGATTTTTACATGTTCAAATTGCACGTCAGCATGAGAGGGCAAACTTTATGAAGGTCTGCTGAATAAAAACCTCAAGAATGTCGTTTCAGTGCGATTTCAGCGAAAGGTAGTTTTCACATAGTGATATTTTGAAGAGATCTTCTAAAACTTGTAGCACTGGTTATCCGCCTCTGCCTCCACCTCTGCCTCCGCCACCACCTGCTACATTTGCCCCATTTTCTCCATTTGTTTCGTCTCCACCTCCACCTCCGCCTCCGCCTCTGCCTCCGCCTCCATCTTCGCTGCATCGCAATCAGCCCCATACGCACCGCAATCAGCACTGTACACACCACAATCAGGGTACAAATAAGGCTCATTTTCGGGTCATTAGGGCTCAATGGGTCAATGGGACAGTTTTGTGAGGGGTTGATCTGACAACAGGAGTCAGTTGTCTGCTTTAAGTGTGGTCATGATTTATAAATGAGCGAAGAACTTGTCTAGAAGAAACTGTTGAAGATATAACTGCATGGCAATGTGATCATGGAACTAGCATCTTAAGCCTGCCTACCTGCCTGAATGTGATGTCTCGTTTTTGAGGAATATTATTAGGATTGAGGAATGTTTTGAGGAATAAAAGGGTGAAAATCTGAGAGCATCTCTGTGGGGAATCGAACCTGTCCGTTGTGTTGGGGCGAAGAGGCAGAGTGAAGAAAGGGCTGGTGTTGAGGGGAAAATTTTGTACGAAAAAGTGTGTAACAATGAAAGGATTCTGTGTGCGTACTCGTGATGGGAAACGGGAGCTCTAGCTTCTGCGTCGCTGTAGTGCCTCTATTTTGTGCCATCGCGGAAGAGGTCATCGTTGCGAAATGGGCCTGGGATGCTACTTACGATGAGAGTAGTATAAAAATGATGAGCCCAAATCTTCATAAGTTCGCAGATTGCAATATACCTTCTGATCAGAGATATTACTCCTGCAGCACGCTACTTTTTTAATTTTGCATGCGTAATAAACCTCGTGTGTAAACATGAGTATTTTTAATATTTATATTTTGCGAGTCTATTGCTTATGCACTTGCATAATAAGAGATTTTGTGTCTTCGTGGCATCACGAGGAACTGATAGAGTGCAAGTATGCTAGCAAGCCACATAACTCTTTCTGGGCATAATGGAGGTGCACAAAATCTGTCGCAGAATTGAACACCGATAGTAAGGGATTTAGCTCTCGCATTTGACCTGAATTTGTCGCAGAATTGAACACCGATAGTAGGAGATTCAGCTCTCGCATTTGACCTTTCGAAAATTTATCGTTCATATGTCTATGAGATACTGCAATGTCTTGTCTGAAATATTGTCAATATGTGTACGTATCTCTGGATAATGATCTGGGAACTACTTTAGAATCGGTATTTAGCTCTGGTATTATGATATGTACTGTGTAATATTAGAAAAATTATATTAGGAGACTGGAATTTAATTTTTTTTTGTAGTCAGGTCCTTGGTGTGTAAACATAAACATTTCCTGTAAAGGTTCCGGAGGAATACAAAATAAAATACTAGGATATTTTTACCTCGAAATATTGCATCGATTCGAAGATATAAATAGGCAGCACTGTTCAAGGCATGAAATGTAATATTTTAATTTTTTTTGGCCAATTTTGTCCTATTTCTGTAATGGGTGGCCTGTTATTTCTTACCTTAATTTGGTTTAGTGTGCGCGTGTGTGTTTGACGTATGAGCAAGTGGATAATGTAACAATTTTTTTCTTATTTCTTGGTTTCATGCTGTTCATGGTAAAGTGAGCACTTTTGAGGCCCTAGTTACTTTTTTACTTCAGCCATATTTTATCCTTTAATAACGTTTTAAAATAAATACTGCCATGTAAGTAATAAACACAGAGTGAAGAATCCAAGGGACTTGGAAGTTAATGACTAAGGCTAAAATAAAAAATATTTATTGACTATTATTCATGAGAGGGCTTTCAAAAGTGCTCACTTTACCGTGAATAGCCTATATCATAAAGTATCTTCAGTTTCGCAAAGGTAGAGTTCATGTCAGAATTTATTTACAAAAAATTCGTACATAAGAATTTATTTTATAGCATTCGAAAGGCATTTTGTGGTCTCCATAATGTACTGACTGCAATGAACTCTAATATTTTAGCACTTGTGAAGTCTTTAATAATATATCTCGGCGAGGTTGAAGGGTGGTGAATGGTAGCTGTATGTGTGTGTCTCTGCTGGAATTCTTATTGTGGTATAATTCTGCATGGTGGACTAGCATCGCGTAGATAAAACTATGTTTTAGTTCACGTAATTCATAAAGGGTGAATACTATTGACAGCTACTGGATTAGAGATCACACATATGCATACACATGATGGCATGTCACTTTTGATTCCACTAAAGTCGCGTAGTAGTGTGATGGGACTCTGTTGGGATAGGGTGGGGGCTGTTTAACCGGTTATCAGATATATCTTATAATGGAGCTAGCGCATTCAAATGAATATACAGAAATATTGTTTGTCGAAGATAAATGTATTTATTATTTGTTCTTGTGGTGGGTGTATGTACCTTTGCGCTAGCGTCTCCACGCGTTTTATAATTTCTCCCTGCAGACCTTACTATAAAGAGTTTTGTATGTGGACACTGGGAGCTGGAAATTTCGATGCATGTAGATCAACCATATGGATATTTTTCTCCTGCTGACTAAATTTCCTAACGTACTTATTTTAAACTTGGGAGGGACTGGTCTTTTTTCCGGTGTTGGTCCTACACTTTTTTTTCCAGTGTTGGCCCCAAAATTTTAGAATTTTTATGCTATATTCTTCTGTACCTGCGCAGAGCGGGCAGAGATTGAGGCAGAGGCGGAGGTGGAGGCAGAGGCAAAGGTGGAGACTGAGGCAGTGGTGGTGGTGGCGGAGGCGGTGTAGGTGGTGGTGGAGCATGTGGAGCTGTGGAGCAGTTGGAGCAGAGGATTATGTGGAGTATATTGGAGTGTTTTTTTCTGTTTTTATAAAAGTTTTTCAACTTTGGTCCTGAAAATTTTTCATCGCTGGTGGGCTATGTACTTCTATGCCTGTGCGGAGCAGGTGGAGGTAGTGGTGCAGGTGGAGGTGGGTGTGGGGTTGAAGTTGGAGCATGTGGAGCTTGCAGAGCATATGGGTTGTTTTTTCTGTAATGGTTAGTATTTTCCTTGTTAGGGGCTTCGAATGGTATATTTTTCATTAGCCACTGTATGGTTCTGTGCCTGTGTGATATTACTTTCTGTATGTATTAATGTTTGTCTTCGCTCGTCCTGTCATCGCTGGTTCTGCCATCTCTCTTGGGATATATGCTTCTGCACCTTCCGACATTTCTTTGTTAATTGTTCGTCATTGGCCCTGCAATTGGTTCATCGTTGGTGGGAAGTATACTTATCAATAGTTTCCATCGTTGGTTCTACACTTTTTCGATGGTCGGGTGTTCATTTCTATTAATTTTTTTCGTTATTTGTTCTAAATGTTTCGTCATTAGTCCTTAAATGTTCTCACAGTTGGTGAGATGCGTTCTTCTGTATTTATTCATATTGTTCATTATTGGTTCTATACTTTTTCATCAAAAGGGTGTATACTTCGGTACATGTGCAGATATTTTTTATCTGTGTGTTAAAATTATTCATTGTTGGTGGGCTGCATACTTCTGTACCTGAACGGGGCATTTTTTTTCTGTGTGTTAACATATTTCAGTATTAGTACTGAAACTTGATTTGTGTTTTTCCTTGTTAGGGGCTTTGGATGATACATTTTTTATTGTCGCCACTATGTCCTGTGCATGTGTGAACATTTCTTTCTGTATTTGTTATTTGTCATCGCTGGAACCTGCCATCACTGGTCCTATCATTAGTCCTTTGTTTGGCCTGACAAATTTTTTCATTGCTGGTGGGCTGTATATTTGTGAATCTTAACACTGAATAAACATATATAAGGTATCTTACTTTTTTCCCATATTTCGTAATATTGTGCTTATACTTTTTGAGAGAAAATCAAAATTTTACAAATCAGAAAATGTACTTTACCATGTACGCATATATACATATATATACATACATATATATTGCTTTGTTAATTTATTGATGGGTCTTCATAACTTTTATTTAACCTATGCATCAGCCTTATATGTATGTCGGGTGTTTCTCATAGACATGTACACACCAGTATTATACCTGGGGTACCAGGTGTCGAATCTGGACCCTCCTCTCAATTTTGTCTCTTCATGTAGGACGACGTGTATTTTTTTTTTTTTCATCAGTGCCAAGTATGTTATGCCTCTCCATTACTGTACCATCAAAGATTTTCATAAATGAGTATAGTAACGAAGACCTTATTTTTTCGTCATGTATTTTTTTCTCATTCGTAGGTTATGTCTCCCCAGTATTGTACCTTGTATGCGTTTCTCTTGTTACTGTTCCAAGGTTATGCATATGTGCTGTACTGTGTATTTCCCATATGTTTCCACGTGTAATTTTTTTTGTATAGTGTGCGTTGTGTCTGAGGTACACCAGGAATCGAACCTGGATCTCCTGTTAGTGTATATATTTTCGACTAGACTAGAGTTCCATGGCATATTATAGGTTTTTACATGATAAATGAATATGCAGTCGCTGTCTGTTGGAACCCTACATATGTATTCTGGAATTTATGTTTCTCGTGCAAAACATTCAAGCCTTGATAGCTGTCTGTGGAACATAGTTCTCTCTCCGGCGGCCAGCACAAGGGGTGGCTGGCCGCTACGGTTCGCACGTGTGCTTCCGGACAGGTGATCTAAGAAAAATGCCGATGCTGCGCATACCTCCTATTGTCCAAGTCTAGAGACGACAATTACAACAGCCTGCCTAGAACTGCACACATTTCCTTCGTTTTATAGATTCAATTGTGTTTGTACAATTAATATGTATGTTTGTGGCAGCTACTGCCTCTCTCTCACTCTCTCTCTCTCTCTCTCTCTCTCTCTCTCTCTCTCTCTCTCTCTCTCTTCTCTCTCTCTCTCTCTCTCTCTCTCTCTCTCTCTCTCTCTTAATTTACACTCTACCTACACTAGCTTTACCGACAGTGTGTTTCATTAACATTAATATAAAATTTTTAAAATACTTTTTTCCAAGAGTGTTTTTAAACACTGATTTAAAACATTATTTCATTACCAACAGTGATGTGTATGTGGGGGCATAACTTAAGCTAAAAAAAAAAATTTAACAGATTTATTTATTTTCACGCACTGCAATAATGTTTTGCATTATACATGGAATACTTTTTTTTTACACTTCTACGCATATTTAATACACACAATGTTCATTTCAGTCTTTGAGGACATTATACGCACATTTTATTTTTCATATGTACCACAGATTATAAGTCAACAATATTAGTGCTTGGGCTTTGTATGATGCACATCGTCTATTTTCATACATTTAAAGCCTTGACGTGTACGTCTCAACCAGCTTCCTAAACGGTGGGCATCCACAATACTTGTGCTGATCCACAACGTTCATTTCAGTGGGACATACATTGCGCATCGCCGACTCTTGCCGATCCACGTATGCAGGGTAATAGGGAATTACGGCTTGTTCCAACACTTTGCGAATGTCCCCGTACGGAATATTTCCATCGGACCACCTAAGTCCGTGTATCTGTAGGCGGTATGCCGGTTGCATGTCGTGAATGTGTTGCTTCCATTGGCAAGGTGGTAAAAACGTAAACAATTTGGTTTACTCGTTGTCGTCGCTGTATGAGATGGCAATCTACTTGATGGTGTAAGAGTCGAGCATACGAAACCCTTGGATATTGCAAAATATTTTTTCACAGACACCATTTATTTTTTGCAAAGACATTCCACGGTGTATTATGTGTTTGATTCCTCGTCGCTGGGTAGTGATTGCCAGAAAAAAACTTGCACAGGGTCTTCCACAGGGAGGGCGGCTGTTGCAAGGATGTCTTCTGCAAGTATAGCTGGTCTGTAGAAACCTTGCACGGGGACAGGCGACATGGGGACGTCTTCTGCAGGTATTCCTTGTGCGTAGAAAACTTGCACAGGGGTAGGTGCTGCCGGGGCTGCTTAGCAGGCCTTGCATCAGCCCCCTTTGGTGAGGCATGTCAGAAACCGACGTGGTGCAGCCATCGAAACTCTCCTTGCATGGGAGGCAGTTAGGTATATCTTAGTCCAGCGGTAGGTAGGTCGACAAATATTGAATTGGGTCAAAATTTCTTAAGGTGCGTTCGTCAGCAGGAACTATTTCGGCAGGTATGGCAACTCGTCCTGCTTGTCCAAGGCACTAAGCGATCGCACCCTTCCGAATGCCAAAATTGCTGAAAGGATTTTATGGCTGCTTGGACAACAACCGTACATTTTTACAAGCTTTTCCCAGAGACCCTCGGGGTCGCGTATTATAAAGCCAGAGTTCAAGGGAGGTGGACTAAAAGCAACTAATTGGTTTAACGGAGGTGGTAGAGGCTTGGCGACAATCGAGCGAAGGTGAGTAACTAGCCAATGGGAAGCATTGACTGACTAATTACCCAGTGGGAAGCATTGGTGGGGATGAAAAGGGGTTGGTGGTGGAGGCTTGACGACATTAGAGCGAATATGAGTACTTAGCCAATGGGAAGCATTGGCGGGATGGAGGCTCGCCGAATAAACAGTAATTGGTTGATGGGAAGCATTAAATTGAACGAAAAGTGAGTAAAACAGGGGATGGTGCACACGCGAGTAATTGGTGGAATAGAGGTGACTAAATGATCGTTGATTGGTCGGGTGTAACAGACATGGTTGAGGCTTGCCGACTAAACACTAATTAGCAAATGGAAACATTGATGGCATGAAGGTTTTCGAAGACACCCGAGAAAATTTCGCCAATCGGGAGTGTGATCATATGGGTAATTAGTCATTGAGAATCATTGGCAGGGATGGAGGCTTGCAGACTAAACAGTAATTAGTCTATACGAAGTATTCGCAGGGGTAATTAGCAAGTGCATGAGTTAGGGATACAGCAATTTGTCAATGAAAAGCATTGGTGAAGTATTTGAAGGGGATGGAGGGAATGGAGTGGACGAAAGTGAGTAATTGGTCGAAGGTGAGAGACAATCTCCGAAACAAATAACGAGCGAAAAAACAAATATGGCGGACTCCGTTTATGTATAAATGACGAACGAAAAAATAAATATGGTGGTCTCTAGAAATGTATAAACAAATGACGAATGAAAAAATTATGTTGGCGAAATGAGTATTGTTGATGGGAGTGGAGGCAAGGGAGTCAGTCTGCTGGGGATGGAGCGGATGTGACTTATTACCTCCGGAAATATAACTTTTTTTTAACTAAGTTGTTTATAAATATTTTACATTGTTTTTAATAATACGTTTTTAAAACGATTTTAATAATACATGTTTACAACAATTTTAATAATAATTTTTCATAAATACTAAAACAATATTTTAATAATTTTTTCATTATAAAATATTTTAAAACGATTTTTAAAATAATTATTGTAAGAATATTTGAGGAATTATTGAGGTTTTGGGCAGAGGTCAACGGGGACAAGGTCAAGGGTCAAAGTTCAAGGTCATATGGATGAAAGATAGTGGACGGGTTACATAACAATATGGCGGCTGTTCGATTCATATTCCCAAGCCTCACGCCCTTGTGCCAGAAGAAACATAATCATATTACAGGTGTCTGTAATATTTAGCAACACTTGACACTCTAAAATTGAATCAGTAAGAATTTCACTGTTTCAATCAGTCAGCAGAACCTGACTGATTGAACAATCACTTTAGTGAATTTAACTGATGAATCAGCGATTAAATTGCAGATTTTCTTCACTTATTGTTTGATGACATTTTCCACTGATTCATCAGCAATTTTTTTTCACTGTTTTTCAGTGGTTTATTTTTGACTGATGGATCAGTTAAACAGCGTGTAAAAATGGCCGTTAAACAATGTGTATCAAGTGAAAGAACAACATATGAAGTAATAATACCAATACAAAATACTTTCTCAAATGTGTTTCGTATTTCAAAACGCCATTTTACGAGTTAATATGAACATTTTGTCTTTCATTCCGGTTTTACGTCTATTATTTCGTTTTCCTGCGATCATCACTGCGCTCTGTTTGAAGGTTTACACTGCATATAATGTGGTGAAGAGAGTGCGCTAATATATACCATTCGTTTTAACAATCCTAACGGTATCATTTAAATTTAAAAAACGAACAGTAAGGGCATACAATTTTAATCTTCACGATTTCGCGAATTGCAATAATATAAATATTTTCCTCTCGTCGTTTAACTTGGCTTCGTAGCGAAGGTTGTAAAGTGACGACCTGTTGTCATAAGGCCACGAGTGTTTTGGTTCGATCCCAGTCACCTCCAACAAGCTTTTTAGTTTTTAAATTATGATAAATTGCGCAATATAAATAATAAACTATCGCAAATATGTTTATTTCACATACTTATTTGGCTGCATCAAATGAAAACAATATTTCGTTTGCTACTGCAGACGGCCGTCACTTTTTCAATCAGTGAAATTGTTTCACTTCTCTGATTCAATCTCGGCTCTCAAGACCTCGCTGTTAAGAGACGCACAAATCTCGTAACTCACTCACTCTAATTTAATCAGTGAAAATTTTGAATAAAACAAACAGTGGTTTTCCACTTATTCTAAGTGGTGCAGTTTGCACTGATTCGAGTAGTTGAATTCTACTGCAAATCAGTAGTTTTCCACTTATTCGAATTTAGCATTAATATACACTAACTTTAATACACATGAAAAAATTACTTATGTGACTATAATAAAAATAGAAAACTTTATATTTATATGCTTTTTGGGGGAGTTGTAGGTGGGTGGTTAGAGGCGTATGTTTCTCTTTAACTTGATTTCAAAATTTGCTAAGGTGTGGCATATTTCAACTTTTTAAATATATATTTGTTATACAAAGTAGAACACCCACATGACGAAAATTAAAAAAAAAAAAAAAACATTATCTCTTTTTATTTTACTCTGCAAGTACAGAAAACTAAATAGGAAATACATGGAGAAGTTCCATGAAAATTACGGATAGGCCATTTCAGAAAATCAATGTGTCCGTAATTTTACGAAGAGTTTACGGGCACCTCTAGACAAATTTTACCATCACTTTTCTGTAAAATGAAGGACATTTTTTAACAGCGTTCACCTGGCTCAAGGATGATTCCACTTTTAAACGATATAACATTTCAAAGAATGTTGTTACTGTGGCTAACATCAACAAAGTGGCAAATTTGATTATAACTATTATAAAATATTTCATAGACTTTAATTTCGTAGATGTTTGAATAATTGTAAAATTCGCCGTTAAAATAGTGCGGACAGCGGACTCGGGGATTAAATTTTAGATGAAGCATTACAGTAAAACCAAATAATTGATTTCAGCTTAAATTATTTTATCTCGGCTTTCATATATATATATATATATATATATATATATATATATGCATAAAAAATATTGGAATATATTTAAACGACATGTCGCAAGAATGAATTTTTTCATATAAGTATTTGTGTGTTATGATATGATCACACCTTAAGTGACATCCTCGCCTAAACGCACCATCACACATTTAGGATTTAAATCAGGACGCCGGGAATTTGCGACAAGTTATTGCGAAAAGGGCGGCAGCGCTAACCTTCTCCACCAGACTGCAAACGGGGACATGTATGTCTAAACGACGCGCCGATATAGGCCAGTACGAGGCGGGGCGCGTCCACTTGCCAAGTCCGGCCAGCATCAAGGGGAGATCGCAGAATGGGTGTGTCCGATCGCCGCCAACCGATCAACTAAAACGGCCTCCGAGAAACATTTTTAAGGTGGGGGCAATCCAATTAGTTTAATGGAGTAGGGGGCCTGAATAATATTAACAATTTATTTTTAAAGTAAAATAATTTAATATGAGCTCCCCCGAGTTGTTTAATGTTACAGTTCCATGTTACTGTATTTGCCTCATGTCTAAGTAAACCTCCCTCATTCTAGTATTGCTCTACCATCTCATATTGTCATCCGGCTACATTCCTAACCCTATCAGTATGGAGTTGACAGAAATGTTAACTTCGTAGCATTTTGTGGAGGCTTGAATTCCTCCCAACTTCTCGCTGCCAGTTTAACCACCATCCTCCTCCTTCATTTCATTAATGTCCCCACCCACCCACGCTAACTGAAAGAAATATTAATAGTAAAAGTTTCAGTAACGTCCATTATCAACAGTAATATTTCAGATTCCATTAGCAGTATTATAAATATAATGTACTCATTAACTTTTATTTCTTATTAGCTTAAAATAATAATTAAGTCTTACAGCCTGATATTTGCATTTATACGCAATGAGTTGATATATCACTATGACTGGTAGTAAAGTTTGCATAATTTCAGAAATATCCATGACTTTCTAGTAGAAGTTATTCAGAAATTATATACTAACAATTTTATAAAGATATAGATGACCTCTGTGCACTGATCTTAGTAATTTTAGTGAAAGTATTTCTATGACGATTGCCATTAAATTAATTTGTTATTATGGCTTATTTAATTAATTATATTTAAGAATTTATATATTTATAAAATATCACAATAAAAATAGTTGTAAGCAGAGCTAAAATATTTTTGTATGCAAACAAATTTTTGTGAATCTACAAAAATCTTGTAATATTGTTGAATTTGTACACTTACAATAGCAACAGCTAAACTGTTATATAAAAATTCTTGCAGGAACACTGACATTCAGTAAACTGCTGATACCTTCTCAGAAGTTCAAGTTAAGATGTGTGCTAAAGGCCGATGGGTCATCACTTCCGAGAATCCACTTATGGCGAGGGCTATTTCTTTCCTTGTACGATAGGGCAAAGTCCATTTTGACTGGTTTGAAAATAATGTTTTCCGCCAAGTTACAGGTTTGCAACATTAATTTTGTAATAGAACAGGTCGGGTTGTGTACATTTATGTGATTTTAGCTGCGATGGTACAAATAAGAACATTTCTTTTAAATATTGGAAAAAAATTCAGAATTATTTTTTATATTCAATCAAAGTTTCTCTGGACAGCTAAATGTAAAAAAGTGTGTTGCAGAATACGCATACAATTGCATGGGTTTGTATGGCTTTCTTTGAAAAAAAGATTATAAGTTACAAAAATAAGCAACATAATGCAGACTTAAAGAAAATAAAAACCCTCCAAAAAATGCAATAGCTGTCGGCGGCATTTAATTCCACGTGTATGTACAATGTTGATTTGAGAGATTTGGGTAGCTCTTAACAACGAGGTCTTGAGGGCCGATGAGGGAGAAAAGATGTGATAATGGAGAGGCGCTGGAATACAAAGGTGGGGGAAACGGGAGATCCCCGAGTAAACCTGCACACCTGCGGCATCGTTTGGCACAATTCCCACTTGCGGAAATGTGGGAGTGACCTGGCCAGGGTTGAACCCGGTTGACCTTGGTGAGCAGTCTGAATATATGTACAAAGTTGCCTATTTTTTTACATGGCATTAACTCCTTATAATTAAGTGTAAAACTTATTACAGTTCCGCCGCGAGATCAGTAAATAACACTTGCTGTTTTCTTTTGAAATTAAAACACTGCATATTAAAACGATATTATAAACTAATATTGTGGCCAATTCTTAACTGAAAGGGGCTATGGGCATAGCTAATTAATTAGCCACGATTAGGTACAGCACAACAGTATAAGACGATGTTTATTGAACATAATGATTATACAATAACTATTTACGTGACCATTGATTGGAGGAGTTTAAATGGAACACCAAGATGCTAACTATGTTAAGTTTTATTTACCGCATGCCACTGTTATTACAGTCTAATTGGAAAGTCCCCGCCTTGTTTATGTTGCTGGAGGTTGATTCTAGGAGGCAGTTAACGACGGCCGGACATACCCATCTTCAGTGCTCTTCTCGTTCCAATTGTTCGACGACCAAAGACGCCGCACCCAGTGTTACATTGGTCTATATCGGGCGTGTTTTTTTTTTTAATATTTTCGGCATTGTTAACTGGCCGGTGGAGGTGTTATCTGCAAACTACCTTTCGTAAGGCATTACTGCAATCACGCTCGTGTCCTGATTCAATGTTTGAATGTGTGATCAGGCGGGCCGTCCACCTAAGGCCTGATCACTTCATAACCTCTCCCCCAATGTTTACTAGCGAGATGCCCTCATCTCGCCCGAGAGTGTGTGTGGGTTATGTAGATGACAGGGAATTGCAGGGTTCATCTTGTGGCCGTAGGAATATGGATCAGGTTGAATTCCTCTTCACTATGGTATTAGCATTTTTGAAAGGAATTATAATAGACGTATAAGTTAGGTATAAGGAACTGCCAATCACTTTTGTAGAGTCCTTGGGCAAGGTGGGCCGTAAAAGTACTGTGTTGTATTTTTGCCGAGGCCATGCGGGCCTTGAACTTGCATTTCCACTGGGATGTGCAAAGTGTCTTCACTTCACGGAAGACGCCCCGCGGGCGGTTCGCGAACGCATCAGCCTGTCTTGAGGTTGTGAGTCCCTAAGCACTATATGGCGTGAATATTTTGACACGTGAATTCTTGTAAATAATGGAACAGGAATACGATGTAAAACATGGGTAATTATAGTGAAATATAATAATTTAAACTGTATAAATAATTTGAATTGTAAAAATTAACTGCTCTCCCTCATACAATAATAGTATTTTGTTTGTACATAAAATACCCTTTCTATAAAATAAATACATGTTAGAACACTGACAAATAATGTGGTGTAATAGGAAAATGTTACATACTAAAATGGAACGTGATGTCATGGTGGAAAGGATACTGGTGGGGTGGTATCGAAGTGTAGAATATTATTTAATGAAAAATTGAAACTTTCATACTATCAAAGTGAAAATAAATGTTGTAGCTGCTTTCTTACTATGTTTCATAATGCAAGTGGGTAATGAGAGAGTCCCTTAAAGTAACTTAATATTATTAAATGTCTTCTAATATATACTAGTATTTAAAGATAACGAAACCAATTTTGAATGTAAGAAATAACATATTTGACAACTAAATGATTCTGTAACAATAACAATAATAATGTGTGTACATAATTCTTAAAAGTTTTACAAAAAAGATTTATTTTCTCTAAGAATGAAAATCTTAAAATTCAATATGAAAAATGTCTTATCTATATGTTGTGTGGTCACGTTTCAATTGTGAGTCGACTCTATATAACTTACTATACTTTTATACATGAAATTAATTGTTTACGTATCCAAAATTTAAAAAAAAATGCTAATTATTTTTTTCTGAAAACATTTTGTTGTTGTAACTAACATTTTACTTATTATTCATTCGTATATGTTATGATGATGTAACGTTTTTGTTGGATGCCTCCTAGTATTCGCTGTTTAACTTTTAAACTTTTTAAGTGTTTAGAAACTTCTGATGTTTTAAGTAAAGTATGTGAAGTGTACTACGTTTATTTGTGTAAAATGTTATTGTTAAATGGTGTAAAGTGTCAGTGGTGTATTTCAAAATACGGAAACCGCTGGTTACCTGTATATAGGGTTACGACTCGCGAGCTAGGTTAAACAGTAGTGCTGATGCTATAGTATGAATGTGCGCGCTTTGACATTGGCGTTGTGTGCGTGATGTCAGGACCGGCGTCGTGCTGCCACTGCTATCGCGGACATTGCATGCGCCGCCCTCCGGACGTACTTTTGGCGAGTGACGTGACGTCACTGCTGGTTGGTGCATTATTACACTTACAAGAGAATTTGTTAACAAAATGTATTCACAGACAGATGCAACAACTTATTCAAAATTTAATTTAAATTAGTATGTGGGCCTGATCCACCACTTTGGGCTCCATAAATCATGGATTGGGTGGCCAGGTAGGCCTTAAATACACACCACCTGCAAAATCGAAAGGCGTCAAAAAATAGGTGAGAATCAAGTTGTGTTCGTCAGTGCTTTGTGATAAGATAAATATAACTAGGCCGAGCCTCAACATCCTATAATTAACATGCAATAAATTAACTTAATATATATGTGTGTATATATATATATATATATATATATATATATTCTCTTGTGTTATTTTGCAGCAATTAAAATTTTCACCATTAGGTAGCAACAAGGGCAATATTAAGTAAATTATTTTAAAAAAAAACACACATTTTCGAATAGCGTGCAACGTTTAATATTTTCTGTTTTCAATATAAATAATAACCAGGTTTATTTCCTACATTTATTTTCCCTAGTATTCTGCTTTATATTGTTTATATATATATATATATATATATATATATATATATATATATATATATATATATATATATATACATATATATAAACACATTAATATCATAATAGATAGATATTGCTTATTGGAGTTGTCAGAGCAAACTAAATTATAGTGACAAAAGACTATGCTAATTAGCCGAGGTGCACCCCACTTAAAAAAATTAATTATGTCAAAGAACCATATGTTGCTATAACATCAATAAATTCTGACTTTTTTTTTATTGAAGCTAGGAATTGCATATAAAATACCGAAGATTTATGATATGTTACTTTTGTTGGCTAATCATTGCAAACAAACTCCGGAAGTCCATGTCGCTTCCCTTGAATCAAGATAGAAGAAGGCCATACTTGTAATGTTCTAATTCATGCTTAAATAATTGGAAAATAGCTTTCCTGAATAAGTTCCGAAGTGTGGACACTAGCCATATGTTTTGTTCTATAGACGGGTATAGTTACAAAAGGCGTGTGGGAAACATCGCCACACTCGTTTCAGCAACTGAACATGGCTGAAGGCTAGCTTGGCTCGTTCATGGAAAAACCGAACAGCAAACACCCAAGGGGGAACCGCACTATGACACAGGATTATAAACAAAATAATAATCGCGCGCAGCTAAAAATTACTTAAAACACCGCGCGCGCGCGCGCGTGTGCGCGCGTGTGCGTGTGCGTGTGCGTGTGCGTGTGCGTGTGCGTGTGCGTGTGCGTGTGCGTGTGCGTGTGCGTGTGTGTGTGTTGTGTGTGTGTGTGTGTGTGTGTGTGTGTGCAATGGGACTTGTGCTTCATAATTAAATCCTTTGAATTTAATACCGTTTGTTATTTAGGTTTCAATTAATAGCTTTGTAAGTTTAGGTGATCAGCTGTAAAAGGTATACTTATTATTAAAACCAAATAAATTAAAATTAAATTAGATATTGTGACATTATTTTAACTATGCTGTTACTTAAAAGCTTAGCGTTTTAATGTTACGAATGAACGTGGCTGAAATTTTGATATTATTACTACTGAAATCAGTGTGGATGGGTGGTGAGTTTATTGAAATAGGGGTGGATGGTAGAGAAACCGATGCATGTCAGCGAGAGGGTAGAGAGGAACCAAGCTTACACTAATGTTATAAACTTATTTGTTGGTCAGTTCATGCCTAAAAGGGGCTATGGGCGTAGCAAAATAATTAGGCATGATTAGGTTGAGCACAACAGTATAAGATGGGGTTTATTGAACGTAAGGATTGTACAATAACAATTTACGTGGCTATTGATCGGGGAGCTTAAATTGAATACGAAGATGCTAATTATGTTAAGTTTTATTTACCGCACGCCACTAATATTACAATCTTATTGGAAAGTCCCCATCTTGTTCCTTTTGCTAGAGACTGATTCTAGGAAGCTTTTAAGACGGTCGGACAAACCCATCTTCGGTGGTCTTCTCGTTCCTAATAGCGCAAAGAAAAAGGCACTGCGCCCAGTGTTACGTTGGCCTATATCGGGTGCGTTGATTAATATCTTCGGCCCCATTTACTGGACGGTCGAGGCTTTTCTGCAACTGTCTTTCGTAAGGCATTACTGCGATCACGCCCGTGCCCTGGTTCAATGTTTGAGGGTGTGTGATCAGGCAGGCCATCCACCTAAGACCTGATCACTTCATACCAACGAGATAAAATTATTCGAAGGATGTATAATGTATTAGAATAGGAAACAGCGTATGTATGCATCTGTGGCGTAGGAGTTAGTGAAGTCGCTTCTAACGTAGAATTTTTGGGTTCGATTCTTCTCATCCTATTAGAAGTTTTCAAAATCGTAATTTGGTTAGGACTTTTCGGACAAGGCTGCATAAGATGTTCTTTGCAGTCCAGGAAGACATATAAATTTTATACAATAAAAACCTAATTACTTTGTAGAAGTACGAATAATATTTTGCAGGAATTTGCAGGAAAATAATTTGAGAATTACCACACATATTGTTGCATTTGTACATGATATCCGTGGGTTCGTTACATCACATTTTTGTGCAAATACTTAATATATTTCGTACATATGTCGAGCAATTTCTTTCTAAGTTTACAAAAAAAATTTTTGTAGTGTTACCTAGAATTTTTTGGCAGCTAGTTTTTTAAAAATGTTTTTTCGTATCGTAAAAATACAAAAAAATATATATATATATATACTTTGAAGGTCGTTTACCTACTGTCAACCGTATTTGGAAGTGGCCAATGGGAATTTGGTTAGTGTTATTGCTACATGATTACAATTTAATGGGGACATTACAAAACTCGTTGCTAGTTCTGTGCCATTCCACGCAAACGCCCGGCGACCTTCCTCCCGTTGTTTATGTTCTGGTGCCCTGGATTACATTGTCCATGTCTACCTTCAAATAAATTATGTTGTTAACATTTTTCTACATTTCTTTCGTGTAGTTACGAAAATTTATTTCACTAAAAGCATAAGATACGCCTTATTTGATGCGCTAAGAGCAACATATAGAAGAAAAACGATAAACAAGATCACATGTATGCCACAAACTCATCTAGATAGGCCGAATTAACCAACGTACATTTGTCAAATCTTATAATTCTTACAAACCAATGTTCTTAACCCTTCTGACCACCAAACCACAAATAGCCAAATAGCCACATGATTAAACCTTCAGAGTCCCTTTCCAGCAAATAATTTGATCGGGGAATGCTTGAAAAAAAATGCTCTTAAAAATCTGAATGCTGTTTTTATAAAATGGCGATTGTAAGATGAAACTTATTTTAGAAAGATGTATTGGTTTTATTAGTGTATTCGTTGTTATTTCACTTGTCATATGTTGTTTAATGGCCATTTTTAAACTTTGTTTAACGGCCACATTTACACGCTGATTAACTGATCCATCAGTCAAAAATAAACGACTGAGTAAACAGTGAAGAAAATGACTGATGAATCAGTGGAAAATGTCGCTGAAGCAATAAGCGAATGATCTGGCATTTTTTCACTGATTCATCAGTTAAATTCCCTGAAGTGAGTGTTGAATCAGTCAGATACGTTCGACAGATTGAAACAGTGAAATTCTCACTGATTGAGTTTTGAGTGTATATGGGAGGGGAGTAATCTAATCACTACACAACAGCGGCCCCTTGACAATATGTTGCAGTCAGATATGCCAACAGTGAGCAATATTCCAGCCCAGATTGAAACAGAAAACGATACTGAATTTTTTATTTACCCACAAGTTCCTGGAGATTTTAAGCGCAGGCTTATCTTATATGAAAAATGAAGACAGTCCATGAACAATCCCTAGACACGTTTAGAAAATCTCTTATTAAATTGAACACTGCTAGATTAAAATTTTTGAAATTTTAAGCATACACAAGAAAATTTGAAAGCCTAATATACAAACAAAATACCACTTGGAAAAACACATGTGTAGGATAAAAACGTCCTTTCTAGTGCAATGAGATCTGGGAGAAGAGCTAGGAGCCAGCTGAACGCCCTCTTGGATCCAGATTGGCCTAATCTTGACCTGGCCCCCATGAAGGTACCCTCGTGCCCGTGAAGTAGAGTGACCTTGAATCAAACAAATTGCTAAAACATCCCAAAAATGGGGGAAGGGAGGGGGAAAATAAGAAAACATACAATTTTACAACCTTTCGAAAAAAATATTAATATTTACTTCCAGGAGGTCCAGGGTTCGAAGTAAATGTGGCATTTAGAGCAATCAGCGACTAAGCACTGAGCATGAGGACGAGAAGAGGACTAACCACAATCAATATACTTTTTCAATGGTTAATACATCACACCTCTTACTCTCCGACCCATAACACGAATCCCTTCACCCCCAAAACATTTTTGTTGGCTCTGCTCTATCATCTCATTGGATTTAAGTCACAAAACCACTCCTCCCCTACAACTTGTATTGGCCTTCCTCAACCCTCCTCCCTTCCAAATCACCACCTAGTTGCATTGGGAGTTTAATTGCCTTCATCCCCCC
The DNA here is from genome assembly GCA_029891345.1 of Dryococelus australis. Classification (NCBI taxonomy): domain Eukaryota; kingdom Metazoa; phylum Arthropoda; class Insecta; order Phasmatodea; family Phasmatidae; genus Dryococelus; species Dryococelus australis. The sequence goes on along the minus strand of CM057009.1, from coordinate 42,380,423 downwards.
TCCATACATTAGCCACTCTAATGCTGTTATGTCACAAACAAACCTCTCCTTTTTCTCAATTTACTCACACAATCGCGTCAAGGACCATACCTCTCTCTCTCTCTCTCTCTCTCTCTCTCTCTCTCTCTCTCTCTCTCTCTCTTCTCTCTCTGTCTCTCTCTCTCTCTCTCTCTCTCTCTCTCTCTCTCTCTCTCCCTCTCTCCCCCTCTCCCTCTCTCCTCTCTCTCTCGCTCTCTCTCTCTCTAACTCTCTCTCTCTCTAACTCGTACCTCGTAGTTTTAGCATTCAGCCTAGTAAGTTATCTTATGTTCGGGTATTCCATTACAACAAGTCGCAAGGTATTACCGAGCATTATCGTTATATATAATATATTTATATTTATTTATTTATTTTACCGAAAAGTTAATATATATGTTCAAATTTGGAGTACCTGTTCGGGCCAGGTAAACTATTGAGGGATATGTATGTTTAACTCATAAATTAAGATACTGGAATGTCAGTTTTTTTTTTTAATTTGTATATAAGCAATAGATTTCATTTACAAAAGTGAGGCCTTATTACCATCATTGCAGCTGTGACACATCATTTTAATTTTCTCAGTGTGCTTGAGAACACGAAAGGATTGGTGGTGCGCAGAATACATATCGCGGTTCACATAGGTAAGTGTCGCGAATACTATTTTCACGAAACGAATGAGAGATGCGAATAGCTAAGGAGTGCGAGTTTTTCATTTGATGAAATGTGATTCTTCGTCATTCACGGCAATAAATCGAGATGAAATTCTGTCATCGCGGGAGTGGCCACTGCGTCCGCAAGAATGAGCAGTTAATGGGATGAATAATGTATGTACAGTCTGAGACGCAGAAACTCGCATTCCATCACAGTCTATAAGGCAGTTGACGTTCATTACAGGAGCATGTCAACGAAGAATATTTACACATTTTTTAGCCCGAAAGGGGAAAAAATCACTGTTACCTATCTACGTAATCCAATAAAATGCTATTTATGGCTTAAATGCAGCTTTGTAAAACTGACAATATTTAACAAAATACGGGTTTTCGAGAACGAAAAATAAAGCCTTGTATTAAGGCAGAGGTATCGAAAATAATGTAAAAATCACATTTATGAAAAATATAAATTGTTTAAGTAGTGTACATAGAGGATTTTTAAGGGTAAATATTGAAGAAAAATCAATCACCAACTGCCTCCGCTCCTGAAATAATCATTCCTACTCGGCAATCATTTCTTTTTATTATTCAAGTTGGAAAAATCTTGTGTAATATACAGATGCGTTATGCAGCTTTCTTTAAAGTAATGAAGACTCGAATAACACAACACATAGTAAAATACACCTCTCTCCCCTGCGGTATGTGATATGCACAGTAAGTATCCCAGGCATTCTCCCGCCAATTCATATACACTCATCATTAAAGCAATTTATTTCCAAGTTTAAAATCAGTACATTTTAAAGTATAGGAAGCGTTAAAAACTAATTTCTATATGTTTTCCCCCACGTGTAGTGATAAATCTAGCTGCTACTGAACGAATATAAAACCCTTTACATGCACAAATAATTTACACACGGAAAGTTATGCTCGGAAAAAAATGATGTACTGTGAGGAGACAAAGGTTTAAAGTTACACCCATGACATGTACGGAACTGTAGAAGACTTTTCCAGAGATATAACTTAAAAACTTCATTAATTCGTGTGGAGCTATCTCACAAAATGGTAGACTAAAGTGGCTATGTGTTGGCTTATATGATGCTTATAATAGATACTTTCAGCAAAAAAAATTTGGTCTAAGTTTGTATAATGCTATGGCAGATATTTATACCAAAAAAAAACCTAAAATACTTTTATATAGTCGCAACTTTTAATATGAACAATAATCATTAAAAATTGCATAGATTTATATGGTCTATTATAGTATTACTCACTTGTCCAATTATAAGAATTGGTGAGTAGTTTTTGAGATATAGAGTAACGAATTTATTTTTTCATATGGTGCTAGCTGAGAAAATTACGTATTCACAATTTATCAATTTATAAATACATTGACGGTATACATAAATCACTGCCAACATATAACATTTTGTTTAAATCGGTTGAATGGTTCCCGTGATATGGCATATCACACGAAATAATAAAATGGCCGCCATTATAGAAATAAGCAGTTGGCGTGGTCGAAAACTATAAATAATTTGACCCTAATAAGAACTGTATGAGTTCAGAGTTAGGTAAAATTCGATTCACGAATTAAAATGTTTTAGAGGGTGGCATAAATATGCACATATACATACAAACACATGCATACACACGGACAGAAAAGTAATCTCACAAGCCGTTCTTTCCTTTGGAAAAAAAGGCTGGGAAAAGATTTGCAAATCGATTAATGGTATGCATTTGCAAAGATTATTAAAAAGGATTGTACGTAAGTTTCTGTTTCGTATTCATGCATTATTGATACAAATATTTAAGTTAAATGCAGTGGTTAGGCATGGAAGTGAGAGCTTACATCGATAACCAAAATATAAAAAAAAAAAAAAAGTAATAATCTCTCAGACATAGAAAATATCTGCTTATTTTTTCTCTGTGATAGGGAGAATGTGTTAGGAATGTACAATAAATGGCAAACGCGATTTTCAGGCGGATAATTATAGAGGTGACATTGAAATAAATGGAGTCGAACTAATGAAAATATAATTATTTCTAATCAAGTCATAAACAAACTATGAATAATGTTGCTGGAGAAAAAAAGACCAATTGTAACAATAGGACTGGAACATATGACTGGAACTTGTAATATACACAAATTATTAACACTAAAACATATTTTGTTTAAGAAATAGGAACAAGATGCTTAAATAAATGTATCTGCATTCAATAGTGTGTTAGTATATACCTAGTGGACTACTTTAAAATAGAAAATCTTTTCACATACCTATGAGTGTATAAAAATTAAATAATGTTTGCATACCTGTAGCTATATTAAAATAACTTTATTTCATACATATGATTATATTTTAAAAAATCATATTGCATACCTCTAACTATAAATTCAAAATTCGTATTGCATACCTGTGATTATATTATAACAATTCTTATCGCATACGTGTGATTATAATATATACATTTCGAGTAGTCATAAGGGCTACAAAAACACTTATTTAAAATTATTATTATTACACATACTTAGATTACAACTGTGTTATTACTATAACTCCGTTTTTATATAATTATTTTTTCGTCCCCATACACACAATATTACACATACTACTTTCAAACCCTCGTCTCAACACATGTCCCAAAAACTCATTTGGCTAGGGTGTCAACGATGCTGGCGACTCAAGAAGATGTTTGAGTACTGCGAAAATAAAAATAGTAGAGCTCCTGGGTGTCTCTCGAAGACTTAAATTCCAGAATAAAATATGGACGTCACCAGAGCCTCTAACTGGCGGCAGATGAAAGAAGGTCGTAGGGGAAACTACAGCAGACGATATACAAGATGGCTTGTGGAGTGCAGGCGAGAGAGATGTACTCTGTGGTAGTCATAAAAACCATGGCCGACACCTGTGCCCTAACAGGTGACGAACAAACTACAGCAAATATCATCCAATATGGTGGACGAAAAAGGCAAAAGAGAGAGTCAAGAGAGATAAGATGCAAGAGGGATAAGAGTCGGGCACGAGAGAAGAGGTGGGGGAAAGAAAAAATAAATGAGAGAGGAAAGAAGGAATGAGAGAGACGAGAAGGAATGATAGGGAATGAGGAAACAAAATGGAATGACAGATTTGGATGTAGCGAAATGGAATGACAGAGTATGAAATGGAAAATTCCGAAAACAGTATGGGGGTGGAAACAAGAAGGTAGCAAGAAACAAGATGGCATGCAAAGGTCAAAGTCAAGGACACAAGATGGTGGAATCCAAGATGGTGACCTTGTGCTGGAACATACTAAACCTATTTACTGGGAGTGGATGTAACACCCCAAAACAACACAGAATGACCCTGTGAACATAGCATGTCCTAAGGCCGATAGTTTCCGAGTTACAGGCCTTCCAATGTTGTAATTTATGTATTCATAATAGTCTCCCCGACAAATTCCAGTTCGAGTAGCTGTAGCCATGCTCGTGTACCAGTAGGGATACGTGACTTTACAAGAATGGCTCAAAATATCCGCCTAATGCCTGAATGTACGCCAGAACATGCAGCATTATTGAATGTCTGACATTTTCAAACACTCCAGGAATTGCACGAGACCTTGTTCCACTCGCTGGCGAAGCACTGCTATATTATCAATAACTGGAATTTCATAAGCAATGACCTTGAGATATACCCGCAGGTAATACGCCAGTGGATTGAGATTCCGAGTTTTAAGCGCATGACATTCGACATGAGTCGGCTGTTAACAGTGCAATGGGGCAGGTAATATCACTCCACCATTCCAGCTGATCAAATAAAAAGGCACACCTCATAAAAATTCAAATATTATAAATTCATGTGACATTAATTTATAATATTTGATACCCAAATAAATAATACCCAAACACACTGGTTGGTATAGTATAAACAAATATTACTTAAAGTGGCATAGGAATTATTGTATCAACAACAATTTTGCATACTGGATATCATGGGCTTAACACAAATGATTAAAAAATAGTGCCAAAATTTTCTTATAAAAAGACGTAAAGCTAACGTGCCATACATACAATCTCAGGTGGGAAATTAATCTTAATTGTTCGAAGTTCTGTCACTCGGAAACTATCGACTTCAGGGTGTTCTTAGGTATGTTTAGTGTTGTTTTGGAGTGTACTTTCCACGCCTCGATTACTTCCCACATATTTGGGAACATTCTGTGTAGTTAAAGTTCTAAACTTAACTGCTTACACATATTTGTATACATCAAAACACAATTTCTTACCATCAGATAATTTCTCTTTGATGCTAAAATTAAATAGCACCTTCAATTTATTAATAGCAAAATTAGCCTTATTCAGTTCACCACTAATAGCATAAAATTATCATATGTTACTAGAAATAATAATCATTGGAATCATTTTCACACGTATATTTCTGCAGTGTTTTAAATAGATAATATTACAGACTTAATGTTCTAAACACAACTTAATTTTAATTTGGCTATACAAATACAATCTGACTGTAGAGAACTAGGCATTATGAAGCATTACTGTTTGGTAAAACTTTTCCTTCTGTGAGCATTCAATCCACTCTCATTCTCATTCGCCACGCCACAGTTATCATGTGTATACATCTCATATGAATTCCTGAACAGAAAACTACAAGTTTCATGTTATTTGTTATCAGCACTTCATAGAAACACCTTACCACAATTCCTGCAATCAGTCCCTGATAGTTGACACCGGCTTTCAACTTCAGCCATCAAATATGCTGTAATATCCTTAACCACATAATATTTATTCTAATTTTAACTGTAATATCATTACCAATATATTCTTTATTCAAATTGTAACAGCATACAAATTCACAGCAGACGAATCTAGTTGTGACAACATGCTTTCCACCACATCCGTCAACAAACTGACAACCATTTTACACCATGAGTGCCTATAAACTATTAATGCTCTATGTCCGATAGCTCGAAGGAACATGTGTTTTATGTCGTGGGTGTCATTATAGATGTCAGCTGGCTATGTATTTACCAACAGTATGGTTGCTGATATGCAATATGGGACCTAGTTAGGTAGATCGCTGTCTAGCTAGATAAGTCTTCCACTAGGCCTGCCATCTTCTTTACAGTTGTCCATCTTTCAATGTTGGAGGCTGCATTTTCTTTGTTGCTGCAATAACTTGCCGACGTGCCTTCCTCCAGCTTCTAGAAGTGATGTATCTGGAGCACTGGTGCATTATTGAAAGATCTTTAAGCATGGGAAACATTCAAGAATCTGTTCGTCCTGTTGCCGATAATAAGGTAGGTGTTTGTAGACATACTCTATTTCATGCAATGCGTACACAATAAGTAATTCTTTCGGAAAATATGCAAGCTCAGTTTCTTTGTAGACTGCTAAAAGTGATTTAATTTTCTCATATGTCGCAAAAACTTATACATTTTTTTGAATGCTAGAACAGCATGCCATCATTTTCATTGTGTCCTTTAGGCAAGCGAATGGTGCTTTGGGCATTTTGAAGTGGTATGAGCCGATTTTATAAACCTTTAATATGTACGGTGGTACAGAAGCAACACAGGACATTTGCAGCATTGGTGCTATGCTAATACAATCGCCCCACAAACTGCACTCTCCGCAGTCAATGCATAATTTAAAACAAGGAGAAGAAAATAATTGTTTGGAGAAATCCCCCTGTGAGGAGTTGGTACTTGTGATTTGGTCAATGTTAGAAGTCGGTCCGTGCGAAGGGTCAGTCTCGGAGAGGAGTCTCTTCCTGTGAGGTGTCAGCCCAATGTGTATTCAACTCCGTGTGTGAGTAACTGGTTTGTTTGTCAATATAGCCCTACTGGTATATTGGGTGATATGGTTTATATATGTGTGTGTTAGGCAGCATATCATTTAGTATAGTTGTCATTTATTGGTCGGTATAGTCGGTTTGATTCAATGTTTAAATGGCAGGTATTTTTATGTTATGGTATGGATTTTGTGGAATGTGTATGTGAATTATGATATATTTAAAGACTTATGGACGAATAAGCTTTCATTTGGCTATGTTAAATTGCTTGGTTGGTCAATTTTTTGGTGGTATAGTTTTTTGCTTGCGTGACTGTTGCTGGTAGTTAGCATTATTATGACAGATGGTATGATTCCAGGTATGTCTTTGTTTTTGCCTTTAGTATGGTTTCTGCCATGTCAGTCTTGAACTCTATGGTTGCTTTGTATGTATGAGTATATGCTTGTGCTATGATGGATATTATGAATAGTTACTATACGGTTTGATATGTTACTAACGATCTCTATTTGAGTGTTTGACTGATTGTAGTAACGTATCATTCGACACTGTGCGAAGAATTTTTTCGTGTGTAACACAGTATATTGGATTGTTCGAGCTCAAAATATCTTAATTTTGGCGGTGTTATCAGAAATTGTTGGCGAATTATGTCAACTAAGCTTGTAAAAAGAACTTCGGATTTACCACAGCATATTTATAAGGGTGGTGTGGCCACCTGTAAGCATTTAAGGCCTGTGTATAAAATGGTTTCGAAATTTGTATGGAACTATGTTTACTAAAGTGGTTAACAACAAGTACGATAAATTGTCTTGTTTAGTATTAGATGTAATAGCTGTGTACTAAATTTGGTACTCTGGCGATGATGGTTTACAATCTACAATCAACCATGTTTATTAATATGCATAGTGACTTACAAACGATGTTAGTCGGTTTGGATGCACGAATATCGTCTACAAATTGAATTTAGCATATTTGGTAGGTAGGTAGTTGGGCTTAACATCTCGTAGACAGCGGGGTCATTTAAGACGGCGAAAGTTGCACAGGAAAGAGGAATTGGGAGAAGGAATGGGAAGGAATCGGCCATGGCCTTTGTTAGGGACCCAACCCAGCATTTTCCTGGAGTGATTTCGGAAAACCCTATAAAACTGAAATCAGGATGGCCGGACTAGGACCGAATGCGAGACCAGTCAGTTACCACTGCGCCAGCTCGCTCGATTTTAGCATCTATATTTTTAACACGTAGGTAATTGTAGGCAACTATTCTTATAAAATGTTTAAAGTATAATGTGGTGTGTCATCTTGTCATGATTGTGTTACATATAATATGGGTTTATTGCCTTAATTTCTAATGTATCTACAATGGAGCAGAAGTAAGCTTATAAGAATGTTAAGATATTATGTCATATGTACACTTTTGGTGTCATATATTATGTCTAAAAACTTTATTTTTAATGCCCAAACACACTGGTTGATATAGTATAAACAAATATTACTTAAAATGGCATAGGAATTATTGTATCAACAACAATTTTGCATACTGGATATCATGGGCTTAACACAAATGATTAAAAAATAATGCCAAAATTTTCTTATAAAAAGACGTAAAGCTAACGTGCCATACATACAATCTCAAGTGGGAAATTAATCTTAAATACTTAATTTCAGTGGTCTTACCCGAATTGTCCAAGAATTATAATAAATTGTGCCTATACAACATTGCAGGTTTCACTGTGTCGTACATACATGCTCGGCACTGAAAATTATTCTTACTAATGAATTTAAAGTGCCTTGCCCAAATAGTTGGTAAATTATGTTCAGAAATTCTTATAAAAATCTTGGGGCATAACATGTCATACATACATTCTTGGTGTTGGAAATTACATTATAAATTTAAGATGATAAATCCAAATGGTTCACAAATGGTGGCTAAATATGCCTACAGAATCATAGATTCTCATATCTCATAGCTACAATGCTTATAAGATGACTTGAGAAAATGTAGTCGCTTCTCTGTACACTGGCTTGGTTTGGGTTCTCTACAAAAACCCGCCATGGTTACTTTAATATTACGCAAATTACAACCTTTGTCTGTAAAACTGAATATGGCATAAGACGAAGTAACATAACCTCATTTTCTGGAATCATATTCTAATCCAACATAAAAATACCATTTCTATGATATACTACTTACTAAAACAATACATTTAGTTTCTTAAAATAAAAAAAAAACAATCAATATTAACCAAACTAATTTTTTCAACAATTTTATATAAAAACCTAACACCGCGTTGGATGTAGTTCACGAAAAAAAATGCGATCATAGACATGCACTGTGCTATAAATGCATTGGTTAAAAAAGTTATAATATAAACATCCTAAGACGTAAAATTATAGCAATATGTTTAATATATATAAATTAAGGATTTGTATGAAGCAATGTACAGACTTGGCGTTTTAAACTCGCTGGCTTGCCACTGTTCGCATGGTTTAGGAGACAAGGTGTGTGCTTGATAACAAGAAAGATAAGAGGTCAAATCATACACTACATGGGAAACTATTTTTTTCCTTCAATATTTACTGCTATCTTGGTAAAACGTAAATTTTATATACTTGGCATATTAATATTCTAATTGGCCTTGAAAATATATATCCGATATATACACCTGTATCTTATTAATTTAACTATTTTCAAACATGATATAACATTAATATAAAATATTGTTTTATGTATGTTATATTGAATACAAGGTGACGGGTGGGTCCTGGAATCTTCATACTAACATCTGGCACATGCATTGAATGGAGTCATGGATGAAATTTGCTAGTTGTGCGGGTGGGGTAGAAGGGGAAAATGTAAATGGCGCGATTGGGTGCCGAAGGGTATTATGGGGAGGGTTTTTTGACCGATAAAATTTGAAGGTGCAGAATGAAGATATTTGAGAGCCAGAGAAGGTGAAACTAGGTGAGTATGGATCAGCACCAGAATGTAAGGGTGGAGAAAATAGGAGCTCCCTGAGAGAACCCGCTGACCAGAGGCATCGTCCAGCACGATGCCCATGTGGGAAAATACGAGAGCGTTTGTGATATGAATCAAACATGGTTGGCTTTGGTGTAAGCGTTCGTGCATTTTTTAAATTAAAACTTCACAGAGCTACAAATATCGTCTGTAGAAGGGCGGGATAGAACTACCGAACCTTGAACCATTCGGCTATCGGCGAATGTGCTGGGATACGGGTTTAAAATAAGCATATGTAATATCATGCGTATGGGGGAAAAAATCATATTTAAAACATTGTAAGGTTTCGTTGTCATGATTATTGCTGAATAAGAATGTGTAGTAATATTCATAATCACTTATCTTAAAATATTTTTCTTATGAATTTATAAAAACATGTACTTTAAAAAATTTATATTTTTATTTCATTTTTTTTTTTTTATGTTCGTATTATTTTTTTCAATAAAACCATTTATTTATTTTTTCAGTGAAGAGTCTTGTTGTGTATGCTTGTCATCCATCCTCCCCCTTCCACAACACCCTCCACCCCTCGATCATTCCCCCAAAAAAGCCCCCGCCCCTCCTGACTCCTAGAATGTTTGAATAATATATACATATATATTTAAAACACTCAATATTTTTAATTTGAAAACTTAAAAATTTATACTTTTAAGGAAATCAAATAGGCACGAAGCAGTTACACACAACTAGTCAAAAGACAATATACTACATTAACGTTAATATATTTAATTTTTTAAGTCGAAGGAAGAATGTGGCACAATTTTATATATATATAAAATTATCGGCTTGCCACCTTACATCGTTACTAATTATATTAGTTTTCATATAAAAATAATCGCAGAGAAAGTCACCATGGATCGAAGATTTAGAATGCAGATATTGACTTCGAGGTCCGGTACAAGGCCGTGATAGAGGAGGGGTGGGTGCACTATCTGTGAGATCGGCGACGTATGGCGACAAGCGTGCATTATCTCTGCCCACCTATAGTACACTGTGGTACACAGCGTCCTTGCATGGCTATGCATGTTTGTTATATTAGTCCATCAGCCTCGCTTATTTGTCTGCCGGCCATGTACAAAGTTTATCAGCAGATTTGTCAGAAGAACTGCTGCCCTCATACAGTAAGGTCGCTAAAATTACTATAACGAAGCGGTTAACGTGTGTGCTCCTTCACAAGGAACCTGTGCTTTCTCAGATATTGTGTCACCTAGGTATTGTTATCATATGGCAGGCATAGTGTTGCACTGCGCAAATACGCGCCATGAAGTTTCGGGACGTGCCACCTTGCCGGGTCCAGATTGCTTATCAGGAGCGGAGTCAGTTCTTAAGTTACGCGTCGTGGCAGCATGCGCAGGAAAATTTTGTGTTACCGAGATCCATAAGGCTTTCCAAAGTGCAGAGGGGGTGAATGGGCATGGAAGGGGGAGGATTGAACCTCTATACAGATGAAAAGAAATATAGAATTATTTCACCTGAAATAGTAAACTTAACCCCTAGTCCAGATAAGCATTCAGTGGGTATTGGAAAACTAATTATTCCATTTCATTTCTAATTTTGTACAATAATTATGCAAGTGAGAAGCTTAATAGAACTAATAAAATCACGCCACATGTGCGCAGAACTATGTATCAGTCCGTGCAGGAAAAAAAACTGATTCTCCCCCTCCTTCTGGCTCGTCCAATAAAATCTTCCAATCTGTGGGGCAAACGATTTTCTTTGTATCGAACTGCTGACAATATCCGAACTATTTTCACATGCTTCATACTTCCTGGCCAATATAAAAACCCCATCTGTGCACTGAAAAATTTTCCTATACATATTTCTGCCGCAAAATACTATAAATTGGTTTACTATGCCTGACCTTCCACCATTTTGGTATCATCAACTTTAAGCTATACGAGTCACATCGGAAGTCTACAGGCAACCATTTCATCTTCATTAGTTTCCTGGTAAGTACAATGTTTTTGAACTTGTGCGGCCATGCTCGTAACACCTGTCGATATATACCGATATCTACATTTTTAAAATAGAGGATGCTCGGAAGTTCCCCTTGCAAACTCCTGGGACTTGTAGAGGTAACTAAGTAGACTATCTTTTGAATAATAACCCATGTCCGGAAACGTAGCGTTTCCGTGCTACAACCATTTAAAATCATGTGTATCACTCGTCCACTTCAGTTGTGAGAAAGAGCAATGTCTCGGATGTGTCTGTGTTTTGTATGCAACCGGGTAGGCAGTACATCACTTCAGACAATCACCTGATGGCACGCGACGTCCACCCTGCCTCGATCCCCATTGCAGGCGCGATTGTTCGCGTACTCGCTGACGGGCTCTGTTCAACGTGATGCAGTACAACCTCTTCCAATTCGGGAGTGCGGTGTCTCTTTGGGTCACCACAGTCGTTCCTGTCGGCGGTGAAGGTACCTTGTTCTCGGAGCCGTTGCGAACCATTGGCAAAAAGAATATGCGATGGTGTAGCACGTTTTGGATAACACTCTTGATACAGACGACGAGTTGCTCTTCAATTGCCTTCAGCTGTGTCATGCACAAGGAACACGCTTGTGTATTCCGCAAACGTGTACTTAACAGTATTAATCGGAGACACAAAGGCGTGTGAATGGGGTTCGAGGCAGGGTAGACGTCACGTGCCATCAGGTGATTGCCTGAAGTGATGTACTGCCTACCCGGTTGCATACAAACACAGACACATCCGAGACATTGCTCTTTCCCTCAGCGGAAGTGGACGAGTGACATACCTGATTTGAAAATGTTGTAACATGTAAATCGTAAGGAAAAATTACATCACGAAAGTGGGGGAAAATCCCATATAAGTAAGGTAATATTAACTATATTATTATTTAATAAAAGTATATTTAAAATCACATGGGGTATTAGTACTCTTAATTTTTAATACCTATACCCTCTGGCTCTGTCGAATAGTAACCAAAACCTCAACTCTAAAAGCCACGAAACTTGCTGGTGGGTGGGAGCGAACCATGGGCCGCTATAACGATTGGCCAATGAGCTATCCATTACACCATGACGACAACATGACGGCGTTGTTGAGTATTAGTGTATTAAAGGACTGTTTCTTCCGCCCATCCTCCCACTTAGCTGTTGAGACAATACTGAAGTGATGCACGCGTCGTAATGAAATTTTCACATCCATTTATGGGATTTTTCACCGCTATGTACGTGAATTTTGTTCCAAAATGCAGTAATTATGCCTTACATATAAGGAGTCTTGTTGGACATTTTGTATGATTAGACAATAAAAATTAATTTTAAGGAAAAAATATACAATTATCAAATATTTACAAATCGACTAGGAGATCCACACGTCCGAAGGTAATTTTCCCATCCATGTATTGGGATTTTTCACTACCATGTACGTGAATTTTACTCCAGAGTGCGGTGATTATACCTTACACGTAAGGGAAACTGTTTCCTACACAAGTTTCCGAATATTACCTTAAACTTGTCAGGTAATTTTACCATTATTTTTTACAGCATAGAACATTAGCAGAGCCTCAGAAAAGACTATAGTCAGTCCTCTTGTTGTCGGAACATGCACATAATTTCCATGGACAAAGATTAGGAAGGATTTACACATGATGCAACACAATATATGTGTTATAGCCCATGCATGGTTTTTTTCGGATGTTTTGAAACGAACCTTTGAAAAATCTCCCTAGGAGTAACATGTGAACCGATATTTTTTAAACAACTTGTATACTACAAGTATAAAACACTGGTTGACTTTAAAAATATTATAGTTTTGAATAAATGAAACTGTACCTTTATATTTTCTATAACTCGTAATCGTTATTTAATTATTATTCATTACGAATTAAAACAGTAAGAGCATAGATGTTTTGGCAAGGGCTCGTAAGAAATAGATCACAGATAAAATATTGTTTGTACATTGTTTTTGATATGCTATTTGAAAATTAAATGTTGCCTATAAATACATGTTATATGATCGACCATACAAATTATATAAACAATAAGAAGGTCGCATAATGCCGAGAGCTGGGGATGAAGGTCAGAAACATGACCATGAAAGATCTTGAAAACATAAACTAGATAAAAATGCATAAAAGTCAACAAGCATATTACATTACAGACTACTACCACCACCATATTAGATGTAGAATACCTTGACCTTAACCCCATGACCTTGAATGACCTTGAAAACAAAAACTCGAGAAAAATACATTAATGTCACAAAATCTATTACATTACAGACTACTGCCACCATATTGGATGCAGACTACCTCGACCTTGGCCCCATAAACTTGAATGAACCTGAAAACCAAATCTCGAAAAATTCACAAGAGCCCTGTTTGCAACAAACCTGGTACTGATGTGAAATGCACTTCTCCTTTACAGGTCTTTGAATGTCTAAGTGAACTGTCGCTACAGCTGAGCTGCTTACCGCACCTGTCACACGAATATGATGTACGACAGGGATTCGTAGCACAATTAAATTACACATATCACCGTACATTATGGTCGAAAGTAAATGCCTTATACAAAAGTGACACTAATAACAACGTAGTGGTTCAGGCAAAGACTCGGGCAGGCCTGACGATTATGTAGATGTTGGCGCTAAAGAAGCAGGTAAAGCCTGCAATAATGCTCTAGGCACCTCTCCCGAAGAAGTAGATGACACTGTGAAGCTACAATTAGCTCTGGAATGCCCGAAGTCGTCGCAGATGAAGAATAAAACCTAGATGCATATAGGCAGAAGCTAACCGAGACGATGTATCTTTCACGACAGCCATTGTCAAACAAAGCCTCTCAGCTGACCTCTCTACTGCTTATGATATATGCTTATGTAACCTCTATAATGTCATATTGACATTGAACCAATCGTACTGTGCCATTAATACATAGTTCGGACACTGAAAAGCCAGTCACCGAGTTACCACGTGATCGGAGCTGACCAATCACATGCAGACGTTGAAACATCAAATGCGGGAGTCAGTTTCTGATTCCTACAGACAGACTCATATTGACACCAAAATGGCTCATAATGACTCCAAAATAACTCAAAACTGACTCATAACGACGCCAAAATGACCCCAAAATGACTTTTGATTGCAATTGCATTGCTAATTGCGGTGATGATTGCAGTGCTGAGTGTCATTGTGGTGCTGATTGCTGTGCTGATTGTGGTGCATATTGTGATTGTGTTGCTGATTGTTATTGCAGTGCTGATTGTGGTTCTGATTGCAGTGCTGATAGTGATTGCAGTGCTGATGGTGATTGTGGTGCCAAGTGCTGTGCTTAGTACAGTGCATGTGTGTGAGCAGCAAGTTTAAATAAATTCTCCTATTGTAGAATAAAATTATATATACCTACCTCCAAAAGCATAACTATAAACATTTTATTTAATCATCGTGCTGGTTCCTCGGTATATTCAGTCGCTTTCTTGCTATACTGTATCTGCACTTTGCAATAAATATTGCCGAGAACTACAGCAGGCTCCCACCACGCTACGCCATTGGTCGATGCACACTTAAACATTGTACAGAACAATCCAGCTCAACGCTAGTTCACCACCATACTTCCCAATTAGCCGTCACGTGAAAGGACTCTTCTTTACAGACAGCCTCCTCCTGCCGACGAGCATTTTTAACATAGGTGAAAACTGGATCGAGGAATCGGCACTGGCATCAGCCAGTTAGCGATGATTCAAGTCGCGGCCTCATGATCGTCGAGGACAAAGTCAGACCTTCGTATTCAAAATTAATCTTCCCGGTATGGCAGCAATCTGAGAAAACCCTCATACTCGTCTTTCACCGAAGAAGAAAATACGATGGTACTATCATATTCATATAATATAGGATTGGTTATACATATATAAGATAAGATTATGTTTAATTGAGTATAGATTAATATGTATATATTTATATAAATATGTAAATACACAATCAATTTAATTTAATTTTATACATAATCATGTATATGTAGCTACACAAATATATTAATATAAAATTATTTTCAATTTATTTTATACATAATCATGTATAGTTATAGGTTATTATTATGCAAATATAATATTATTTTCAATTTTTATAAAATAATTATTTATTAGTATAATAATATGTTTATATGCATAATATCATTTATTTATAGATAATTATGTATACATATAAGTGTAAAAATATGTAAATATTAAATTATTTTAATTTATTTTATACATAATTATGTATCAGTATATAAATATGTAAATATAAAATTATTCTTATTTTATTTTATACATAATTATGTATAGGTGTATATATATTTATTTATATATATATGCAAATATAAGATTGTTTTCCATTTATTTTATACATAATTATGTTTAGGCAAAAGTATATAAATATTTAAATTTAAAATTAATTTCAATTTATTTTATACATTATTATGTAAATGTGTAAGCATATAAATATGTAAATATAAAATTATTTTCTATTTATGTTATACATACGTATGTATAGGTTTAGGTGTATATATAATTATTTTCAATTTTATTTTATACATAACTATTTATAGTTATATGTACAAATATACAACTATTTCAATTTATTTGATACATAATTGTGTATAGGTATATGTATATAAATATTTTATTATTTAATTAATTTCAATTTATTTTATACATAATTATGGTTAAGTATATAAATATGTAAACATATATTTATTTCAATTTATTTACTGTTTACACAATTACGTATAAATAAATATGGGCACGTAATATTACTTTAAATTGGTTATATACATAATTATGTATGTATATGGGAATATTTATGCGTACATCATATTTATGTAACATATTGTTATGATAGTATCGACATGTATTCTTCCTTGGGGAACGAGTATGTGGGGTTTCTTAAAGTGCTCCCATACCTGGAACATTAATAGAGAATACGAAGGTCTGCCTTTGACCTCAACGATCATGGAGCCATGACTTTCATCATCGCTAACTGGCTGACACCAGTGCCGATTCCCCGATCGAGTTTTCACCTATGTTCGAAATGCACGTTGACATGGGAGGGTGGTCTGTACGAAGAGTCCTTTTCGCGTGACAGCTAATTGAGAAGCATGGTGGTGACCATTCGTGGAGCTGGATTGTTCATTACAAAGTCCAAGTTGTGCATCGACCAATGGCGTAGCATAGTGCGAACCTGCTCTAGTTCTAGGCAATTTTTGTTGCAAAGTGCGAATACAGTTTACCAAGGAAGTGATTGAATACCGAGGACGATGAAAATATACACTTTCCACCGCGATTATTAAATAACATTTTCACATTTCAGCTTTTGGAGGTAGGACTATATAATTTTATTCTAAAATAGGGACAACTTATTTTAACTTGCAACTCACACAGATGCACTGCACTTAGCACAACACATGGCACTGCAATCACAATCATCACTGCAATCCACACAGCAATCACAATCAGCATCGCAATCATAATCAGCACCACATTCACAATCAGCACTGCAATAAGCACTGCAAACACAATCAGCACCATGATCTGTATCGCAATCACAATCTGCACTGCGATCAACTCCACAATCTTAATCAAGAATCATTTAGAGTCATTTTGGAGTCATTATGTGTAATTTTGGAGTCAATATAACTCTGTCGGTATCTGAGACCGACTCCCACATGTGATTTTTCAATGCCTGCATGTGGTTGGTCAGCTACGATCACGTGATAACTCTGTGTTTGGCTGGTCGGTGTTCGAACAATGTGTTAATGATGCAGTACGATTGGTTCAAAGTCAATATGACGTCATAGAGCTTGCATACACGTATTTATATTATAAGCAGTTGAGAGGTTAGCTGAGAGGCTTAGTTAGACAATGGCTGTCATAAAGGAAACATCGTATAGGTTAGATTCTGCCTATTTCCATGTAAGCCTTATTCTGCATCTTTGATGACTCCGGGCACTCCAGAGCTAATGACAGCTATGGCAGTGTCATCGACTTCTTCGGCAGTGGTACCTAGAGCATCGTTGCCAGCATTACCTGCTTCTTTAGCTCCACCACCTACATCGTCAACAGGCCTGCCGAGCCTTTGCCTTAACCACTACATTGTCATCAGTGTCACTTATGTTTAAGGTATTTACTTACGACCATGATGTACGGTGACATGAGTGCTTTAATTGTGCCACGAATCTCTGTCGTGTGTCATATTTGTGCGACAGGTGAGGTAAGCAGTTCAGGTTTAGTGATAGTTTACTTAAACATGCAAAGGCTTGTAATGCCAAAGTGCAGTTCTCAACAGTACCGAATTTGCTGCAAGCAGGGCTCTCATCACTTTTTTCGAGATTTTTTCAAGGTCATTCAAAGTTATGAGGCCTAGGTCGAGGTAGTCTGCCTCCTATATGGTGGTGGTCTGTAATGTATTATGATATGCTGTCTTATGTACTTTTTCTCAGGTTTTGGTTTTCAAGGTCATGTGATCAAAATAATTGGCCTGTATCGGGCGCTTTGTTTAATATTTTTGGCCTCGTTTACTGGCCGGTGGAGGGGGTTTCTTCAACTGTCTTTCTCGAGGTGCTATTGCAATCACGCTCGCACCCTGGTTCAATGTTTGAAGATTTGATCAGTCAGGTCGTCAGCTAAGGCCTGATCACTCATAACAGTAGGACTTGTCTGGAAGAAACTGTTGAAGATGTAACTGCATGCCCTCTAAATTCGAAATTCATCTACTCGAATCAATAAAAATGGCTCCAAGCAGAATCAGTGGAACACCACTAATTGTTTAAGTGGAAAAATTTCACTGATTGAATTTTTGACGTGAAAAAATTTATCTGATTGAATAAGTGACGGCGGACTACACTACCGAATTTAATATTGTTTTTATTGAATTTACCCAAATAATTACGTGAAATAAACATACTTTCTATAAATAACTATTTATATTGAGCGTTTTACCGTAATTTCAAAAAGTGATATAAAATTTTGGGTTCGGCTGGGATTGAACTAACATACCCTCTCAACTTCGCCTTTAGGCCATTGCCTTACAATCTGTTCTATCAAATCTAGTTGAATAATAAGCAAAACATATATGTGTTATAGTTATTTGCGTATTTGTGAATATTTAAATTTTATTCCCTTACTTTTCGTTTTTGGTTTAATTGGTGCCGTTAGGATTGTTAAAAGGAATAGTATATATGAGTGCGCTCTCTTCGCCAATTTATATGCAATTTAAACCTTCAAACAGAGCGCTATGATAATTACATGAAAACGAAATGAAAGACGTACAAACTGAGTGAAAGGCAGAATATTCATATTACCTCGTAAAATGGAGCTTTGAAAGACGTGACACATTTTATAAAGTATTTTGTATTGCTTTTATTCGCTTATTCGTTGTGATTTCACTTGACACACGTTGTGAAATGGCCATTTTAAAACATTGTTTGACGGCTATTTTTAAATGTTATTTAACGGCCATTTTTACAGACTGTTTAATAGATCCATCAGTCAAAAAAACCAGCCCCTGGAAAGTAGTGAAAAAAATTACTGATGAATCAGTGGAAAATATTACTGAATCAAGAAGTGAAGGAAATTTGGCAATTTTTAGCTGATTCGCCAGTTAAATTCACTTAAGTGACTGTTGAATAAGTCAGATACTGTTAATTGATTGAAACACTGAGATTCTCACTGCTTCAGACTTAGAGTATGGTAATGTGATTAAACTACTATACAAAATATTTGGATAAATTGATGCGTAAAAAATGTTTAAATCCCACTGATGAAATATATCAAGAGCAGCAGCTAAACCGAGTAGATATTCAAGTTGCTAGTGTGGAAATAATTTCAGTATATTTGTAAGGAGACTGCACTTGTGAGATGTCGGTGGCTGTGAGGAGCCACAACTGTGGAGTCAGCACTGACATGAACCTAGCGCTAATGTATATATATATATATATATATATATATATATATATATATATATATATATATATATATATATATATATATATATATACACGCGTGTGTTATTTAATGATTTATTATAATGAATGTTCAAACAAAGACACCAGCCTCAGGAATGCTAAAATGTACTGACGCGAGACAGCATGCACTGCACTAATTGCCCCAATGCAAGAATGTAGCTAGCCTTCCTACTGATTCGTCGAGTAAACTGTTTCTGTTGAAGGAAATAAAAGTGTTGCAGAAATTTGCTATGACAAGTGGAAGCCATGCGGAACTGCAGAAGTCGTAAACAACAAACATGCACTGCTAACATGTAAAGCGAAAAACGAAGAAGTTACAATGACGTAGAGAATGAAAATGTAGACTCCAAGACTGCTGGTGGTACTGCGAAAAATGAATGAAAATTGAAATATTTTACAGATGGTGAGTTGACGACATCTGCAAAGTAAAAGCGTAAACATGTTGATGAATATAATGACAACTTGAAGTTAGAGCAGAATAAATATGGACTGGAACCCGGTATTCTGGTCCAGAGGTATCGCGCAACCTACACACCACAGAAGAACAATACAGCATGTAGTGTGTATAAGAATTATGGTAAATGGTTTCTCGGACCCAAGGAAATTAAGTTTTCCCATAGTGAAATTATACGAGTGAATAATTACATAACCCATGGTAGTCGAGGATTATATGAGTAATTATTTTTCATGAAGCCTAAAAAAAATTTACTGAAGAAGATTTAGAGGATTACAAGCAATTTGTCTGACTCGTTCATTACCAAAGCAACGACTCTAAGCACAGTACTGATGGTAACGAATTTAGAGGCCCCGACATATGTACTGATAGATACGAAGAACGTGATTACAATGGTGTCCCTGTCTTCAATTATTTTGATGATCGAGATGAAATGAACATACATGCATACATGTATCGTATCGTGAACCATCTGCTCAGATAATTTATTGACCTGCAAAAATGAAGATATCTCTCTCACATTGTTGAGATTTAAATAATCATCAATGAACTGAAGTATCAGGATTATATCATGTGAGATTGTTGGCTACTATCCATGATTTGCAAACAACAGGGAAAGGAAAATATCGAATTTATGGAAAAAAAAATGGAATGTATATAATAAGTAAATTAATTTAATTTATGTGTACATAGTAATGCATGTTTAATTACTTATACAGTCTGTTCTGCTTCAGTGGTTTATACAATCGATTTATATGGTCTGTTTTAAATAAAACTTGCTGTGTAGGAGGAGGGTTATGGTACGATCTGAAGTATTATGTCATATTAGAATCGCTCAAAGTCGGTTGAGTTCTATATGGCGAACGAAGGAAGGAACTGGGAATTTTTTTTAAATTCAAGTTCTTAGGCCAGTCATTTGCGTTAGAATAAATGGGCATACAGGTTTGGTGTGGTGATGTAACAAAGCTTGTGTTTGATATCGACTGGCATGAGAAGTGCTGTAATGATTTTGTGTTTATCAGCCCCTAAAATTTATATTAGTATAAAAACTTCCAATATCGCTCACTAGTTAGACTTTCAATGCATAACACACGAAGGGAACAGCATCGTCTTCTATGCGAATAAACATGGAATGCCCACAGGGTGGGACTGCTGCTGGTGGAGTCACTGGAGGTGGAGTCACTGGAGGTGGAGTCACTGCTAGCATAACTTCTGCTTGAGTACATAAGCGTAGGTTCTTAGTTCATGGTGCATGAACAAACAAATATTAATTATTTATATAGTCCAGCTTGAATTGATGTGAATGTTTTTGGGGAAGATCTAGCTTCTCGAAGCAGTTTTATATATATATATATATATATATATATATATATATATATATATATATATATATATATATATAGAGTACAAAATTTGTGCACACGGTGTATTCATTGTCGATAAACTACCAAGTATGCCTCTCTTAATACTTATAAAATGTTGTTTACCCTCGCATGAATCTCTGTGCTTGATGTCGTTGGGGTCCCCAGGAATCGCATAAGACGTTGCTAGCTTTGGAGCACAGCGACGAACAGCGCCATTACTGTCTTCGCACACGAAACTGGATGCTACCATGGAGGTTTCGTATGGTGAAAATTAATTCCACTGTATACAGAAGTGTATGAGCTCACTACACATTTCAAAGTACTATATCGAGCTGTAAATATCGCCACGTTCATATTCTCTTAATACAGCAGTGATGCACTCTCCTTCCTTAGTTCACGTCGCCGCTACTGATTGTAACGCGCAGAGACTTTAGCCCTGGTACAACTCGGCTTCCAACTCCTTCCTCCTTTCTCTTCGCCTCCTTTCTCCTCCATCCGGTGCGTCACTAATTTTACTTGTGGAAGGGATCACTGGTGCACTGGCTGGATTTATGCGGTGGACCCTAGGTCATTCTAACTCAACGATTCGAGCAGGTCACATCTACGAAGGTATCAGAAATAATCTTCCATGGAATTCGACATTTTCTAGAAACTGTATTATCAGCTTTGAGAATTTTAAGCATTTTCGCAGTTAATTTTTTTATTTTTTTTTTTATTTCGTATTTTTGTGATCTGCGACGGGAAGAACTGGTTAGTGTTGGACAGTATTTAATTAATATGGACTTTAGCTTTGTGTGAACTTTGCTTCAGTAGTGAGTGTTAATGTAGGTGGTCAGCGGTCTCTTGGTTAGGTGTTGGTTCGAGTATTTTGCCTGGAACTTTTAAAATTTAAGCGTTTAGTTTTGAATGTTGTTGTTTGATATGCCATGTCATTATGCTAATGCAGACACGTAGCTTGCTTGCTTACAGCTGCCTTATTTCGCTGGCCAGACCTCAAGGTTGTTCAGTGTTCCCTGCTGTCCATAATGCGCACAGAATATAAGATAGAATGTTTTAAAAGTGTTGTTATTACACGGTGCTTTGAATGGCTAAGTAAATGTGGTAGAGTGCAGCCGTATAATTTATGTTGTTTTATCAGCTTTTTAATGAAAATTATTAATGTGTAAATATTTATAGCAATTGCCCTTTGGCGGGCCAGGTACAGGTTTCGGCTTTGCTTTTTATTTGGTTATTGTTATTTGTAAGATTATTGAATGACCAAATGTTGGATTTTGAGGTGCATCTTGCTTGTTGGTTATGTTAAACTAAGGAATCGAGAGCGAAACTCTTGTTAAACCGGAACTTGAATTACAGCACCAAACACATCAATGAATTAGAATATTGAAACCCGTTGTGAGAGTTTTAAGATTATGGTGAAATATCATGATTTTTATGTATGAATATACAGCTAATGTAATAGAATTAGAGAATTATAAGATTTCTTGTATTAATACTGCATTTTTAAGGCTTGTTAAAATTTTTAATTACCTGGTGGTTCCAGCGTTATAAAATACTGGCATCACTGTGTCAAGTAGGCCAATGCTCTTGAGTACACACTAGATTGAGTAATTCTGAGGAAAACAATTATCTAGCCGAATCGAGTGGTATAGTACATGAACGCTGTATTTGTATTGTATATCTGGGCTTTAAGACTAGTAAGTTCCGGCCAGATTACCTTCACAACTTTTCATGGTTTTTGTTAATCGAGCTTGATGTTTAAAATGTATCATATTTGTATGCATGATTAAATGGAGTTGGCACGATTAGAACTGTAAATTTTATTATTTTTTTTGACATTTCGTGTTACTCGCCTAGTTTTTAGGGTGGCGCCTTCTGTGCAGAGTACCGACTGAATGTGTTTTAAATTTTAGGGCTTCTAGTCACTTATTTTTAATTTGCCTAAATGAATATGATATAATATATAAATAAAGTCTCACAATATTATATTGTTATCTCATGGCACTGAAACTCTTTTACGTGATATTTATGAATTTGAAAGTCAACCTCGACAATATTTTTAAAAGGTATTAAATGGCAGTACTATCCCAATTATGGAACTCTATTAGTTGTACAAGGTGCTTGTTGTAATAAAAATTGTTACATTGAATTGATTGTGTGTTATTTGGTGAAATTGTGCTGACCTGTTCAGTACAAAGTAATACCATACTGCACACAATGTAAGCTTTCACGTACGCAGTTGTAGCAAGTGCTGGGGTTGTTCTTTATGCGTGGTGCCGAGTCGCTGCTAGTAAGATCAGGCAACAGGAACACTTCTTCATCTTCCTCGCAGTCTTCAGAAAATTGTTCATCCCCATCGCATCCAGGGTCCATGGTCGCTGGGCTGGCTGATTACTGGTGTGCATGATGAGCATATGGTTGTCCAAAGTAACCTGCCCTTGTTGAAAATGGGTGTTTGGTTATAGCCATCACAATACTTCTTCCAACATAGTACTTCATTGCGGTTTGGCCATGGCAACTTGTATGCAATGCTACTAGCACCACAGAATGTAGTCTCAGTTTCATCCCGTGCTGCACACACTAAGCTTTGCAGTGTAGTCGGCAGCTGTCTCTCTGGTCGAAGATAATAGATTGGGCAGACATTGAAGTCACAAAGGCCACAGAGAAAATATCTTCCACATTGCGTTCAATGCAGTGCTCCAGTCCATCGCAGCTTTCTATTCACTCTGGTATACCAGGTAACCAGATGTGAACTCTGCGGTAGCCCACGATATTATCGGAGTAAATGGCTACATATTCAGGCCAGAACTGTCCAGACATGGGTCAAAACTAATACTACGAGCCTTCTCTTCCACTTTCTATCAGTTTCCCCTTCTACACGGTCCTCCGCCACTCCACCACCATTCTGGATGGGCCAGTTCTTGCTCGTGGTGCCTGCTGACTCATTCTCTTTTCGATCTTAAGTTAACTCTTTTTACCTGACAGCAAGCATGTGGAAGTCTATGAAAATGCTAACACAGCTATTCCCATGCATGCTAACTTAGGTTATCTGACGCCATGTATATTGTGAAAACTAGATGGAAGCATGCATGCGTGCAGACTCCAGTTACCTGACGCCGCGCAGTTGCAGGCCTGTGAAAATTCAAACACAGCACTTCTCACACGCATTCTGACTTATGCTATTTGACACATTGCTGGTGTAGGCCTGTGAAAATGCTGACACTGCTCTTGCCATCCAAGCACACTTTTTTTTTAAACTTTGTGAAGATTAGCTGCCCTTCCTGTCCATGCATGCTCGCAAACTCAACCCCAGTTACCTAAACGGTATACATATTTTGTTCAGAAAGAATTTTTTTCCACAATTTATCTCCTTATTGTATAACTTTCTTTTCTCTGTTTTAAAAACCAAGATTTTCACTAAGTACTGCACCGTTGCACTTTACATTGCTTATTCCAGAATTTATGGGGTACATGACAAACAATAAAATAAGAGTTAAAATTATTTTTAAATTATACTAATATTTTATTCATCAAATTCTTTTCTTATGTTTTAACATGCATGTTATCAATATTAGTTTACATTGACCGACAAAAAGTTTTTTCGTGTACTTTTTTTCTGCATTTATGTTCCTACATATGTTTGCATTGTTCTTACATAGAAAAGCAAGATAATTTTTAGGACACAAATATATTTTTATAAAAAAATGCCCTGCTGCTTAGAATAATTTATCGTCGTAATTATGTAATAAATTCTAAATTAATTTTTATATGCTGGCAGTATATCTTGCAACTATTAACTGTAACTCCACGAAGCATTTTTTGCCAGCCATTTTGTAAGATCACTGCACACGATTAAAACATTTTAAAGTAATTTATTGGGATACAATCCACCGATTCATATCAAATTTGTTAAACAAGTCGTACTCTGGCGGATGATGTAAAAATGCATGTTTTAGAGCACCAGGCACTTATTTTCAAAATGGCTGGTATATAACCATTTTAGCTCAAACGTTATATCGTCAATACGATGTAATCAGTTCCGACTTATATGTGTCTGCTGTCAGAATATATTACAACTCCTACTGTATACACACGAAGCATATTCTGTCCGTCATTTTGAAAGATAGAACCATACGAATAAATAAAGTTTCTGTCATATCTTGGGAAAGAATTTACTTATTGCCCAATTTGGCAAACAATAGTACTGCGGCTGATGATGTATAATGGCCTGTTTTAAGTATGTCAGACAATTGTTTTCGAAATGGCGTAAACGTAGGCATCTAAGCTTTGTATACGTTATCGTTGAAACGATGCAATCAATTTTTTCCTACATTTTGTATGCTGGGAGTATTAATTACAACCATCAAATTAGTTTGTACAGAGCCTTATTTCTCTGCAATTTTGTGAGTTATTCCCACAATATAATTTCGGTTTTATGCGATATCTCGGGAAGCAATCGACACTTTCATAACAAATTAGGCGAATATGTGGTACTGTGGTAGGCGATATATAATTTTATATATATTTATATATATGAAGTGCGACAGACACTTATTTTCAGAATGGTTGATATAAAATCATTTTATCTTAGCATACTATGTCTACGAAACTACGTAATCGATTTTATCTTAACTTTGTGTACTGACAGTAAACAGTCATCGAATGTGTTAATACAAAAATTGCTGTCTTCCGTTTATGAACATAGTGACATGACAGATTTGAATGTTTTACACCATATCACTGGGAGAAATAAACTAATTTTTACTAAATCTGAATAAAAATTAACCATTTAAGATTAACCCTTTTTAATTGACCTTTCAATAAATTTAACCCTTTCAATTAAATTTACCCTTTCCATTAAATTTAACCTATTCGATCAATTTAATCTCACAAGTAGCACTATGTTAGGCCATGTAAACTTAGCTGTTTTTAGGTTCTCAGTTAATTATTTTGAAAATGACGACCCTGTAAATATTTTAGGTTAGAAAATCCTATAATTCGAAACATTACACTAATGAAATCTGAAGTTGATTCTCTAGTCTCACATCCGCAATTCAGTTGAATGCACACTAGCTTATTGTACGAGTTTTTCTGTGTTCAAGTCCCGGGTAAGGCACGTGTGTTTTTGAAATCGCCTCACTACTGTTGTATATGTTCCTGGTCCCATCTCTACTGATATTGCTTTCAACGATACGGAAATTCCTACCTACCAACTTCACTTTTAAGAAATTATGTAACAATTAATTGCACCAATGTTGAGGAACGTACGCTCATAAATTACATCAGTAACTTCTTGTTGTTGTAGTGACGACAGTGATCGATTTATGTGACTCGTTTTTGTAACATTTCTGACGGCGGTAGCGCATCGCCGTACACAACCCCCGTGGTTTGCATTTAACCATTGCCCTCTCGCACTAAAAAGTACTGTTCAAACATTACCATACAAGTAGAGCACGCATGTCACTTCTGGTTCACTTTGCGCAAGAGTGGCTTAAGTCGCATTTGGTGCAAGAACAGACTAAGTGCTAAATCATGATATGCAAATTAGATTAATTAATTGTTCGATTTATTGCTTATTAATTATATTAATAAGTGGATTAATAAAATTGATTAATTATATTATTCTATTAATTAAAGATTGTTTTGATATTTTTTTAATTTTATAGAATTTTTTGATATAAAAGAATGTTTATTAATTTATTCATATCAAAAGGATGATATTGGCAGAGTAGCATTGATGTGTTCAATGTGACTTGCTGGAGCAGACTACCAGAGGAGCGATTTGTAATTATTTATATAGGAGTTAATGTTGGTGTAAGAGTGGTATAAGGGACATTTTGAAAAAAAATTGCTTGTGACTGACCTGTGGAGAGGGCTACATGGCCAGGTATGGAGGCATACTGAGTATTTAACTAGTTTCGATACGGGATCAATGTTTTCGGCTATGTAAATATTTTTAATGAAAAGAGATGTGGAAATAGGTTACTGAACGAATTACTTTAATCACTCCTCGAATAGCATAAAAGTAACAAACTATTTCGATGAAACAAATTCGTTAAACCAATTTTAATCATGCGATGAAACAGTTTTCTTTAGCAAATCTCCACTTTATTCAAGTAATATTTAATCTACAGACATATATTCGTGCGATTACCGAATAGAACAAATTAAACAAAATGCCCAGCTAACACAATAAAATTACAAATCCTCACACATACTCACATGTACCTCACACTCTTTGGCTCTCTAAGAAAGTAATGGAAACCAGACGAATTGATTGATTAAATAAACTGCACACCTATTTTTTTCTCATAACACAAATATTCAAGAAAATAGCTTTGCTTTCAACAGCAAGTTTAAATAAACGTATGTATTTTTATCGTAATGGCTACTTATATGTGACAGAAACTACATAAAATGTTTTTATAAATAGTTAGTAAAATATACAGCTCTATATATGTTATATCGCATAATGTTCCCCAATAATTGTATATACAGCCATGTTATGAACGAGAATGTAGCGAACCAAATACTGTAAATGCGAGATGTATTCGCCCGTTCGGGGATGGTATACTCTGTTCGTGAAGGCTTGCTGCGAGGCAGATTTGTAAAGGATGGCATCCTGAGGAGAGAGTGTTCGTAGGCGGTTGGCGGAACTCCTTTCTCGCGAAGGCAGTGTTCTGATTACTTCCAAATCGCCCTGTTCTTTCTCCCCTTCTGCAAGCATCCAACACAAGTGATGCAGTGCACTGCTGTTTCACCCCAACTCCACTCAAGCTGTGCCAGAGAATACGAATATGTTATTCTACTCCAAGCAGTGTGGAGACAACGCTGGCAAGGAGAGGGTGACTTTCGGAGACCGTCCTCCGACATCCAACATCCCTTTCCCAACACGGTCTTTAGCCTCCACTAAATGCGTTCCCGATAGTTGTGCTTTCCCCCAACCCCGCCCGCCTGCAAGGACTCCATGCCCCAACAATTCACACCACGTGCCTGACAATATGTTCAGTGCCGCCTGCTTAACAAAAGCAGTGGGGCCATTGTTTTCTTTCGCCGACTCTCGATAATAACAAAATAATCCACCCATTTACTCGGGCTGAGACAGGTGAGTCCGCCGCACCTGCAATTACCTGCCCATGTGGGAAACAGGGTTCCCGAAGACGAAACCAGCTAAAGTCACCTGCCGGCCTAAGCATGACTATACAAGGAAAATTTCACGTTGCCAGCAAAACACATTTACTCCTTCAAAAGTCCAGGAAACTTTCACCAAAACCAACTGATTTGATATGATTCTAAGTATCGACACAAATATTATGTTGTTCAATGAACACAACTAAATATGTGAAAAAATCAGTTTTCCAGTCTTAAAATAAAATATTTTTGCTATCCAAACATTTTACCAGCTAACATCCTTTAACGTACATGCGTATATATTCTCTAAATACGTTTTATCTACGAAACTAAAACATTCTTCGTAACTAAAAAGTTGTTTTTATAAAGTTAACCAACTAGCATTTATATAAGAAATGTATATATTTGAGCGAATATTACCATATTTCCATCGAAAATTAAATGGATACGAATCCGTATCGGAATTGCAAAGTTCCAATATTTAAAACCCCGATAGTATATTAGGAAACTAACTTACGTAAATATTTTTTCTACGAATTCACAAATTGCGTCTTTAGTAAAGACATTTTACAAATACGTCTAACCAATATTAGCAGAAATGTGTATATTCTGGACAAATATACGTAAATATCACTATTTCAGCTTGAAATGAGTTTTAAAAATGGCAAAACAGCAATATTTCAATAATTTTTCGAAAAGGTCCGATTTCAACGCAATACCGTGGCCATTTTGAATTCGTATAGTGTATAAGTAGAAATAAATTAATTTTTCACCCAATCTTGAGCCAGCAGTTGTCGAAGTCAGATCGTGTTGGGAGTGTACGGCCGGAAGGTTTATGTCAACAGATTCTACAGAGACGTGCTACAGATTTCACCGAGACATGTACATCAACAGACTTCTCCGATACGTTCAGCAGTCTACAAGCTTCAACAACAGGTAACATGCACGACGAGTATTGCTGCCAAAATTGCGATGAAGAATGTGTTACAGTTTTTAACGCCATTTTAGCATATTGTCAAACCAAGATGCTTTTAAGCTTATACATTGAGATTATCTCGTTGCTACCTAAAAAATTTCTTCCTATGTTTGCGGACACGAAATTCAACACGTGTGTCCATTCCTCTCTAAGGACTTAAGAGACGATGGAGATGTAATCTCGTATTTGCCTTGTCTGTATGGTACACCAGATTTCGTTAATCAGCCAAACACTATACATTTGAGGGAGTGCATAACGCGTAGGTGGCAAAACGTTATCCAACTCGTTAATCATACTGTTTTACCAAGAGACAGTTCCGGTATTGATGAATTGGATAAATTTACCAAGTGGATAGCAGGAATTTACAGCGCAACTGTTCCGATGAAGAAAAAAACCCCTGCTGATGAAGCTAGGTTGGCTGCTCAGAAATGTTGTCATATTTGTAAGAAGTAACTCGGTACATATAATATTGTAGTCGATCATGACCATCTGACCGGGGAAATCAGAGGGGCCGCATATAATAAATGCAATTCGAACTTCAGACTGCAATACCACATAACAAAACCCGATGGAACCACGGTAACCAAAAACCTGGGTAGAATCGCGGTGATTGGAATGACCCTTGAAAACTATAAGTCCATCACCAAATATATTCCCAATGGGACTGACTCAAACAGAAAGGTGCAACATTTCAAGTTATGATTTATTGATTCTTTTCAGTTCATGAGCACGTCGCTGGAAACTTTGACAGGTAATTTGAAAACTCACGATTCAGTATCACCCCCTCGATGTTTCTAGACAACATCAAATTTGAATTGGCAAAAAGAAAAGGTGTGTTTCCTTATGACTTTATTAAGTCAGGCTGAAGACAGTCTGATGTGCACATCACTCCCACCAAAGGATGCATTTCACAATGTCATGAAAGGCAAACTCATTAGCAATGAGGATTACACTCATGCCCAAGCTGGATGGGATGTGTTCCACTGTGTAAACCTGCTGCAGTACGCCATTCTGTATTTACGTGTGGACACTTGTTTGCTGGCAGATGCCTTTGAAAATTTCAGGAACGTATGTTTGGCTCATTACGGTCTCGACCCATCCATGTACGTCACAGCTCCGTGTCCTGCATGGGACTCTTTATTTTCGATGACAGATGCGCGGTTTGAGCAGTTGACCGACCCTGATATGTACCTCTTTGTTGAATGTGGTGTTAGGGGCGGCATTACCCAGGTTCCCACAAGGTGTGTGGAAGCCAATAACATTTACATGGGTGAAGAGTATGACATCAGTGTGATATCGAAATACATCTGTTATTTCGATGTAAATGAACTGTACAGCCACACTATGAAGTGCAAGCTTTCTATTGGCAATTTCGAGTGGGTTGAGGCTGAAGTGTTTTCATTGTGAGATTTTGCTGACACAATGAATGATGTGGACACATTCTTTATCGCGGAACTGGATTTGTTGTTTCCAAATGAATGCTACCATGTACTATCAGATCTGTCTTTGGCTCCAGTAAATGGCATACCACCTAACAGCTTGCAGGAAAAACTCCTTTTGACACTCATACAGTGGAAAATTATTTTATTCACGGGGAAACACTGAGGCAGTACTTGATGTATGGAGCCTGACTCGACTCTGATCATTGTGTTTTGCGTTTTGAGCAGAAGTCTTGGATAGCTCCGTACATCGAGTTTAATATTGAGAAACGTGCCCAGGCTGCGAATTTCTTTGACAAATGGTTTTTTAAATTAATGAATAATGCCATATATGGAAAAACTTTGCAGAATTGCCACCGGGAAAGGGACATAAGAGTCGTTACCAGGTATGACATTATATATGAAGCTGCAGAACTGATTGGGCATTCTACATTCAGGGCATGACAGATCATCGATGAGAATCTTGTACTTATCGAAATGTCAAAGAGCTCTGTTACGTTTATTAAGCCTTTGTACACTGGTGTTGCCATTCTTTATCTTTCTAAATTAACCCTTTATGAATTACATTATAAGTATATGTGTGATAAATTTCCTCCACCAGCCTTGCACCTTTTATATTGCGACACAGACAGACTCATCTACTAATTGCCTGTACTGATTTCTATGATTTAATTTCCCCAGATTTAAATACATGGTTTGATACATCCAACCATGTGCTCAATAATCTGCAAGGAATCTCGACCGAGAACAAAGGCCGTACCGGAGTGCTGAAGGATGAATGTGCCGGCCGCATCATAACGCACTTTGTAGGTTTACATCCCAAGCTTTACGAACACATTGTTTCAAAGGAGCAGTTTATGCGTAAGGCAAAGGGTGTGAAACCTAGCGTGCTGCAATCCCTCCGATATGAGGATTATCGAAATTTTGTCGATATTTGCATCAGGGTTCTGAGGACCCAATACCAATTCCATTCGGGTGGTCACGAGTTTGACAACGAATGTGTGACCAAAGTAGTGTTGTCAGGTTTAGACGATAAGTGCTTCATTGAGATGGATGGAGTATCGACCTTACCCTGGGGGCACTACAGGATTCGCTAGTAAATATTTTTTCTTTCCTCAACACAGTAATTTCAGCGCCATTTTAAATATAGGGCTGCCATTGCAAGCACCCAAAATCGCACCCTGATCCGCACCACACCCTGATCTGCACTGCAACCTGAATCACAGCTGTCTTCAAACTTACTGCATTGACATTATTTAACATACCTCTTCAAAGCTGCTGCTTTGCCATAACTGCATGGCATTTAAAATTGATGCAATAGCCCCTGTTGTCCTTTGTGTCACTCAGGAATTTCTCTTCGCTGCATGGGATTACATCATTTTAAATCTTGAATATAAGTGTGTGTGTGTGTATGCATGGAGTCATTGTATGTATTGGTGTTCCTGGCATAATTCAAACCCAGATGTGTCATGTGGGATGCTCCAAACATAGCACTGCAATTGACGACAACATGTATCGCCATTTGTAAAAAAAATCATATTTTTAGTTTTAATATCTTGGCTGCTAAACACAAGGACGACAACACATATCGCCTTTTGTAAAAATGCATGTTTTTAGTTTTAATGTCAATGCTGTGAAACGTAAGGACGACAACATGTATCGCCTTTTTGTAAAGATGTATATTTTTTAGTTTTATTTTCATGGCTGTGGATTACATGGACAACACTCATCGCCTTTTGTACATTTTTTTTTAGTTTTAATGCTTTTAAATATCTTTGTAAATATCTCTGTAATATTTATTTGTATTAATGTGTGCGTGTGTGTGAATGTTTTAGTAAAATATGGATTGTTGTATGAAAATAGTTATGAGAATTGTGTTGTATAAAGTCTTTTTGCTTTTAGTAAATATGAAGTGTTGTAGAATTTTATTATAAGGATTTTTGTTTTAAATGTGCTGTAAAAAATAGCAAATATTTTTGGGGAAATGTTAATATATTTTGTAAGGATGATTAAGAAAAAATTACATTTATTATTGGGAAGGAAATAGTGACTTGTAATTTAGTAGTTTGATTTCCTTTTCTCGCAATTTTTAATATATATTTTTCCAGTTTGAGTAATTTGTGGGTGAGATGATATATTGTTACACAATGTCTACACCAACAAGTATGAAAATGGAAGTATGAAAATGAATGAACTCTGAAAAGTAATGGAATGAGGGAGAACCTCGAGAAAACCTTGTGAATGAACTATGAAGTTATTGGAATGGTGAGACAAGCTACACTATTGCTAATGGTTAGAGCAACTTCAGGTAAACAGACTCTTACCCCGCAGAGCAAGTCTCACTAGCTGGCAACGACTTTGCCTTATAACAAACAAAAAATATTAATTTAACAATTTCCCAAAGAAATACGAACTTATGATTTTTTTTACTTTAACATACAAAAGAAAATTAATTACTATGGCTGTGAATCAACACATTGATGTCGGCTTCGAAGAAATATTATTCTTCAAATATATGCTTACATAAAAATTTTTTTCAACAACACTTAAAAGAAACATTATACAATTTGCAAGACTAGGTCTACGCTGGCTCCTCTTC
Organism: Dryococelus australis; assembly: GCA_029891345.1. Taxonomy (NCBI): domain Eukaryota; kingdom Metazoa; phylum Arthropoda; class Insecta; order Phasmatodea; family Phasmatidae; genus Dryococelus; species Dryococelus australis. Next base: position 42,347,046 of record CM057009.1, on the reverse strand, counting down.
CTCATCCTCCTCCTCCTCCTCCTTATCCACATTCGCCTCCACACTTAACACCACACTAGCTTCACAATTAGTTCAACAGAGTGTACCACTAGCACCAAATGGCACCACACATTGCTCCACCTGTTCCATACCTTGTTCCACCTGCTCCACGCCTTCCTCCTCAGTTAGCTCCTCAGTTAGCTCTTCACATAGCTCATCACTCAGCTCCTCAGGTTCCTCACACAGCTCCTCAGGCTCCTCACTTAGCTTCTCAGTTAGCTCTTCTGGTTCCTTACATAGTTCCTCACACAGCTGCTTGGGCTCTTAACACAACTCCCCAGGCTCTTCACACAGCTCCTCAGGCTCCTCACACAACACCACAATCTTGGTGTAATTTAGTGTAATCAATCAGTTCGTCTGGTTTCTGTTGCTTACTTTGAGAGCCGAGGAGGGTGACGTACGGGTGAGTATGCATTGGGAAGTTGTAATTTTATTGTGTTAGCAGGGTATTTCGTTTAATTTTTTCCATTCGGTAATCGCATGAATACGTGTCTGTAGATTCAATGTTATGTGATTAAAGTGTAGATTTGCTAAGAAAAACGTTTCAATGCATGATTAAAATTGGTTTAACGAATTCGCTTCAAGTCTTTTGGTTAACCATTAGTACCTATTTAATTTGCTTTTCCGAAATAGTTCATTATGTTTATGCTATTCGAGGAGTGATTAAGTTATTCGTTCGGTAACCTATTGTAACGTCTCTTTTCATTAAAAAATATTAACTACCCCAGAAACATTTCTCCCATATCTAAACTAGTTAAATACTCAGTATGCATCCAGAAATTCGACCTGATCGTGTAGCCCTCTTCACATATCAGTCACAAACCAAAAATAAATAAACAATGTCCCTTATACCACTCTTACACCAACATTAACTCCTATATAAACAATAACAACCCGCCCCTCTGGTCAGTCGGCTCCAGCAAGTCACACAGAACACATCGATGCTGGTCCACCAATACCACCCTTATGACATGAATAAATTAATAAACATTCTTTGATATCAAAGAATTCCATTGAATTAAAATAATAATATCAAAACATTCTTTAATTAATCGATTAAGTAATTTAATTAAGCGTCCAATTAATCGAATTAATTATTCTATTAATCAAGCAATTAATTAATATAATTTTTATAACATGATTTGGCACTTAGTCCACTCTTGCACCAAATGCGACTTAGGCCACTCTTGAGCAAAGTGAGCCAAAAATGACATGCATGCTCTACTCGTACATTACACACCGAGCCAGAGTCCCTGGGCCAGCAGGGGAGTAATTCTCCAAAACAGTGTTTCAAACAAAGTCCTGCAATTTTTCTTAGACAGTCGAGAGCGTAGCCCCCAAAATTCCATGAAAGTTGGAGTTTGTCGTAAAAAGAATGACAGGTTGTGTGTGCCAACGCGCGATAGCTATGGACCTACAACATTTGTGTTATTATTTGACATCTAGCTGAACTTAATTAATACTGTACGTACTGGTGCTGGGTGCTAGCGTCGTTTCTCCAATGAGTTCTGCATAGACATGACATCACTCCCTGTCAGACTGCATGGGACGTGATTGGGGATCACAATTGCGAAGTGTTTATTTACGCTTGCATTTATTCAGGGCGTGTCAAATAAAGTATTATCCAATGACAAGTGTATAACAAAAGGTCACATGTTTGAAGTTTAGTATTACCCAAATGATAACAGAAAATGTACAGGTCTCTAACAGTAGCATATCAGGAAGAACACGTGTTGTGATTCAATAATAGAGAATTTCCACTAAGTTAGTAGATTAGGCATTCCTGCCTTTATTGATGTTTAGTCACTCATTTGACATAAACTACACGTTATTATTATGCATTTTACCTCTCTCTTTCCCCGAAATTCACAGACCTCGCCACTATCACGTTTCGTAGAATATTCAGTGTGTTTATTAACGACGAATTATAATTTTTTCCGCAATATATATGTATTATTTATTTATTTATTGACGGTGGTTCGGTGGTCAGACAGGTGGTAATGTGGTTGGGAAAAATAGTTATTTGGAAATTTACTAACGAATTTACCCGGGGCACCAAATGTCGCCGTAGCGGCTTCAAATGAAGTTCTGGTAGAGAACGAAGTAAGTCCTCTCAGGGTGCGAGGAGCCGATCACATGGCCACGCCATTCCCGCCGTGCAGAATCTTCTTGCTTTAGGGCACTTTAGTGCCAAGATGACCTGTCAAATTGTTGTATATAAGAAACTCCCTACACTGTGTAGTGTTAGTGCCAACCACACGCCATAAAAGCTATACTTCACACGATACACACAAAAATTACAATTAAAAACAGCTCAAAATATTGAAGGTAAAATTGGGGAGATTTTAAGAGCCTGTGCCCTAAAGTGCCTCGCGAATGTTGAATAAAAGGTTATGTCAGTCCTATAAACACTTTAAATGAGACACAAGTTACACGTTTCTCCAGGAAACAGATTACAAGTGTTTCCCCTTTCACTTCGGGGACGAAGTTAAGCTGTGAAAAATAGCATGGCTTTACAAGTGAATTTAGTGTGCAGTAAATTGAAAATACTCCCAAGCGACGCAAACCTCGGGGAGGCGACGGGCAGTAACTCGGGCGGACAAAACAAAATTGTTCCGGATAAAATTAAACTTACAGTTGACGTTACATGGCTGGTGAAAAAGATATGAATACTGCCCGAGCGCAAGGAAAAGTGTGACGCGTCCACGCACGACCTGTCCCTCTATTTGCTCCTTGCTGACTAACTTCCCGCCATGGCGCGAGGGCGACCGATAGCAGGACCATGCGCCGTGGAGGGATCTACTTGCACACGCGCCTGAAAACAAACTCTGCTTAAAACTATGTACAAAACCAACACTGCATATAAATATATTCTCTCAACACATATTTACCCTGGGTAATTAAAATGTAACATGAAATGAGGTGGGGGGGCACTAATGGGGGTGAACAAAAACATAACATAACGAGAACTCTTTAATCACTGCAAAATCTGGTAGTATAAGGTAGCATTAAATTTTAAATAGTAACACGTAACAGTGTTTACACTTGCGTGTTCGTATTTACTAGCTAAAATGAGTTTGGAGCATTTTTGGTTAAGGTATCACTCCACATGGAGTGTTTGCTTACACTTGGACCTTGTCCGCATATTTGACGCTTCACTGCCTGCTCACTTGCCCCTGCTCTGCATCCGCGCATCCCCATTGCGTCGCACTACACTTGCACTACGCGGTGATCAATCGCAGAGTGCACCTGCATGTGGCGCTGTCGAGAGCGTGGTGGGCTGGACAAACTGGCTAAAGGGTAGGGGAATGAGTGGGCATCGAATGCCACTCCTCCCCCTCCTGGAGACCCCTTGTAAGCCGATGCCGTTACCTGCAAAACTGGAGTGTCCTTGGGATCCTCCGTGGGCACAAAATATAGGCCCATCACTGCTGAGCCTCATTTTCCTTCAATACTAGGTGTTGGTGGTGGGTGTTGCAGTTGAATGTGCCACGGGTGGCTGAAGCACGCCCACACTGACGACACTGCTGTGGCGGTCGTATCAGCCGCCGTGTCTGCCGCAGGTGGAGTGAGGCAATGGACCCGCTACCCTCACTCCCGCAATCGCTGCTTGCATTCGTGCTATCTTCCCTGCTCATCTTGCTCTTGCTCGTTTTCATTTTCCGGGGCGACCCAGGTGAACTGACTCCTCCTTCATCTCACGTGCATTCTCCTCCTCTTCTTTGCTTGCGATCTCCTGCCTGCTGCTTGCTAGCTCCTCCATTTCTTGCACATCTTGAACAAATGGTCCCGTTTGAGGCACTGTGGCGACAATGGGATCCATTGGGTCGGAGGAGGCTCTTGTAGGCTCTGAACCGTCGAACACACCTGGTTAAGCACTCTGCCGCTACCTATCAGGCACGGTGATGCCAGGCAATGATGGGTCTTCAGTACCTGCTTCTCTCCCCTCCTCTGGAGGTCCGGTGACACTTGCCATGTCTTTCCCTCCCCCAGGGAGCTCGTCTCTGACGAGGCAATCAGAGGTCACACTGGGTGACAATCTCATCGCGTCCTCTTCCTGCGCAACTCCTCCTCCTGCATCGCCTAGAGATGTTGCAGTACTTCTCCCCTCTCCTCCTGCTCTCTCCTGCTCGGCATCGTCGACGCTGTCATTGCCTGAGGGGCCCCGGGATCAACTTCATCGTTGACATCACCCGGCTGCTGCCGGATGTCGTCCCAGTGCACTCTCGCCTTCCTCCTACCGATGTGGGGTGGTTCCCTGATGTGCAATAATCTGGTGCGGCCCACTCCATTTCACCGCAAGGCCCATGCAGAAGTCTTTCTGACCTGCGGACTGGGAGTGCATACATATGTAAAGTTCTTGGCCGATTCCCAGAACTGGTAGTGGTCGCGTGGTTGTTGATAACCACTGTCTTGCATACCGGCCATGTTATTCTCTTACTTGCTGCTCATATTCATGTCGCGTGCGGCAGTTGGTAGCACTGATCGATGCCTCGCTACTGCTAACTGCACGTGGACAGTTTCGTTCGCCTGGCAATCTCAAATGTCTTCCCGTTAGTACTTTGGCAGGTGTTTTGCTGGTGGCAGCATTTACACGTCGGCAGAGATTATACAATGCGCCTGGCAGGTGTTGTGCTCATGTTGCATGCTGCTCACCCACATGGAGGCGCAGCTGCACTTTCAGTTACTGATTGTGCTTCTCTGTGGGGTTGGCCCTGGTATGGTACACAGCCGTTGTAAGATGTCGTACTCCCCACTGAGTACATAACACATGCAATTTCTTCCCTGTGAACTGGATCCCATTATCCGTTAGTAGGTTTGTGGGAAAACCCCACCGCAGAAAGAACTCCTCACTCAAAACTTTTGCAATGTTAGTCGTGCGTGCACTGTTGACAGGATATTCTACGACTCATTTCGAAAAATTGTCGGTCACGACAATGATGAACCTCTTGCCAGTTGTTGCTCGGTGGTATGACCCCATGAGGTCGAAACACACTGTCTCGAACGGTTTCTGCAGTGTGCGTAGCTGTTGCTGTTGCCATCAGTCAGCTCGATGAGCTTTATACAGGTTGCATTTCCGGCATCTCTGTACGAAGTGGTGGGCGTGCCACACTGAACCAGGCGAAAATAAATGCTCCCGTACATAACATACAGTTTGGTCAACCCTGGGGTGTAATGCCACGCTTCCACTGTGTGCCTGGGCGAGCACCTGATCCAGTGCACACGTGTGGAGAAACACCCTCCATTTCCGTGGGTTTTGAACCGAGTACATTTCTAATCTTCCGCTCACTACACACCAGCCCTCCACTGCTTTCTCTGTGCACTGTTGGATTTTTGCCCGCGAAAATGGGAAGCCCTGCTGTTTGTTCGTGACACGCTCAAATTGTTTGGATATTAAAATATATCCCCTCTTCCACGCTGACCTGCTGTACATATATTTCCGCGACGGGCTCGCGCATTTGGTGGAAGGATATCGTCCCATTCTGTGCCATCCTGCAGTACTGCTTTCTCATTCGGAGCACATGACGTGTCCGCCAACTCATTCTCTTTCCCTGGCACGTGCTCAACACAAAAATCATAAGCCTGTAACGTTTACGCCCATTGCATGAGTTTAATACGTGCCTCGCGCATGCTGTGCAGGCACAGTAAACATCTGTTGCTTGTGTGGAGTGTGAATCTGTGAAATTCCAAATACGAGCGGTACGCTTTAATTGCCCATATGACGGCGAGACAATCCCCTTCTTAACGTCATAACTGTGTTCTGTTTGGCCTAACTTGGCGCTCGCGAAATCAATGACTAGTTAATTTCCATTTTCGTCCACCTACTCCCTCTTGGCTCGCATTGGTCTGCAGATAAAGATGACTGATTGTGTTATACATTCGGGGAATTTTTGCTTGATTTCACAAAATGAAATTTCAGCTTCAAGTGTCCAGTAAAAGTGGTGTTGCAGTGAAAGTAGGTCGGTCAAAGGTGCGGTAATTATTGCAAAGATGTGTATGTGCTCCCTGAGCCAATTAATTAGTCCAAAAATTTCCCGAGCTGCTTGCGGGTTTTTGGTGTGGGATAATCATCAATTACTTTAAGTTGTTCTGGCTTCGGCCTATCTCCCTCGGCCTTGATGATGTGCCCCAGAAAATCAATACTCGTATTGTCAAAATGACATTTTTCCATCGAACAGGTGAGACCGTTGATTGAAACTCATTCCAGTACTACTGAAAGGTGGTGTAAACGCTCGTCCCATGTGTCCGACCAGATGATGTCGTCGAGGTACACCATGGCATACTCGCCGATTAGCCTACCCAAGACTCGGACCATCATCGATTGGAAAGTGGCCGGCGCACACTTAAGCCCAAAATACATGGCACAAACTTAGAAATGATGCCCATCTGGCACAGTAAAGGCGGTTTTCTCCAGGTCTTCTAGCTTTACAGGAATTTGCCAGTATCCGCTCTTAAGATCGAGTGACAACATGGCCTTTGCTCGGCCGAGTAAACTAAGTGCATCTTTAGCACTAATGAGCGGAGGTAGCGAATATTGCATTACTTGGTTGAGCAGCCTGAAATCTATGCAAAAACGCCCTGTGCCATTTTTTTGGCCCGAGTGTAATTGCTGAGTTGTAATGGCTGTTATTTGATTCATTAATACCGTCGTTCAAAATTTCCTGTATCTGTGCTTTAATTATTTTAGTTGATGTGGCAAATAACTGCTAGGTGTTCTACATGCTGATTCTTCCGTTAACCGGATTTCATGCACCGCTACTGTTGTATGTCTGAGTGCATCATGTGTGGCAAATACATCCCTGCATTCATTTAATAAAATTTGAAAGGCTGCTTGATATTCTGTGGGAACATTATTATCAATACTGCTAAGTTTAACTGTTGGCAATTTTTTTCTATTGGCTGTTTATCTAGATGATATACTGTTCTCCGCTCCTTCGAACCAAAATGTATCTTGCGCACTGCTGGTTCAACGATAGTGTTTTGTTCTGCCAACCATGGGACTCCTAAAATTGTATCTTCCTGTATTTCAGGTGTGACAATTGTGGTTGTAGCAGTTTTAATATCTCTTACGTTAATAGTGATTTTTACTTGTCCCAAAGTGACACTATTTTGATCCTGTGTTGCAATTTAATTACATAATTATCTGGTGAGATTCCCCATAAAGTTACAAATTTAATTTTTACAAAGTTATGTGAGGCGCCAGTATCTACTAGAGCCTGACATCGCTGACCGTTGACATCGAAAAGTATCCTGATGAACTGTTGGTCACTGTTACTAACCTGCTTAATGTAGACTTGTTGTGGGTCTGACCTGGTGTTTGTTGTTGCGGGACTGGAGTGGAAGGAAGATCTGGCCTCTTCACCCCTACACACTGTTTCCCTGCTTCCTGTTGGTTGCCTCTCGGATGCTGTCAAGGAGCAGGTTGTTTGAGCACCTGCTGTACCAATGATATTGCTCCGTCGGACAGTAACGACATGGTGACCATGGCAGTTGCGATGTGTCCCACGCATGCACTTGACCTCCAGTACCACTAGTTGCACCTTGCACTTCTCGTCATTGTATTTTCTGAAATCTAACTGGATTGCGCTGTTGAAGGTTCTGCATGTTTTGTTTAGGATGGTCAAAACATTTTAGTGGTATGTTGTTTTGCACTGCCACTTATTTTGGTGGTTCCTATTGCTTGTGGCGCCATCACATGGCACCAGTATCCCGACACTGTTGTTCGCGGTTCCTCTCCAGCAAAATTGCGGCATGCATCACATCTTCAACTGTGCCATTTAGCAATGGTATCAACGCTGCTCGATACTACGGTCGTGCTGTCTCAGCGATTACTTCCAATGCCTCTTTTTCCATTAAATTTGGATTCAGTCGTCGGATGAGGTGGGTGTTCCATGTGATGAACATAGACAGCAGTTCATGTGGCTGTTACTCCTCTAGCATAAGCCTGCTCTGTGCCTGCAGTGAACAAATTACTCCACTGAATCGGGTATAAAAAACCCTGCGGAATTCTTCACACTGGAGCCCATAGTGGTTAAGTGATCTCCACCAGAACTGTGCGGCTCTGTGGAGCTGCACACCCACGCAGCTAGCCCATTCCTCACAGCTCACCCCACATCTGGTAAGTCTTGTAGTACAGTCTTCCAGGAATGCAGCTATGTCTTCCGACGATGTTCCTAAGAAGGTAGGCAACATCTAAAATTTTGTTGGCATCTTCGAATACGTGCGTTCTGGTGGGTTGTTATTATTGTTGTTGAGCCCTGAGGGTTCCTTCCGGCATGTTGTTTGTGTGACGGCTGGTTGCATTTGCTGATCAGCTTCACTCTGGCTGGTTGGGTATGGTGTGATTGACTGTAATATAGGATAAGGTGTTTGCAATGGTGGTAAGACAGATGGATACATTGGTGTCTGGTACAAAGTGGGTAGTGGCAGAAAATACAGGTTGACAGGTAAGAATGGCATAGGTGTTGCATTTAAGGCAGGTTGCGGACAGGCTCGTCTTACCTAGCGGTTGGTCTGCCTGCTCTCTCACCACATGCATTTGACTGACATATGGTTGTTGAATCTCCTCCCCTTGCTGTGTTGCTCGGTACACTGCACTTTCATCTCCTCCATTCCTACTTGCTTGTGGTGGAATAATCTGCTTGAAAGTTATAGCATTGCGTTACAGTTGGTCTGTTTTCCCCGTCTTACTGTAGCATAAAACACGTGGTCAACATATTCTCCAAGTCCTCCACTGTTGTTTTTTTGTTGTGATCGAAAGTGTGACATGCGAGACACTCGATAGCTAGTCCACAAATGCTTGTAATATCGCTCTCATTCATGCATCCCTTAAGATAGCTAGCTTGGCATTCTTTGCAATGAAGTACGATTTCTCCCTGTCCATCGCACAACAAGTTTCTGGTTTGACTGTGGTTGTGATTGTTGTTGGGAGTATTGTAGATGTTGAGTCCATCGTCACTAGCTCTCGCACGCAGTCGCGGTTAATCATGGTGTGGTTGATTGTGGTGTGGTTAGGTGTCTGGCTGGGAAAGCGGTAGCAGTTCTTACTTGGCTATACGGTCTTGTGGAAGTACTGTCAGACAGTGTGGACAGATGAGCACTGGTGCGCTGTCATCCATCTGGCCAGTCATGGTTGGTTTTGTTTGCACACCTCATGCGGACATGGAAGCACAGGCGAGGAAGCGCAGCATGGAAGCACCTATGTGGAAGTTCTGCATTGTGTGGGCATGGAAGTGCAGCATGGATGTTTTGGTGCAGGAGATTCAGCTGGCCTGCGCAGCGTGAGCAGGGGTCAACAAACGGTGGGTGCTCAGCTGACCACCAGCATTAGGCTAGCAGATGGCACAGGAGGGAGGAGATTCTTTCATTTCTCCTTCCCACAGTTCTTTCCCTCCGTCTTCTCATCCAGCGGCACGGCGCATCATTGGCAGAGGGGTGGTAGATGGTGTGCACAGCTCCTTTTGTCCAGTTGGCATGCTGGGATGGCGCAGCTGATGTCATGCCTGTTACAAGATGGCTGCCTTCTTCTCGCCCTTCTCCCTTGCATTGTACAACAATGATGGCTGCCCTTGTGCTTCCCCGCTTCTCTGCTGTACCACGTGCCTAATTTTCCCAGTGTCCACAGGCATCCACGCGTCCCGATGCTGCAGCTGATCCCTTCTGCTTTTTTTCGTTGCAAGTATACAAGGAATGATAGACAGAAATACTTAAAAGGTCGGATTTTGGCATTGATAAATTTGGAAGAATTTTGGAAATTTTTTATGTGCTTGAGATTCAGGCGGGAATAATGGCCACATGAGAGGGCGCCATTTTGACATTGGTTTGGTGGTCAAAAAGGTGGTAATGTGGTTGAGAAAAGCAATTATGTGGAAAACTAATTTACCCAAGGTGCCAGAGGTCGCCATGTAGGAAACAAATGAAGATCTGGTAGAGCATGAAGTGAAGTCATCTCAGAGAGCAATGGGTCGTTCAGGCACACCATTCCTGCTGTGCTGAATATACTTGCTGTAGGACACTTAAGTGCCAAGATGACATGTCAAGTCGTTGTATTTAAGAAATTCCCTATGCTGTAGAATGTTAGGGCCAACCACACACCCACAAAAGCTATACTTCACACGATTCACACAAAAATTACACTTAAAAACAGCTCAAAATATTAAAGATAAAATTGCCAGTATTTTAAGGACTTGTGCCTTGAAGTGCCTCGTGGAAGTCGAATAAAAGGTTACGTCAGTCCCATAAACACTTTAAATGCGCCACAAGTTACATGTTCCTCCAGGAAACAGTTTACGTGTTTAACTTCAGGGCCGAAGTTAAGCTGTGAAGAATAGTATGGTGCTACAAGTGAATTTAGTGTGCAGTACAGTTAAAATACTCCCTGAGCTATACAAACCTCTGGGAAGCAAGGAGCAGTAACTCGGACAGCTAAAAAAAATGGTTCTGGATAAAATTAAACTTACTATTGACATTACATGGCTGGTGCAAAATATATGAATACCGCCCGAGAGCAGGAAAAGCGTTTTTGCATCCACACACGACCTCCCCTTTGGTTGCTCCTTGCTAGCTAACTTCCCGCCATGGCGCGAGGGCGGGCGATTGAGGACCCATGCGCCGCAGAGGGATCTACTTCCACACAGGCCTGTAAACAAACTCTGCTAAAAACTATGTACAAAACATAACACTCCATATAAAAATATTCTCTCAACACATATTTCCCCTGGGTGATTAAAATATAACGTGTTATGAGTTGGGCATAGAAGTAATTAGGGCAAACAAAAATATAACATGACAAAAACTCTTTAATCACTGCAATATCTGGTAGGAAAAGTTAGCATTGACTTTTAAATAGAAACATGTTTGCACTTGCGTGTTGATATTTACTTACTAAAATGACTTTGGAGTGTTTTTGGTTAAGGTATCATATATATATATATATAGGATAAGCTGCGATTCTTAACAATTGTCTTAATTATGTATTTTGTTTATTTATGTGACTTTCAGTTTTTGTTGTTTCGATTTGGAGTAGAAGGATCCGAAATATTCTCGGAAGTATTATTTTTAGGAATAGTTTATGTGTATGCGAGAAAGGGGTGGGGCGGTGGGGTTTATATGTAAAATATTAAGTAGGACCTGTACTGGAAGATTCATGGAACATGGAACATATTTTAGCTTTTTTTTATCTGATGTTAGTGAAGAAATCTGTATTACACAAAACTACAGATACAAAGAAAACTTTCGAAATACTGCTCAATTTTAAATGCAAAATAAAATTAACATGTTCTTAACATCTGAATTTTTGGCAAAATCATATTGGCATGAAGCTAATGCAATGTAGTCCAAACCAAGAAATCAGCATTATCGAGAAAACTGTATCATCTTCTTGAACCTAATTCATGCTTTAATTTGAACTTGACTAACCTAGATGTTGTGAACTTTTGAATTTTTTTTTACTAAAACCTAGAATTTTGGGGTGTATTGCATGCTTCCAGCATTAAACCGAGCATTCAATACCACAGGTACCTACAAGTAGAGTGAGCATGTATGTCCGATATTAAATGGATACTACTGCGAGGCTACATGCTCTAAATTCAGATTAAATTGAGTCCCGGAAGGGTAGGCCACAGTTAATTTGTACAGATTAAATTGGGACACCGCTGCGAGGCTGCAGACCCTCTGTTCCCTGTGGATATGGTTGTCTAACCCTGATGCCTCGTCCACTAAATCCACTTTTCTCCCCTTCACCAACCACAACACCAACTCCTCCCCTAACCATCCTCCTTCAGAACGACCAATACTGTGAATAGTTATGGAATTAATTGGGTCCCTACTGCAAGACTCTAGGCTCTCTGATCTCTGCTTCTCCAACTATCTACACCATATGCCTGGTTAACTAACACCCCTCACCACTATCTACCTACACTTCTCTCCAACCATCCCCTCCCCCATCCATTCATTTCCGTATGAGATATGCTGTTATTAGTTCAGTCTTGCTCGGTAGGCAGCACTTCTATTATCATCGGCCAACAGCCTAGTTCGGGACTTGGTCGCTAGGTGGCGTGCCAGTTCAATTAAACAATTGTATTTACCTTACTTCGAGTACTCATATTTTTTGCTAGGCGGCTTGCCAATCGCTCGCCCACCAGAGCCATTGTTGATAATGTCATCATCTGATGCTAGGAGAGCTGGTAAAAGCTGTAAGCTAAGACAATATAATATACATATATTTATAGGCAGAAGTCTTATTGTTAATTCAATATAAAAACACTGTGGAATTGAGTGGGTTCAAACCGCCGCTCTTCGGCTCGATAACCCAACACTCCTTCCATCTGAGCCACTGAAACATAAGTTACATTGAAGATTTTAATGATGTCTAAAAAAATTACATATATATGAACTCATACATTCAAAACTGAATGGTAGTATATAATGTAACAAATATCGATTTGTTAAACCATAATTTTATACAAATAAGTTATGTAGTTAATTGAAATTTTAAATTATCACTTTAAAATTATCAAACATATGAAGCATAACTTTTACAAAATCATATTTTCAAGAAGAATTTGTTTATGGGATCAAAACAGCCAAGTATTCAAAGCACAATTTTCTAAATTATATATTTATTTATATTGAACTTTTACAAACAAACATACCAAGTGACATGTCTCAAGATCAATATTGTTTAGACTAATAAGAATATGTCATCAGAAAATATGATTATGTGACTGTCGATATTTTGAATTAAGTAAACATGCAGAGATCTTTATTATTTCTAAATTAATTATGTAAACACTCCGGGCATCAAATACAACACATCACTTTACTTACCACAGATCATTTATGCCTTAATGATCTATGGCAAATTTTATTAAAAATGTATTTTTATTATTAAAAATTAATTAAAAATACAAATTTTACACATGAATAATTAACAACTAAACAATTACCAAAGTAATGTCACATCAGCAAAACAGCCAGATGTCAACTGCCAATTCTGTTAAGGTCAAATATGCATTATATCATTTTATAAACATAGTTCATCATAATTTCAGAACCACTAAAGCCATAGTGATTAAATTCATAACGCACATTGGACACGGAATCCAAAATTATGGTAATGTCATTTAGGCCCAAGGCCTTTATGACAAGGTTAATTATGAGTTATGTCCTTTTATAAGAAGAGTACATCACAATTTTCGAACTATTGAATCTATAGTCATCAAATTCATAACATACACATCCTCCCTGGCAACAAACAACACAACAGGGTCAAACATGCCTAAAACCCTTTTGTAAGCAGTTTGGCATTAACTTACCAAGTGCATACTTACCAAGGGCATACTTACCAAATGCACACTAACCAATTTCATACTTACCAAGTGCACACTTACCAAGTGCATACTTACCAAGTGCATATTTACCAATTACACACCTACAAAGTGCAAACTTACTCATGTAATATTATTTTATTTCCAATTTTAACCAAATTTTATTTGTGAGTTGGTTAGCTGCTATGCTTACTTAATGAAATGTTAATTTCGGATATGGGTACGATTCTTGTTCTGGATATGTAATATTATTTAATTTCCAATTTTAACCAGATTTTATTTGAGAATTGAATAAGTGCTAGGCTTACTTAATGTAATGTCAATTTTGGATTTTATTTGTGTTGGATACCAGCTAGGGTTAATTACAGTAATGTTATTTTTGGATTATCGAGTTCGAGTCTTGGTCAGAACACCTAATATTATTTTATAAACGAATTTTTTACAAAAATTTAGTTTGGCTTTGTATTCCTGCTTAAATAAATTAATGTAATGTTAGTTTTGGATTACCGAGTTCGATTTTTGGGCAGAACACATATTATTATTATTTTATTTTCAAGTTAACAAAAATTTATTTTTGGTTTGTATTCCTGCTTATAGTAATTAATGCAATGTTATTTTGGGATTACCTACATCGATTCTCAGGCGATTCACTTAATATATTTAAAAATTCTGGGAAATGCATTCTCACACATTCACTTACGCTCGTTGATTATTGTATTACCTTATCAGTGTCTACTGCTCAACTGTATTATATGCTCGATGTCAACTGTTTAATGTCGAGAATGGTGAAGTGGACTACAGATGTATGATGTAATAGGTTAATGATTTAATTGTGTAATTAACGTAATCGCACAAATCCATACCTGCATAAACATGAGATGAATATTTATTAGGGATGAAATTTTACACATGAATAATTAACAACTAAACAATCACCAAAGTAATGTCACATCAGCAAAACAGCCAGATGTCAACTGCCATGCGCATTATCATTTGTTTCAAATTTGTAATTAGTTATTATTAGGATTGAAATATATTACACTTGCACAGTGCTAGCATTCACTATACACACTTATCAAGTATGCACGTTATATGAAGATACACACATGTCCGCCCTTGAGGAATGTCAGCTCAATGCTAAAGCTTTACTGTAAACATGTTGTCCATAGGATATTTTCAAGCAAGAACAATTACTGCTTTATTCCTGCCAGGTCAATGTACCCTCACAAGAAAAACAATCCTGTACACGGCTTCAACATGTACCAGCACCTACAGACAGAATATTTCCAATGAATTACTCTGATAAACAATTTCATTGTGTAAAAGCAAAACACAAACCAATGCACACACACGTACACTTTCACCTATACCCCTACACCCTACAGGCTTACCGAAAAACTCAGTGTGCACCATGGCCCACAGAGCCGACAGGACAGGAGCTCTAACGAACAGTGAAGCACCCCTAGTAGGGATTCAAACCCCTTCACGGTAAAAATTAATTAAATACAGGGTTATTACTTCTTAAATGTCACAGAATAACCATTAATGGGAAATGAGAATAATCGAATGGCGTAGGCTTTGCTTAATAGGGAAATGATCTAAATAATTAACTTCAAATGTATGCACATATACACACACCAATCCACACAATCATTCACACGCATACACACTCACAAATACACTATATCGCACACACCAATCCACATAATCATTCACACACATCCACACACTCACACATACACTATATCGCACACACATGCACACAAACATACACAAACACACGCAGTATAACACCCATACACATTCATACTCGCTCACACGCATACACAATCACTCAACTCATTTGCACATGCCATACCTAGCAGTTGCAAAACCCCATACCATCAAACTTTACAAGCAAAACTAAGTTGAAAACTCACTCAAATGAACAAAGCATACATAAACAGACCCCGAACATAATATGAAACCACTTTAAACTACAATACTAACAACATACCACCCACTTGCAAAACCCCTGGCATTAAACTTCACAAGCAAAACTAAATACTTAACAACTAAAAGAAATATCATACACAAATTAACAAATCTCCATCATCTGTCTTCCAGTACACAATATCACACATATTTAATTTAATGTATAATGATATGCAAAAAGAATTAAAAACCCTTTCCAAGATTCCCTTATTCCAATTTACTATTTAACCTCATTTAAAACGAAATTAAGATCCAAATAAAACACTTGTCTCACTCAAATCGTGTTACCCCATACTACATATAACAATCAAAACTTGTTTATTTCATAAAAAAAACTCCGCTTAATAATATAATGTTTGTTAAAATCTGTTCTTTTTACCTTTTGGTTCGATCCTTCTAGATTACTTAGATCTTATCTGCATAACAAGTATTTACACAATTAAACTTTGTTTCATCTCACAAGAAGCTTAAGCGTTTTTTAAATGTAACTATATTTATATACTTCGAAAATCGTCAGAATTGAAGTATACGTACTGATTTAGTGACTACTTAAACCCAAACATAGGTATTCACAATTATACTAACATATTCTTTGTTTCGATTCCCAACGAGGTAAATATGTGTGGGTATATGAATTACTATTTTGCGATATATGTTTTAACCCACTCATCTTAAACATTAAATATTAAATCAATCTTTAAAACTGATGTTATTTTTATCTATCATCAAGTTAAAGACATGCTAATTCAATACAGTGTAATAACACACATGCTAAGTACTCATTATGCAACATACATCATATACACTTAAATAATTATGCATTATGCATTCACTAGCTCAATACATGTCCTCTCGCCAAGACAACCAGCTCGCGAAGTCAGATACACAACATCAACTTTACATAATACAAGTAGATGCATTACCTAACATACCCTGTCATAACCAAAGACATTATAATCTTTATAATTATTCTAGGAAAACTGTTTTGAAAATGGCTGACAAGTTCTCGCAAGCTTCCAAAGAACACCATGTTTAATTGTTATCTATACGGCGTAATCTTTTTATTGATAAAACACCTAAACAATGTTTTGAGAATCTTTAAAAAATTGTATCGCTCACGATAGGTTAGGCTTACATATGGAGAGTTGAGCATTCACTTCATTAAGCATCAAGATTAAATTATATATATATATATATATATATATATATATATATATATATATATATATATATATTCGTATAACAAAAAAAAATTTAGTTAGGCTATTTACATATAAGTAGTACATGCATAGCGATTCAAGAACCATACAGGGTAAGTAGGTATTATTTTATCGCGTACCAAGTAAATTAACCAGAATATTGATGTAACAAATTTCCAAATGCAACTACTATGTAAGTATTGATCTGAAACCAACTATCCGTCGATCGATGTATCACAATGAGCGAAGAACGAGAACGCACTCATTGCGTCATATCCAGTCAAGAACACTTTTAGGTAGTATTTATTTATTGATTATGTATCATGACTAATTTCACTCTGTACACATCATACCATAACGAAAGCTAACTTCTGATTAACATATGTTTGATAATATACATAACTTCTATACATGCCATCTTGTAATGCACTACACAACAAACACTTTAACAATATACCTTTCCAAACACAAAGCATTCTATATACAACTCCCATGCATCATTCATAATCTCTCTATCAAACTATCACAGCTCGTCGTCCATCAAAGAAATAGCAATCCATACCTACTCAGTCTATCATCACCTCTAGAAGCGAGAACAATGGTCTCGCGGAAAATATGTAGGTGAGTGTCTTATCTAGGAAGGCTACACATTCACAAAGTGTATAACATATATATTTAAAGTATAAAGATATAAAAAAAACTTTAAAAAATTAATGTTTAAAAAAAAATTATTAATACCAAGGAAATGAGAGCGAAACTACTTCCAGCATTGCTGTTACGACATGCATGTCAACGACAAGACATTTGTTACCTACCACCCGAGCAGATCACAAACACCTAATACAACATCCCACGGCGGAAAGTATACAAACCATGCAAATAGTCACTTTACCATTCGTGCCACAGAACTTAACTAACAAGCTATCGCAATACAACAAAACATAGTTAGATCTCATCCAACACACACATAGACAAACCAAATATTCCATTTTACAGAATTACTTCACTCAAGACTTGCTCCTGTTAACCCAAATTGACTCTATAATGATTCAAAATAACCCAAATTGACCGAAATCGACTCCAAAAAGGGTCCTAATAAATCCAAAACACAAACAGAATAATGTAAATATCTAATCTTTCATTGCTTGATACCACTCGGGTTTACCTAAACACACCATCCATTTACACTTTTCGTGAATATAGTAACATACAACAAAGAAAATATATTTAAAAGCCATCACAGGATAATTAAAAACATCAATAAGAGTTAAAATTCATTACTTTTTAAAAAAATATTTATTCAAATCACTTTAAAATAACTATCTCCATATACAGCTCACATACAAGAAATAAACAATGTTTATATCTTACTCGGATAACATGCGAAGATAAAAACCCCGTATTCGAAAGGTCGTAGATTGTAACATTATACCATGACATACCTACACATACACATTACATTCCATTTAGTAGAGAACCTTTTCTATAATAAATATTTATGTTCGACTCATTTAACTTTCAAATTCACATTATATTATCATTGTTTGATGCATTCATTTATTTTTCAGACTTATATTTATGGTAATTTCTTTTATCATGTCCCATTTCGTCAAAGGTTCAATTGCAGAAACAGAGAGCTCACCATATCACCAATCCACACCAATCCACACATACCAATCTTTACCAATATTTCCATCAATCCTTATCAAGATTTACCTATCCAAGGGTTTATCGGCTTTCTCTATCCATACATGTAAGAAAAACACCTACTGTCTCCAAAAAAAGTGTACATGTCGGTAGAATGAATGTTTATGTATGCATCAAACTATCCATGCATTTTTCTATTGAAGTCTTTGTTATCAGTTTCTTAACTATTATAAGCGAATGCTCATAGCAACACTTAAAATTTGGAAGTGATAAAATTTTAGTCTTTCATACGCTTAATCTTTATTTCATACACTGATCATAAACTACAAAGTATTACTTATATGCACTTAAACATATACTCTATGCAAGAAAAGCATCTATGCTTTACTCGAATTAAATATTACAAATCGTATTGTGAGCAGTCAAGGCATACTTATTCGCATAAACAGCATTGCAGTTAACACATGTCTAGGTCTCGCAGGCAAATGGCTAGTTACTATCTTCATGTTGTCCGGCGCTAGACCTAGTCGTGAATGTATTTGTTGCAATACTTGCACTCGATTCCCCGATGAACGACAAACATTACCTTTACACAAATTCGTATGTCTATACAGGTGATTGCTATGAGTAAACCCAACATCGCAATCATCACAGTGGAACGCCTTACATGCTGGATTGAATAAACAATGACTACGTTCATGACGATGTGCAATTACAACTTTGACTATATGTATTTCCACAATAACGACACTGATGCCGTAATGATTCTAGCGACTCTTTGGAGATCCTTGACGTCGCTGACGGTGTTACAAATGGTAAGCCATTGGTCATTTTCATATTACAGCAGAGTATGCAATCATAGTAGTAACTACGATAGCGTATTTCTTGTACCGACTCTTCAGACATCCTTGCTGCCTGAGTTACAGATAGTAAGTCTTCAACCAGTGAAATCATCTTTAGCAGAGTACACGTTGGTAGTTGATGATTCCACTCGTAACAATCCACCTTCCACCATGGTAGATGGCAAAATGATGTCCGTTTTTAACATAATGCATGCTTATATAAACTTTCCAAAACAGAATAATTGGTTTATGTGTCACTCTAACTCAATCAGAGAAACAGAACTCTTGCTCGAACGACAGACGAACTGTGAATGACACCAACTCGACTATATCAATATATGCCTGTAAATTATTTGTCAAGTGCGACATTCGAACAAACGCTACTCTTACAAAGAAGCAACCAAACTGACAATTTCAGAAAGAGTTTTTATAATGTAAAGTGTTAACATTATCCTAGGACCTTAACCTTAAGGACAAAATCTACATTTTAAAATACAATGTTTAGCAAAAATTTTAATTTCGCATAAAAAATCAAAAACTTTCGCGATTGGGTGCACTCTGAGAAAACCCAAAGACTCGTTCGCCCCAGAAGAAAACATGCAGTTAAAAATGTTTACTCTATACCTAATTATGTATGTAAAATATTTACATATTATATTTTTTGTATTCATAATTATTTTCTGACGACATATTCTTATCTGCTAAAAAAATACCGATCTTTAGATTCGTCACTCGATAAACATATTTTGAATTTAAACCCATAAATTTTCTTTTAAAATTCTTGCTTTGAATATTTGGCTGTTGTGATACCATAAACAATTTCTTCTTGAAAATATTATTTCGTAAAATTTATGCTTCATACATTTATGTTTGACATTTTTAAACTGATAAAAAAATGTAAACAGATGCACAACTTTTTTTATAAAATTATGGTTTAACTAATTGATGTTTGTGACATCATATACTACAAATCAGTTTTGAACGTACGAGTTCATATATATGTGTGTTTATTTATACATCATTAAAAGCTCAATTTGACTTATGTTCTCAGATAGAAGAAGTGTCGATTTATCGAGTCGAAGTTCGGTGGTTTGGAGCCACCTGGTGCAACAGTTTTTATATTGAATAAACAATAATACTTCTGCATATAGTATGTATAAATAACATTATCTTAGCTTCCAGCCATTTAAAATACATTATGCCAGACACACCATAATCATATTACTCCCCTTCTTCAATGCTATAAAATGGTATTATTTTAGTAATTTTTCTATAATATTGTTGAAATTGCCAACCACACGAACCTAAAAGTAAGTTATTTTAAAACTTAATGTCAATGTATTCAAAGTTTTGTTGTGTTTTACTAAGCCTGGCATACTGATTACCTAATAAAACATTTATAATAACTATAGTTAAAATAATAAATGTTCTTTATTTGGCGCAGTTAAGGCATATTTGCCTTCTCTTATGATGATCCATTTTTTTTATTTACACTTGCTTATTACATTTTAGAAATGAGAAGAAAATTTTAAAAAGAATGCTTACAAATTAACAAAAACTGCAGAAAATTAATAGTCCTTACTAGAAATTGATGTAAAACGTAATTATTACTAAATAGAGACAAACATTCCTAAGTACAGAAAAATATTTAAATTTAAGTTTTGATTATTAAGTTTAAACATGTCCATGAAACACTGATTATCTCGCAGTTATTAGGCCAAAATATTCATCATACACTCTAAATTTGAACCTATGTAAAACCATTGATTCGCAGTGAAATTAAACTACTTGAATCAGTGAAAATTTCTCCACTTAGAATCATAGAAAACCACTAATTCTTTCAGTGCAGACTTTTCACTGATTGAATTAGTGACGTGGAACAATTACACTGATTGAACAAGTGACGGCCGACTGCAGGGGTGAATTAAATATTGTTTTAATTGAAAGTAGGCAAATCTTTATGAGAAATAAACATATTTATAAGAGATTGTTATTTATATTGCTCAATTTATCGTAATTTTAAAAAGTAAAAATATTTTGCAGGTGGCCGGGATATAATTCACATACACTTTCCACTTTGATTTTTCCCCCGTTACCTTACTGTATTTTTTTTTCTTGGTAATTCTTTAAAGTGACGTCAAACTCAAATTATACCGACGTTCTGACAAATCCTCAGTGCGACAAGCGAACTGAAGAGCTGCCGCAGAGGGGCCGGTGCGCGAACCCACGTGTGAGCAGCCCAAGATAGTGTTTCGTCCGTTACGATACCCAAATTTTAACACAACAGTCCCGTTAATTAAAATGTTCGGCAAAGGAAGTTTCCGAGCAATAGATACGAGAGATAGAGAGCCGATTATCAAACACTAGGATTTAACAAGATTAATTTTTATACCATTAGCTTCAGCAAATTTACTACCCGCGTCCGGATTCGAATTCATTTTGTGAAAAAGTAAATACAATGTAATGTTGATTTGAAGTTATGTACATCTGGAGATCATCTGCAGAAATATGATAGTTCACATCTGAAAAGAATTTTGGAAGATAATTTTAAATATTGAAAAACAACGAAGGACACAATGCAGATCCTTGAGACATTCCTTTAAAAACAGTATGCCATTGAGATATTTAATCTTCTTCATTATTACATGCTGTTCGCGGTAAAATGAGCACTTTTGAAAGCCCTGCTTACGATCTACTTATATATACACATATATATGGGCCTTATCACTTTATTCATGCGTCGGTCAACTGAAACTGTGAAATTATTAGGGCAAGTAAACAATTACCAACAAACTAATTTTTACACTTCTAGCATTAAAAACAGACAGAGAGCCAAAGAAATAATTTAAGTTATCATAAATGGTTACCTAACACTTTTTTATTCGACGTTAAGATATGGAACTATTTTCCATCAATCGTTACCAACTTTACTGGGCGAATGTCACTCGGTGCGCCCATAAAACTATATGCAGGCAGCGGCAGTGATTTTTTTCTAAGGTTCATTTCAAAAGTGCTCAGTTAATTGTGGACACTGATATCTGTTAAATAGATATGATTTAATCCATTCGCATGAGCTCAGAGAAAAATTGTAGTAGCTCCTTAGGTTAGTTAAGAGTATATCAACGTCTACAGAGTCAAAGGCTTTACTGAAGTCAATTAATGTCAGGAGGTTATAACCTTTACGCAGATAAGAATCACTTAAATGATCATTTATGTTCTCAAGACACTGCAAGATAAAAAGAGTACCCATAAAAAGGTGTTGTGATGGTGTTTGCCAACACATGCAAGTACAAGGTTTTTGTCTCAGTGCTTCCTGAATGTCGGTGATTAAGTTTGAAAACAGCTGCGAGCCCCCTATTGATGTCAAAAAGAGATTTGGGTTGGTTCCAGTGAAAAGTTGGAATTATTCGTTCCCTTGGTTTTTATATTGTCATTGGTATCACTTACAAAGCTTTTCCCCACAATCTCACAATAAATAATAAAAAATATAAATTTCCAATTTTCCCACTGATTACATTTGTTATAAAAATAGTTATTTCCCCAAGTATTTAAATGATATATAAAATATGCCTCTGCCAAAATTTACATGGTATATAAAATATGGCATTACCAATTATTTACATGATACTTAACTTAAGTAAAATGGCAGCAAGGGCCCCACCCCCTTTTAAAATCTAGACGGAACAACAGTTCCTGCCCCAGCGAATACCATGTGCTCTCTCCCCGAACCTGGGCAAGACACCTGTATTTATAATTCATTTAAAACCATCCAGAACAATATAAAATAATCTTCACTCCGTTGATATCCGGAAGTCCTCGAAGTGCACCCTAGTGGTACGTAACTAGCTGGCATCACGTGGTCAAGGTGACGTACAAAGGAGGGGAAGGTAGCCCAAGTTTTCGCGGGCTAAAACAGCCCCGCAGCGCCCACACTTGCAGACAAACAGGCTCACCCAGTGGACGTGAGGTGCGGAGCTCGATAAACACACCCCCGTCGCAGCGAAGGTAAGCCGTCCCAAACGGCCAACAATTTCTCAACTTCAATATGGCTCCGTTGGTTTTAGTTTTCATTCGATTTGCGGGGATAGCCGTCGCATCCCTGCTCCTCTGAAGAAGACCCACGAAGTCGCTGTCGAAACACGCATCCAGAACTTAAGGCGTAGGCTATCCAGGCCCTTAACCCAGGCTCCTTTCCGCATGGGACACGGGTCACGTTGTTAGCAGCGACCATAAAGCAGACAGGCACCAGGGCTCCCTTGACGAAGAAGTAGAACAAATCAGAACTCTTTTTCAAATTTTACTTTGTGTAGGCTTGCTTAAATTTTAAACTTTTTTTTTTTTCATTTACATATAAAATCTCTATAACTTCACTCATAATATATATACAGGTATACCTTTTAAATATTTATAACATTACATTTTCGAACATTTTTATTTATGTACTCATTTAACTTTACATATTTGTACACGTTTTAATTATTTACTTACTAACTTTTGAGTAGAGTATATTTGCTTACAAAATATGAATAATCTCTCTTAAATTTTTCTCCAATAAACACTGGAAAACTATTATATTTTTAAAAATACAATAGTCTTAAATTCTTAGGATATTTAATAAAACAGTCTGACATCCTTCAATGAAGACAGTGAGGATTTCACAACAGGGAAGGGCGGGAGACAGCCCTCTTAAGTTGTGGGTACATGATGTCGTTTACATTGGGAGATATGGACCTTATCGTATTTGTTCGGAGAATGTGGATCTTCGATCAATACTGTCATGGGCGAAAGGAACCTAACTATCTGAAACGACTCTCGCCATTTCACGGCCAACTTAGCACTAAAACAATTTTTTTTTTTTTTTTTTTAACTGAGGTGGTGAGCTTCGACTAAAATTAAATCACCACACATTCATCAAAGGATATATCAATCTCCTCCCCAAGAACACTTCAGCTGGTGCATACTTGTGTGCACAATAAATCAAATTATTGAAACACAAAAACAGTAGGTATAATACGTCATCCCAGTGACGTTGCGTATCTGACAGAAAACTGCGTAAGGCAATTTTAATGTTATGGTTAACACGTTCTACTAAATTTGTCTGTGGATGGTATGGGGCAGTTTAAACCATTTTTACTCCCCATATAAAATTCAGATATCTGAATTCTTGAGACAAAAAATATGTAGCGTTATCTGTAAATACATAATCCGATGTACTCCGGGGCAACGGACCCATTACTCTAAATACCCACGTTCCCAATGATACGTGGCTACCGTACCCGCCTACTTGCTTTCTAGTTATTGATTTTTCAGTTTAGCGTGTTGACACTCGTCACAACCTGTTACCCAGTTTTCAAGGTCGGTGCGTACTCCCGGCCATGTAAAAATTTCTAACACGTGACAGATGGTTTTATCATGCCCTACATGACCTCTGTAATAAGATTCTTGGTAATATTTTAACGCCATTGCCCTCAAATTTCCAGGTACAAAAACACTGAATTTTCCTCGTCTCGCCCATTCACCTAGAAAACCTTTATGGATAACATATGGTGAAAGTCCATTCTTAAATCCAGACAAAATGTGCTTACATTTCTGATCAGCATTTTGATATTCTTTAATGTCAGCAAACGCGCTTGGGAATTTTTGTGACGTATTCAATTCTGAGAAATGTCTGTGTTTCCTTCTGTTGGCCTTGCTAGCTGACTATCGACGCCCGCTTCACTCTCTACAGGTGCCCCATTCTTCACCTGCTCGTCGCCTTGCTCAGACTCTTCGGCATAATTCATGTGCGACAACATGTCTGCTACCGAATTATCGACCCCGCGAATGCGTTGCACATTAAATTCTAAACAGGCCCATCTTACCAACCAGCGTGCCAACCTGCCGGCAGGCTTTTGCGATTTCAATAACCAGCTGAGCGCTTGGTTGTCCATGTACAACATGAACGGTGCGTGATCCAAATAATCTGCGAACTTTTCCATAGCACAAATACAACTTAAGCATTATTTTCATAAATATAAAATTTACGTTCTGCTCGAGTCAATAATTTACTGGCGTACGCTATCGGTACAAAATGACCATCAATCTTCTAACTTAAACACGCTCCTATTGCTACAGAACTGTCATCGCAGTGCGAAAAGAACTCTTCTGAAAATTCGGTAAATGCAAAACGGGAGGATTTGCTAACATATCTTTCAATTTTTTAAAAGCTTTTTCCTGGTCTTCTTTCCACTGAAACGGCACATTTTTTTTAAATTTTCAATTTGTATAACGGCTCTCCAAGAACGAAAAAATTCGCAATAAACTTACTAAAAAATGTTACCATACCTGAAAAATCTTTTCACTCCTCTTACATTTTTAGGCTGCGGGGAATTTACGACTGATTTTACCTTTTCCGGATCTGTTCGCAAACTCTCTTCTTAAATTATAAATCCCAAATAACGTACGCATTGTTCTGCCCTACTTTTTTTTTCCAGATTTACCGTCAGCCCGGCTTTACGCAACGAGTCTAATACTAGCCGCAAGTGTTCCTCTAACGATTACTGTATATGCACATGTCATCTTATGTATGTGAATACAAACTCGTATAGATATTTTCCTAATATGTGAGTTAACACTCTAGACATACACTCGTGTCAGGAATTTACTCCCGTTAGTAAACGTGCCCACTGATACAAACCCCACAGTATACAAACACTACTAACGGTGCCCTACTATTGGGATCTAGCTTGCACTGTAAGAATGCCGAATTTAAATCCAAGATAGTGAAATACTTTGCATTTTGCACATGTTGAAATACAGTTTCCATTATGGCTGCTGGATAGGAATCCACATACAATTTTTTATTTATTTTCCTATAATCATAGATAACTCTAAACTGTCCTGGAGTTTTCTTGGGAATTATAAAAGAAGGACTTGCGTACGGAATTGCGGAATTTTCTATATTCCGTGGTCATGCAATTCTGTGATCAAATTTTTAAATACTTAATGATTGGGTGCTGTCACACGATATGGCACGCGCTCTACGAGTTCATTATCTTTAAGTTTTAATTCTACTGGAATCTCTTTACAATGCCCTTACTTCAACGTAAACACGTCTTTATATTCCATTTTAAGCTGTTCTGATGCTTTCGATACATCTTCAGAATGCTGGAGCAACTGAATTGTACGGAAATGAGAAAGTTTCACTTGCAAATTTACTATCAATTCGGAATAAAAACTAAACCGTAATCCCTTCTTTGTTGCGTCAATGCATGCGCGCGAACTACTAAAAAAATCGATACCTAAAATCACATCATGTGACAGATGTTCAAAAACATGGAACGCTATTTTCCATGAAAAATTTCCTATTTTTACTTTCAGTACTGTTTGACTTTATCAAACCTCCGTCGGCTAGGGAAAATACTACCCGCTCGCCCCGTTTTAACTACACAGTTCCGAGCGGCGCGTCCCGCATGATTTTATTCAAGGTCTTTTGCAAATTTCGCTGAAACACCCGAGTCAACAAAGCCTGGCATGGTTAAGTTTGCAATCACAAGCTCCACATACGGTAGACCAATTTCTTACATAGATTTGTTTTTGTCACGGCGCCTGTTCCTGCAGGTTTTCCCTTTAACGGACATTTAAATTTAAAATGCAAATAATTTCTTTTACGGTTTTACGACCTTCAGACTTAGCAACATTTTCTGAATTTACTTTTAAGTCTGACTGGTCTCCTTTTTCAAGCGGCTTTTCTTTCCCGCCACTGTCCGATTTCTTATAGAAGCATTTTTTTCTGGCGGATGATTATTCCTAAAACAAATTTGACATTTTTGTTTTAACTTTTCCTGCACGGAATTCCTTTCGCCTTTTTGCATTTTATGAAAGCATTTAGTCATCTGATGTTTAGTACTAGAACAGATTTGGCATTGCCGTTTAGGGGTTACTACTGTAGGCTTTCTTTGCTTACAATCACCAACCGTTAATTCCACTTGAATTACTAAAGCTAATAATTCATTTAATGTTTTCGGCTTTGAAGCAAATGTAAAATATTTACTATTTTCTAGCAACAGATTAAAAAATAGTATTTCCACCAAATCCGCTTCCGTACACAGCAAACCTAACACTTCTACCCATCTAATAGTCTCACTGACAAACTGCTGCATTGACTCATTGGGACTTTGAAATATTTCCAATATTTTCATATGTTGGTGCGCTATAGCAACTGAAGAACACATTTGTGTGAACAATGCCTGACTTAACTCACTAAATGGCATACATTCATTTGTCGCCGGCACCACTACATTTTGCAAAGGCTCTGGCACTTTAAACATTATAGCGGCAAACAAAAGCACAATCTCACGAAATTGTAAAGATGCGATTATAGCCATTTTCACCAAAAGGTTGACAACTAACTTTAAATTCAGGCTGTGGGCTTGCTCTATGTTATCCACCAAATGAGGTGGCAAATGTTTGAGATTTTTGAAGAAGCTAACTGTGTTGGACTCGCCCACTTGTTGAGCAGCTACGTCGCCTTTCCTTACTAGCTCCCTCATATGTTGTCGGAGGGCATCTATTCCGTCGTCTGGATTGAACGACACACCGGCGTCTGTCAAACTTTTTTGGATAGACTCTTTCGTGAGGCGCTGGATCCACATTGTACGGAAACTTGTAGAAGTCGTTTTGTGGATGAGTTGATGCACCACTATTAATAAAAGTCACTCTCACGACCACTGGAACAAACCCAAGGGAGTTCGTACTATTTCGCAACAATACAAAATGCCTAACTTTACTTTCCCTTTTAACTTCTCTGCATTGAGGAAGCAGATTGGCGCAGTTTTCTCTATCCTGTATATGACGGTGTTTGACAACACACACAGGACGAGGACTTTGTCTCAATGCTTCCTGAATGTCGGTGGTTGAGTTTGAAAACAGCTGCGAGCCCCCTATTGATGTCAAAAAGGGATTTGGGTTGGTTCCAGTGAAAAGGTTAGAATTATTTGTTGCCTTGGTTTTTATATTATCATTGGCATCATTTACAAAGCTTTTCCCCGCAATCTCACAATAAATAATAAAAATGTAAATTTCCAATTTTCCCACTGATTACATTTGGTATAAAAATAGTTATTTCTCCAAGTATTTACACTATATATAAAATATGCCTTTGCCAAAATTTACATGATATATAAAAATATGGCTTTACAAATTATTTACATGATACTTACCATAAGTAAAATGGCAGTAAGGGTCCCATTTTTTTTAATGTTGATGGAACAACAGTTCCTGCCCAAGTGAATACCCTGTCCTGTCTCCCCGAACCTGGGCGAGACCCCTGTATTTATATTTTATTTAAAACCGTCGAGAACAATACAAAATTCTCTTCACTCCATCGATATCCGGAAGTCCTGGAAGGGCACCCTGTTGGTACGTGACTGGTTGGCTGGCATCACGTGGTCAAGGTGACGTACAAGGGAGGGGAAGGTAGCCCAAGTTTTCGCGGGCTAAAGCAGCCCCGCAGCGCCCACACTTGCAGACCAACAGGCTCACCCAGTGGACGTGAGGTGCGGAGCTCGATAAACACACCCCCGTCGCAGCGAAGGTAATCCGTCCCAAACGGCCAACAATCTCTCAACTTCAATATGGCTCCGTTGGTTTTAGTTTTCGTTCGATGTGCAGGTATAGCCGTCACAGTGTATGAAAAAAAAAACAAATGACAAATTATGTTCATATTTACACAAAATTGATACATTTTTTAAAGCAGAAATTACGCTTTAGATAAGTCTTCGTACATTTATGTGTAGCTTTCCCTGTTTAATTTACTTTCAATTTTAAAGTCCAACTAATTTACATTAAATTTTCCCAAATTAAGTGATCTAAAATAATGTCTTCAGTTTTATTATTAAAATAATACTTCAATTTTTATTGTCAATGGTCTGTTCAGTTTTATCCACACAATTTCTTTAGTTTTGTCCAGTGTGTAATGTGAGGCCTTAGTGCATCGAACGTGGTATGACTCATTCTGAAGTACCCAACATATTTGTATATTAGTCTTCATATCGAATTATGAAATTGACCTTTCATTAATATTTGCCTTGATAATGGGCTAATCCATGTCCCTTCTCCCCCCCCCCCTCCTTTCACCAATTTTACCTTTTATCTGACACGAATTAATAGAGTACACACAGTCATTTACTGCTTGAAATTAATGTTCAATCTGAAATAGGTAAGAGATTTCAGAAGCTCGTGTGCTCACTCACTTTATTTCCACGGTCATATCGCTGCTGCGGCGGCTATATATCCGCACGGCTGAAAAACCATCCGTGTGCACGTGGCATTGGGCCGGGAACACGTGGCGCCGGAAAACGCCCCGCGGCCGTCCCCGGGCTCCCGGCAATGGACGCCCGGGGACGAGTCATATCCCAAAAACTGTTTTGATGGATGTCACGGGCCCTGTCCATTTCGAGCAGTTTGTGCAGAGTCATGAACGAAGAAGTGATTTAATTGTTGGTTTGCTACGACACCGAAGAAAGAAGGACACTATAATTAATTTGAAGTGAAAACCAATGGTTGGCAATTTATAAATGAGTTCATTTAAATATATTAATTGTAGGCCTTTATGGGCATTTTTAAATAAAGAAACCCACAACTACCATTAAATAATGTTTATATGTTATTCAGTGCATTTAATTAAGATTGGAGTTTACTTTCAAAATCTACATTTATGTTAAAATATTTTCACTGCAGACCTACTAAGCTGTATTTAAAGGAGGCATTTTTGTTAAATTGATAGTCAAAATATAATAATAATTGAATTGTTGTAGTGCATCTACAACACTATTACAGCTACTCTATTTCATATTTAAACACATGATTTTTTCCACCTGTTTGTAGCGGGACGTCATATAAATTGGTCAAAATTAATATAGATCTGCTTGCCATTCCCTTTGTGGTTAAATTTACGTAATTGCAAATACTATAGATAATACGTTTTCAAATTGAAAATCCTAGAATATTTTAGTAAGCATTTGTGAAACTTGAACAAAAAATACAAATTGTGTCAAATTTTTTCACGTAATTCATTTATTTTCTAAATAAACAAACATGTGTCCTGTTGGATATTTCCACAAAAAAAAATGAAAGTTTAGATTATCCTCTATCAATAATTGTTAAGCACTTTATGGAATGATCATGGTAAAGAAAGAACTTTTGAAGCCCTAGTTACTGTTCTCTTTCAGCCATCCCCTATCCATTTTACCACCTTTGTAAATAAATATTGTCATTTAAGTAATAAACCCAGTGTGTGTATTCCACTGCACTCGGAAGTTAACTTCTAAGGATTAAATTTAAAAAAAAAGATATGCAATTGTTCTGAGTGTGCTTTCAAAAGTGCTCGCTTTAACGTAAATAGCCTACATACATTTGTATGGTATTAATATGTTATTTTTAGGAGAATTAAAGAATTGCACAAAATGACTTTTAATATTCATTTTCCAGTGAAATGCGCCTTTAATAGTACTAATATTAGTAGTATACCAGATCTCGATTTAAAGTTAATTTCAAACTTAACATAGTTCCATTGCGGCAACCTCGATCTTTGTAAAATTTCACTCGATTTGTACATGATTTCGGGCTTTTCCTTAACGCTGAACATTAACAGTTCAATATATATATATATATATATATATATATATGTCATAGTTCTCCATGCCCGTCTGTGTTGTCCAGTATGGCACAATGGTCCGCTGGAGTGTTTCCGGAGCCAGTCACGGGCCGGACCTGGCGAGCTGTAGCAAACCTATTGGGCGGTCCACTGCCTTCGAATGAGCCCGTTCAAGCCTTTCACCGTGCCCGTCTGTGTTGTCCAGTATGGCACAATGGTCCGCTGGAGTGTTTCCGGAGCCAGTCACGGGCCGGACCCGGCGAGCTGTAGCAAACCTATTGGGCGGTCCACTGCCTTCGAATGAGCCCGTTCAAGCCTTTCACCGTGCCCGTCTGTGTTGTCCAGTATGGCACAATGGTCCGCTAGAGTGTTTCCGGAGCCAGTCACGGGCCGGACCTGGCGAGCTGTAGCAAACCTATTGGGCGGTCCACTGCCTTCGAATGAGCCCGTTCAAGCCTTTCACCGTGCCCGTCTGTGTTGTCCAGTATGGCACAATGGTCCGCTAGAGTGTTTCCGGAGCCAGTCACGGGCCGGACCCGGCGAGCTGTAGCAAACCTATTGGGCGGTCCACTGCCTTCGAATGAGCCCGTTCAAGCCTTTCACCGTGCTGGGCCCAGCCCATGCCGGTGTGTGCTGCCCAGTAACTCTCCATGTATCATCAAATTGGTCTCGCCTGACCCGGCCCATCCACTTTCGACGATACATGCGGGGGCATTGGGCAGTACACACGGGCATGGTGCAAGGCTACAATGGGCCCGGCTGGGGACCCGGGGACAGACGCCCGGCGATGGGTCATGGCCCAAAACGGTTTTGATGGGTGTCACGGGCCCGGTCCGTTTCAGGCAGTTTGTGCAGCGTCGTGGACGAAGAAAGGCGTAAATCAATAACTATTGGTTTGCTACGACACCGAAGAAAGAACTCTATAATTAATTTTAAGAGTAAAACAATTGTTGGCCAGTTGGAAATGTATAAATGAATTCATTTAAATGTGTTATGCGTAGCCCTTTATGCATATTTAAAAAAAATTAAAAATACAGCTGCCAATGTAATAATATTTACATGTTTTTCAATGCATGTAATTAATAATGGAGCTAACAGTCAAAGCCTGCCTTTAGAGTTTAAAATATTTTTACTGCAGACCTACTATGTTGTATTTGAAGGAAGAATTTGTGTTAAATGGATAGTCAACGTGTTATTATCATGATTGAATTTTTTGTAGTACATCTACGACACTATTGCAGTTACACTAAATCATATTTAAGCATCCATTTTTTCGACCTGTTTGTAAAAGGAAATCGTATAAATTGCTTAAAATTAATTTATATATGCTTGCCATTCCCTTTGCGGTTATATTTACGTAATTGAAAATATTATACATAATACATTTTCAAATTAAACATACTAGAATATTACAATAAATATTTGTGAAACTTGAACCGAAAATACAAATTATGTTAAAATTTCCACGTAAATAATTTATTTTCTAAATCGTTAAAGATGTGCCCAGTAGAATTTTTTTAAATTAAAAGTGAAGGTTTAGAACATCCTCTAACAAAAATTGTTAAGCATTATATAGGCTTCCCGTGGTAAAGAAAGAACTTTTGAAGCCGTAGTTACTGTTTCCTTTTAGCCATCTTTTATCCTTTAGGCACCTTTGTAAATAAATATTACCATGTAAGTAATGAACATAGTGTGTATATTCAACTGCACTCGAAATTTAACGTCTAAGGCTAAAATAATTCTTTTTTCTGTTATTCTAAATGAGATGGCTTTAAAAAAATGCTCGATTTATAGTAAATAGCTTACATACATTTCTATGGTATTAGTATGCTTTTTTAGGATAAATCGACGGTTCTGCATTTAGGGTTAATTTCAAACTTAACAAAGTAAACCTCCATTGTGACAACCTCGATCATTGTAAACTTCACTCGATTTGTCCAAGATTTCAGGCTTTTCCTGAACGCTGGCAATGAAAAGTTCAATCAATATCTATATTGGTCATTGTTGTCAGGTCGACAACGCCCGGCGAACAGAACGCCGGGCCCACTCCGTGACCGTGTGTATTGCCCAGTATGCCACAATGGCCCGCCGCTAGAGTGTGTCCGAGCCAGTCACGGGCCGGACCCGGCGAGCTGTAGCGAACCCAATGGGCGGTCCACTGCCCCCGTGTGTATTGCCCAGTATGCCACAATGGCCCGCCGCTAGAGTGTGTCCGAGCCAGTCACGGGCCGAACCCGGCGAGCTGTAGCGAACACAATGGGCGGTCCACTACCCTCGAACAGGCCCGTTTGAGCCTTTCAACGTACCGGGCCCGGGCCCCGCCCATGTGCGTTTCCCTATGCCTCTTCATGTATCATCAAACTGGACGGGTCGGGCCTGACACGTCCAGTTTGTCGTGTGTTTCCGACCTTGCCGGCTAGATCGCACCCGGATATTCGTGTGTGGTAATCCTGTGGGACGAAACCGCTGGTCGGGTGTTTTTCTCGGGAATCTCCCATTTCCGCCGCCCTTACAATCCGGCGCTGATCCATACTCATCTTGTTTGATCCTGATTGGCTCTCAAGACCTCAGTGTTAAGAGCCGCTCGAAACTCTTCATCTTCTTCGCTCACTCTCGGCTCGTCTTTAGCCTACTTTCCGAAGGACAGAAAAGGTTATGAGATCACGTTCCTTTGTCTCTCTATGGATGTGGTTGCTGTGTGTATCTCGACGTGAATGTGCCCCCTCTTTCAATATGGAATGCGTCCGCCGAATTTCTCCAAACTCGGTTCACATATAAAACTTATGCCTGGTTGTACCCACATCTTCCCCGATCCGAGATGGAATTATCCCAGTTCCGAACTAGGATTCAGATTGATCTTGGCTCCGTTATAAAAGTGTTGCACCAACAAAATTGTACGATTCTGGATCTCCGATTCGTCGACCTTGGTTCCAAAGTGAGAGATCGAGGTTAAGTATGAGACAAATTTGCTATTGGTTCGTAATATATGACGTCATGAATGTTGGGTTAGTTTTCACTATAGAAGTTCAGACTACTTGTTTTGGTATTGTAATATGTGTGTTTGCCTAATATTTTCTATCAAGTCTCCGCAATTGCTAATTATTTAATTTTATGGAGACAAAATATGGATGAAGCTGCAAGTGGTTCCAAACTAAATATTTTTACAGAAAAGGAGAAATGAGTAATCCACGTATTGATATAAAACAAATTGAATATCTTTGAATATAAAAAACCGACCCGTTTTATTCGAAACAGAAATTTGAGGAATGGAAGACCCTAGAAGACTATATCGAATGCACTGAAAATTTTCCGTTTTAGTTGTTTTGTTTGACTGAAAAACTATGTAGACACTTTTTTCGTTATTTTTAATACAATATCATTGAAGATGGTAGTGTACGTACAGTAGAACAAGATGTGCGATGTTTTATCTGATTGTTGCACAAATTATACTAAATAATATTCAAAAGTGTATAATGCTGTTTTAATTTCCGGAGAAAACAATTGTTCTTAGTTCTATCTGTTGGAGTATTTTCAAACTACATTTATCGGCGGGCTGTTCTTTCGTGATCAAAAGATTTGATGTGATAGTTAGCTTGTGCGGAAAATTAGAACAGTTTATGATATTCTTAATGGCTTTTTCAGATTTACGTTGTGTTCGCTCGGAGGGATAAGCATGAATTCTGTTATCTCTACCAAACATTAATCCATCTTCAATTAAATAAATTCATTTGATCTTAAGTTTTTGTAAAATGTCTCAGTTTACATTTTAAAGCAACAAACAACAACCTAATCCATTTTCAAATGATTTAAAAATTACTAAGTTTATTTGTAGTAAATAAATATATTTAACAGTGCTTTTAAATTCATATAACCTTTGTTAACAGACTTCTATTCTTCTCTGATCTTGAATCGAGATTTCGGACCGCCAAATTCGGCTGTTCTAAATTAAATTCATTTCGATCTCCAGTTAAGCTCTGAACTCGAATGGTGCAACAGTTTTCCGTGTCAATCTCAGATCCGATCTCAGGTCGAGTTTTGAACCACGGTGCAACTAGCCATTAGTAAGGATACTTGATATTAGTTTTCGACCACTCCAAGAACTTACTTTCAAAATGGGGTATGTTTTGATAATTAGGGTGGTATGTTATATCTCGGGAACCATTCAACCTATATTATAAAACTATCATCTGTATCTACACGAAACATCTTTTGTCCGCCATTTTGTAAGGCAGCGCCACACGTTTAAATAATTTTTTTCTCTCTTACCTCAGGAAACAATTGCCAAATTCTTGTAAGAATATCATACAAGCTGTACTGCACCAGATGATGTAAACTCGTATGTTTAATTTACATCAGACACTTATTTTTAAAATGGTAGGCAAACAGATGTTTTAGCTTAGGATTCTACATCGGCAAAAAAAAAACATGTAATCAGTTCTAACATAATAATGTATGATGTCAGTAGATATTGCAACTAATAATGCTATCTACACATAGCGTATTTTGACAGCCATTTAGTAAGAGTAAGAGAGTACCTGAATTAATTCCTACGTCATATCTAGGGAAACATTTGACTTATTATTGCCAAATTTGGAAGACAAATATTACTGTGACAGATCTTGTAAATTAGCATATTTTAAAATAGTGGCATAGTAACATTTTCAATTTAGCATACTTTAACATCGAAACCATCTAATAAATACCATTTTAATTTTGAATACTGAAAATTTTTATTACAAATATCAAATACGCCTGCAAGGCGTATCTTTTGTCCATCATTTTGTATAATATGCCAATGAATAAATAAAGCTTTTATGTAATATCTCAGGAAACAATTTACAGATGTTTGCCGTGACTTGGCAAACAAATAGTATTGCAGCAGGTGAAGATAAACTTTATGTTTTAAGTGGGTCAGTCACTTATTATGAAAATAGTGGCTATATAAATGTTTTAGCTCAGTATATTTTACTAACAAAACAAATTCCAACTAAACTTTGTATGTTTGAAGTATCTAGTACAATCATAAAATTTGTCTTTACAGATCCTCATTTCTCTACCATTTTGCAAGAACTTCACAATATAAATTAAGTTTCTATGTCACATATCAGGAAACAAACAACATATTAGTACAAAATTTGTCAAAGAAGTTGTGCTGTGGTAGAACTTATTAATTTATGTAATTTTTATATTTTGGCACACTTATTTTGAGAATGGCAGATATAAAATAATTTTGCTTAGTGTAGGATTTCTACGTAACTATGTAAAGAGTATATCTTTATTTTGTATACTAGTAGTGTACAATCATCGAATGTGCTCATTCAAAACCTTTTACCTCCATTTATGAAGATCGTCACATGAGAAACATGGATGTTTTATGCCATGTATCGAGGACCAACCAATCGGTTCGAGTCCCTGATACGTCAACTGTGTATTTGTAATTGTCTCACTAATGTCGCATAGTTTCTGATTTCATCTCTAATGTTATTGCTATCAACGAAAAGTTAAGTCCTACCTGCATACTCAGCATTTAAGAATTTAATAAAAAATTAATTGCACCCATTTTGAGCAAATTAGGCTCATTAGTTATACCATTAACTTCATGGCACTTTATTATTGCTTGTAAGGAAAAAAAATACAAAACTTTTCTTTTAACATCAGTGAGAGAATATTGATTGCAGGTCAACAAATAAGACCAATAGAGCATGAATAACTGAATTCCAGATGGCGAATCTCCATATGGTATGACTGAGTACGACAAAGTTCAAGCTGACCATTTTTGAAATAGAATAAAAAAGGATTTGGGAAATAGAAAATTGTTACAGTCCATGAAGAAAGGTAGAGCATGAGGTTCTACTCACTTCAAAACTTCACTTTAGGCCTCTGTTATAAGTCACTTTACTAGCAACTAACATTTGACACCAAATTTATTCCGTAAAACTATTGCAAGATTTGGTCTTACATACTTAATAGAAATGCAGAAAAAACTTTTCTTCCTATGTACATATTCTACGGTAAATATTTGCCATTTGTTTTCTAAACATATCAGCTATAACCTCGGCAATATATTGCTTAGATTATCTGTGTTACGAATATTAAATAATTTGAAAATCCAACATTGTCCCAGTAAATGTTCACTTGGCTGGTGTTTGAAAAAAAAAAAAATATATATATATATATATATATATATATATATATATATATATATATATATATATATATAAGAGATGTCAAACTTGATGTCGTAGAATTTCAATTATCAGAAGATTCTAACTATGTCAGAGACATAATAAAACATGTAGAAATAAGTGTTTTATGTTCTAACCTTTATAAATAAATGGAATTACTATCTTCACTTAATCTTGTGTACCGAGAAACAAAAATGTTTTAGCAGCAAATAAATATTGGCGTATTTTCAACTCAATATTATATTAGTTATAGACTTGAGATTTATAACATATCTTACTCTTTTTTCCATTTTCATAAAACCAATTTTGTTTTATCTTATATAACATGTATGAATTTTCCATCTGTGATTTTTTACTTTTTGCAGTGTTATAAATATTTAATGGAAATCCCATTCTTCTTTAAAATATGTATTAAGTCATAGGTTAAAAATTTGCTGATACCGAAAATCTGACACATGAAAACAGTGGCAATGTTATTCCTAGGATATATATCTGAGACCACGTTTTAATATATTTTCTTTGACTTTTCAGAATTTGTGTACGAAGACGTCTTCAGCACGTGGGAAGTAATATGGGCAGCTAAACATGTAGCATCTAGTCACTTTGTACTCTTCATTTCACTGGCGCTGGTCGAAACATATCGTGACATTATCTTGAGTAACAGCATGGATTTCACCGATATAATAAAATTTTTTAATGGTAAGTTTATGCAAGGTGCTTGATTATGTGTAAATTGTACAATTTAAAACTCAGTAATGTTCCACAAAAATACATGCCTACGTCCTGGATGTCCCAAATATACGGCACATAATTGCGGAGTGGGTAGTACACTCCAAAACAACACGTAATGTCCTTATGAACATATGTCCTAACGTCGATAGTTTCCAAGTTACATACCTTCCAGCTTATCACACATATTGATAATTGTCGATATTTTACGAGGTGTGTCTGTCAATGTGATCAGCTGGAATTGTGCGGGTGTTATAACGTGCCCTACTGCGCTGTTCACAGCTGACTCATATTGAATGTCTTGCGATTAAGACCCTGGATCTTAATCCACTGGACTTTTACCAGTGGGAGCATCTCAATGCCATTGCTTATCCAACTCCCAATCCGGACATAACAGCACCCCCATGCAACTTCAATAGATTTTGGAGAGGCTATACTGTAGTTTAAAAATACTCAACAGGTATCGCAAATGGCAAAATACTCTAAAGAATACACTATCTTTTAGTAGTAAATTACGTTTTGAATTTACGACTTTTATTATGTCTAATATACTATTAAAAATAATTTTAATTCACCAAAGCTTTTTGTGTTGACTGGAACATTTAATGGTTTTTTTTGTTGTTTTGTTAATCAGTAATGAATTTAGTAATGAATATGACATTCATTATAATCGCTTGGCGATTGCGCAGTGTGAATATAATTGCAACCGCGAATGCTAAAATGTTGATGAACACATACAGATCTAAAATTTTTTTGTCTCCCGCTGGAACAAAAAGATACTTAATATTTAAGTAATTGTCTGCAGGTTTCCAACAAACAAGCACATGTTAGTGCATTTTAAGTTTCGTATTAATGCCACGTTACAACCGAAGTAACGACTATGTCATTAACAGTAACAGAAAAATGCCTCATATAGCGGAGTTTGCCACATTGTCGCATATC
The DNA here is from genome assembly GCA_029891345.1 of Dryococelus australis. Classification (NCBI taxonomy): domain Eukaryota; kingdom Metazoa; phylum Arthropoda; class Insecta; order Phasmatodea; family Phasmatidae; genus Dryococelus; species Dryococelus australis. The sequence goes on along the minus strand of CM057009.1, from coordinate 42,308,526 downwards.
AATAATGTGAAGTTTAAATTTTCTTGCAGTATAATTTAATGTGTTACAATATTATTTTGTACGTATCAGATTGCTAAATAAAACATATTTATAAAGGAATTTTTGCCTTTTGCTCTTATTTCATTCATGCACGGTGTAGGAAATACTAGATAAGTGGTGACATGCCTAATTATTTCAAAGTGTAATACAGATTCTTGGATTATATAATGCGAGTAGTATAAAATTTGGAATGACAAGAAAGTAAACACTAATATTATCGGAACATAAACCTATGCGATACAAAAATACTGTTTAATAACGTATTTAATAATTGTTTACTGTGAGTGTATACCATCATAAAAGTAGTCAGCATAATGCAGATTGATTTTTTAATTAAAGTAGTTGTGAACACAATCATTTTAGTGAAGTTAATTGAAACTATTTATTTGATTATCGGATTTAGTAAAGATCGATTACTTTCTCATTGTTGTATTAAAATCAATATATTTCTTCAACCAATCGGACTGATCAAATGTCAATATTCTATGTATTTTAGTGAGTTTTATTTTCATTATTTAGACACTGTTTCAAGTTCCGATAGTGAATTACATACTTTTGTTTTTTATCTAAAGTTGTTAATAAGTTAGAATGATTTGACTTTGGAACTACCTTATTTTCTGGGCAAAATGTAAGATCTTTATGTAAATTTTGTAGTTCTTATGAATATTCTTAATCAACTTCTAATATATAAACATACTCAGAATCATACTCCAAATCTAATATTTTTTACTCCTGTACTCTAAATCATTTAATGTATAATAAATCCATTCAAAACCACCATATGGTATATATTCTGACTTTGCCCAACTATATAAATTATTAACATCAAGATATGCTAAATAATTTGATTCTTGATTAGAGTTAAAATCTTCCGAATATTTGTCATTAGATTTAACATATCACTTACAACATTGTGATATTCCACCTCTAATTCCTTTTTCAATTATTAAAATCATATCATAGTTATGTAATAAATCTAGTTATTGTTTAGTCATTTTTAACATCGCGTCGCACGTCATATGAATTTATACATGTGTTTCTAAAATTTTCAAAAATATCTGCTAACAATAATACATCACTTTTTAAATATAAACCATGGTATTCACCAAGGTTTTTTAATATTAAATTCGTCCCATATATTTTTTGCTTGTTCGTATTCATCGCCGGATGTACTATTTTCGTTTAATTTGTTGTAAAATTCACTCTTTGGTGGAAGTTCAATTTCTTCAAATTTCTTCCAACTATACATATAATCATAAGGGTAAACATCCTTTCTTATAACTAAATCAACTTGATCTTCTGGAAAATGTTTGTGTGTGTGTGTGTGTTTCATTTTATATTTACCACAATTAGATGATAACTTATCTAATCTATTGGCCATAAATAGAAATGTGTCGATAAATTTCATTTTAAAATTTCCTGGGTTTTTCCCAAAAGTTACAAACTTTTTTTTCATTATTTGCTATTAAATCTGTATTTTTATCATCATATCCTAACTCTTTAATAAATAAATGTGCATCATGCCCAGCTAAATTATGGAAATAAATTGAAACAAAATTTGGTAATTTTAATTTTAGATTACAATTATTACATACTGGATTAATGAATTTTCCACTTATGTGATCATGATGATGTACCTTTTTTTCCCTCCATATATTCACATTTACATACACTACATATTTTTTATTTCATATATAATATTTCTTCTTTTTTTAATGGGTACATTGATTCAATTTGTGAATATATTTCACCAATCTCATCTACTTCTCTTTATATTGGTGTATAAACATTTTATGAGTATCTGGGCCACGATATACACGTGGTGGTTTATAATCACCATGAGCAAATTCAATATAGTAGCAAAAACCAGAAGCGTCATGTAATTGATATTTCATTGTATATGATTCGTCATTCAATTTTAAATCAATGTTATTTATTTGATCATAAGTAAGATAATGTTTTTCTTTGAGCATTACCTTGTAAAGGCCATTATCAATATCGTCTTCTAATAAAACAGGATATTTTTTATTATTTCAAATTAATAAATACCTTTTCGATTTGGTTTGGTTGTTGATATTTTATTTACAATTGATTCACAATCTGCATATATTGTGAATGGAACCTTCATTGTATGTTTATAACTTTTGAAAAAATATTTGCTCTCCTTTCGAGGGTAATAGAATTTTCACTGCTTCATTTTTTGAACAGTCTTTATGTTTACTTAATTTCTCTTGAAAATAAAAGATTTGAATGCACATATCGCATATATAAACCTTGCCATTCTCATAATATTTTTGATGCTGAAACTAACCTTGATAAATTTTTAATACAACAATGCGAGTTTGTATCATCTTTGAAATAAAGTAAATTTCTATGCGTATTCTTTTTATTTTTTGTAAGTTTTATTGGATATAACATGGATTTCTTACCTTCATCTCCAATAGACTATACATTTATAGAAGTATCGATTTGATTTTCAATTTTTGGTATATCATCAATTTTAATAGTATGTTCAAATGTATCTATTGATTTATCGATATTAAGCCCCACATTTTTATATTTGGTTACTCTATCTGAATATTTCCTGCAGGATACAGTGCATATTTTGTTGCTCAAAGAAAGCATTTATGATCATTGTTTTTAACGTTTATGCATGCTTTCTTAATCTTTATCAATTCAGGTAGTTCAATATATGATGATCCGTTAAATGAATTATACTTATTTATTGCTAATTGTATTCCAGTTACATATAAAGTCCATCCATAACCTCTTCTTTGAAATTCAGATAGTTGTATAAGTAATTCCTGTTTTATAATTTTATAAATCTTTATAATTTCTCCTTTGTTTAATACTGTGACTGAAATGTAAATAATTCTACTTGATAATTTTCCTGCTTGCGACAGTTGGTATATAATATAATGCTGGTTTTAACCCTTCTAAAGTTCCTAAGATGATCGTGTATTGTCTCAAAAACCTTATTTTTTACTGAAGTTAAAAATTGATTAGGCTGTACTAAATTAAAGAAATTTTCAATATTATATGTTTATATCCTATTTTTAAAAGCTGCATTAACTCTGTAATTCTCATTGGTTCTTATATATCTTTTGCTAACAAACACATTAGTAGAATTGGGGAATATTTATATTCATTCGTTTTTATCTTGTTTATATAACTCATTGATATTGACATCAGCTAAAGGTAAATTTGTAAAATTATTCTTTGTTATCCATTCTGTTATTCGCTTATTTTATCTCTAGGTTATATGCAAACATTAGTAGAGAATGGGAAAATTTATTTTAGTTGTTTTTTACCTTTTCTATATTTTATAGTGTAATTTGAAAAGGGTAAATTTGTAAAGTCTCTTTTTCTTTGTTGATTTATAATAAATGATATAATTAATTTAATTAGATCAGCTTTCCATAGCCTGTGCCAATATTTAATTTTTAAATCTCTACCTATAATCCTCAATTCTCTCAATCTCTTCTCACCCAACTCAACTGCGATATTGCACAATATTATTTTTTATTGTCTATTTATAAGAAAACAAATTTATGAAGACTGCAAAAATGAGGGTAGAAATATACGTGTGTAAAATTGAAATATGGGCTTAAATTATTAATAATAATGAAATCATTTTAACTATTTAACTTCTTATGAGGATATTTCTCATCATAGCATTTTTCACTTACTGTTGTATGTTTGTCCTTAGTAGTTTTTATGACGAGAAAATGAATTTATAGATTTCTTCTCTTTACATACTGTACATGTTTTTGTTGAATACTTATCATGTTGCATTTCATTTAGAATATCTACTATGGCATTGTGTAATTTATGGTTTTTATGCTTTTCGATATATCCATTACAAACACATTTTCCACATTCGCATAGTATTTTCTCATTTTTTAACTTATAGCGACTTCTATCATATTCACTAAAGCAATTTTTGCATTGTGTTGTATGTTTGTCTATAGTAGCTTTGTGGAGATAAAATGAATAGATATATTTATTCTCAATGCATTTTTCACTCGTCTTAGTTGAATAAGCAGCATGTAGACTTTCATTTGTATTGTGTAGTTTAGTATTTTTATGATTTTTGAGACATAGTTAAGAAACATATCGTCCACATTCGCATAGTACTTTCTCTTTTTTTAACTCATGTCGATTTTTGTCATATTCAGCACAACATTTTTTTTCAAGGGTTAATATGCCTATCTTTAGTGTATTTATGCGTGTAAAAACTTTCTGTATTTAATACTTCGCCCCATTTTAATAATTTGTTTCTTTGTACATAACACAAAATGGAATATCTGCTCAACAAGTTGAACAATTCACTTGAATTCTCCAAACTACAAGTTCTAGAAGCAAATAAATGGTTTACTGCTACAGATTTTGAAATTAATGAGTCTAAGTTTGGCAAAAAAAATTAATTGCATTCTAGATGGTATACTTAAAATTTCATTGCCAGAGCGCTATATCAAGATGCTTGATAACAATTCTTTGAAACTAATAAATAAGAAGGGGTTTTTTATAGTGTATAAATGCTTAAAAGAAATGAAAAATTGAAAGTCTGTGCATGATATAGAGTTCTCTTAATATATATATATATAAATTTCTGTTGATTTGAGTCTTTTTAATATTTCATTTGATTTTATCTTAAATTTGATTGCTCGCTTGCAAAATTACTATTTCTAGAAAACATGAACATTTTCCTTGAAAAGTGAGAAATTTGGTTTATTTTAGCTTAAAATTTAGTGTTTTTAAGGTGGTATAAATCTTGCTCAACTGTTTTTTCAAAATTGAAAATTTGCTTGATTTTTTATTGATTTTGCTTATTTTTAACTTAAATTTGCTTGTTTTTTAGAATCTAAAATTAGAGTCAGTGGGGGTTTCTATAAACTTGACAAAATTGGCTTGAAAACGATAAAATACTCGAATTTGGGGGTAATTTGCTCGATTTTTCCATGAAAATGTGGGGTGGGCTAGAACTCCCCTTTTACATCTACTCAGGAGCACTATTTAAATTTCTCGATGATTGCTTGTTGCAAAGGTGTTGGATTTTTGGTCATAAATTGGGCTAATGATATTCATTTCAATCACAGTGCTAGGGAATTAGTAGTGCCTATTCCCTGTTTAACTTGGTATTATTTCTCATTCGTATATTTTCATTCACTCTATAATTCTTAGGTCCCTTTTTGTTAGGCAAGGAAATCGGATGATGTAATGGAGGTTTGTCTTTGTATTGGCCAAAAGGTGTGAGTTTTGATTTGTTTCGAAATTTTGATTGACCAATGGCACTGTGAAAGTTTAGCTTGTATGTCCATCGCGCAACTGTGGAGTCATGTTTGTGGCATGGGTAGCATTAGAGGATGATCGAGGCATGCACGAAATCGTCCACTCCACTGTTTCGTAGCAGTACCAATGCGTAATGGCACTCAGGCCTGTAGTCTTTAGCTGCTTAATGGTTCTGGGGTGTAAATGTTCGCTTGTGGTTAGGCACATTGAGTGATACACCTGGGTGCATCCACTTCATTTTAGGAAAGGGATGCCTTGTCCTTCACAAACAAAACTTGCACAGTGTAACTGATTATGAGTTGAATATTTTGACATTCTCGAAAGGTCTGCCGAAAGATAATGGTTAAAGTCTAGAAAAAAACTTGCCATCAACAATGCTCTCGGTACTGTCATCCAGATCGCAGTTTTCCGTGCTGCAGTTGTTTGTTGAGTTGGGTTTGCAGTCGTACTGACAAATTGTGTGCCAGTCTTGTATTTCACCACTGTGTCCTGGGGACGTGGCCCAAAAACTGCAGTATCAGAGATGTCGGGATGCACCCATGTACCTGTCCAGTCAAACTAGTGAATGTGCAACATGGAAGCCGAACAGCTGGTTGTGGCAAGACCATGGCTTAGCTCCCATGGCAGAAATTCCCTGCACCCCATGATTTTCACTCATAAGTTGCAGCATTCAAAAGGCATTCTTTTGGCATAATTCTTGACATCCCAAATGACTGGGCTTTCTCTATCGTGCAGTGTTCCAGTTGTCGATGGGAAAAGGAAGAAAATGTTATGGATCGAAATGTATAGAGTGAAATTGGAAATTTTGAATTTGGCAAGATTTTTGCAGGAAAGTATAGGGTGATAGGCTTAAGCCACGCAGAAGGGCGACGTTCGATGGAGTTTAGAGTAAAGAGCAGCCAGGACATGCATGTAATTCGGGGGCAGTAATCGCAGAAGGATCATTAGGGTTTAGTAAGAAGTGGAATTACCTGACTAGACATCAGTCACTGCTGGCAGACAGTTATGTGAGATATGGGAATGCTGGTTTCAGAGCCTTGTAGTCGACCACACGGCACGGCAGGGAAAAACATAATATGTTGTAGCATAAGCTGTGACATAATAAACTAATCAAAGAATATATTATTATTATAATATACAAGGTGGTTGAACTTAATAGAAGGAAGTTTATCCACCACCACAATTTATCGTGAAGATAAAAGGAACCCCCAAAACTAGGCGGTGGACATGGGTAAGGGGGTATTTGAATGTGCACGCGTGTGGTGCTAGTGCGCACTACAACATGCCAGGAAAATTTTACATTAAGAATTGACAATTATACAATGTGATAAACCTGCTGGTTGAAGTTTCTGAATTGCATTAATAATAAAAGACAACGACGACTTTGATTAGAAGGCGTGATATATACTCCAATTATGGGATACATAAAACTAAAGTAGCATGAAAAGGCTAAAGAATGGAAAATACTTGTATGAAAGGTATGTAAGGCTATCGGGTTGGTAGCACTGACGAGTCGTGCAGTCTTTGTCAGCCACAATGTTGTCAGGAATACTTACGTGGCGAGTTACCGCCTGGCTGTGAACCCAATGTTTATATACAAAAAAGTGAATTGTGTGATATAGTGATTAAAATTCTTTTGACAGAGCACAGATAAGTGAACGTAGTACATAAAATTATAACCTAGCTTACAAAATACATTAAGCAGTCAGTTGCGATGTAAATTACCGCAAATTCCATATGGGAATACGCACACATGTTATTAAAAATACTAAACAAGCAGAAACTTGCGCGTAGTGTACATAAAACAAGTTGACTTAACTGTACATGACAAGAGATTTAAAATGCTTTACAGTAACATTATATTTCCGTAGGAATCCCCACAGGGAAGTAACATCAATATACAACTGTACAGAGGTGTAGCGAAGGTTTACATGTGTGCCGTAGGCACGTTGTGAGTTCGTGTAATTATCGTTTCAAGGAATGGTACACATATTTGTTAACACAGTCATCTTAGTGCGTAGCACTGCTCTTTAAATTGTTCTGACTCGTTAAAAGTGTTTTTGTAGTGAAGCACACGTACATATGCTGCGAAAGTTCAGTTTATTCAGTGTTCAGTTGACGTAGATTAACGTGAATAAGTAGTCTTTTGATTTCCCTTTCTCACATTTGATTAAAGATCATACACTTTTACTTATCGAGAAGTAACAACGAAAAATTGTAATGACAGAGAACTAACATTTGTTATGACTATATACAATTGGAATAAGTATTTACTAGTCGGTGATGCAGGAATAAGACAATTATATTTGACAATGACGTTGAATTCCTCAGGCAACGCTGTAGTAATACTTAACAACTATATTGGAGATACTGGTCTTTCTAATATGTACACTATCGGCCTAAAAGTAATTGGGCACCTGTCCACAATGTTTGATCGGTGGTTGTGACCCCGTTAGAATCTCGTAGGGACATCTCTTGCGGCTATAACAGCAGCCAACCTGTTGGCATGCTCTCTACGAGTGTTTGCAGGACATCCACGAGGATTCGTCACCATTCCTCTTGCAACCATTCCTCTTGCAACCATTCCATGAGTTGAGCAGTGGGTTTTGGCCGTGCCTGACGAGCCCTCACCCGAAGATCCAATTCGTCCCAAAGATGTTCTATAGGGTTGAGGTCGGGGCTCTGGGTGGGCCAGTCCACTCGGCGAACATTGTTGTCGGCGTACCACTGTATAGTAGCCCTTGAAACATGGTAGCTTACATTGTCATCCTGGAAGTAACACGGGTACATTCCGTAAAAAATGCCACAGTGTTGGGAGCATTTCATTATCCAGAATGTTACAATAGGCCTCTGTGTTCATGCTACCACGGACAAACACCAGCGTTCCTAAGCCGAAGGCCGTGAAACAGCCCCACACCATCACTCCACCACTACCGAATTTCCTAGTTGACACAATACACTCCGGCAGAAGCCGTTCCCCGAGTAGACGCCACACCCATACACGTCCATCGAACCAGAATAATGTAAACCTCGACTCATCACTCCACAGAACCGATTTCCATTGCTCCAGTGTCCAGTTGCGACGGTCCAAACACCACCTGAGTCGAAGAGCTTTATTGCTTGTCGTGATATGGGGCTTATGTGCAGCTGCTCTTCCGAAATATCCAAGTCGGTGGGCCTCTGCACGCAATATTCCAATGGATACCGATACTCCTGTTGCTGCATGAAACTCCTGTCGGATCGTAGCCACGGGTTGCGCCCTATTTTTTACAATTTCACGTTTCAGGGTTCTGCGATTTCTGTCGGTCAAGATTGGAGGTCGCCCAGAACGCGCAGCATTGGCACAATGCCCATCGACCTTCAACTTACGCAGGACGAATACGGCCGTTGATTTGGGCCGGTTTACCCTCCGTGCAATCGCCCAGTCTAGACATCCCAATGATATGACAACCCACAATCATGCCCTTATCGAAGTCCGATAGCTCTGTACCCCGTGTCATCTGCTTGTCAACTGGTTCAACACCGGCCTGCAGCATATGGCGGTCACACAAGTCAATTGACGTACTGAATTACCTATATTCACGGGTGCCCAATTACTTTTTGGTCGATAGTGTAAAACACAAGTAGTAAAATAACGACCATTCTCATTATCCATTTATAACTAAGGTTTTATGAATACTTTATTCATGTTATATGTACAGAGAAAAATATTCTACATATTTGATATTACACATAATTAAGGAAAACATAATCCAGGATTCATTTCATTTGAGGTAACATAAAAATAATATATCACTACATTCCTTATTAATTTATCTATATACAGTAATTTTCAAAATACCCTGACAATCATTGCTACAGTTTAACTGTGCCTGAAATATTTAATTAATAGGGGAAAAATTATTGCTAGTAGGCACTAGCACTTAATAATTCAATCTAAAAAAATAATCCCAATGCCAGAAGGCATGCACTTCAGTAGTCAGTAATTAAGTTGGCACCATAAATATCCAGTGGTCATTATTCTATAAAGAGAAAGCAAAATTTTCCTAATAGTGTCCGAACTACCAGTCCCTTCCTTCGGGCCTGACAGCTGTGCCCGTACTGGGATAAAACTATTTAATTTTTATCCCAAGGTCCTTAATGACGAGGTGAAGAACCTCACTTGTTCATACACATACTTACACAATTTTATTTGTGCGGCGGATACGCTGGACGTGCCATGTAGCTGAATTGAAATATTCGCATGAACTCATCGAATAATACTCCTGTTTTCTTGTCATACTTACTGAGTTGTTGCCATTCGTGTAAGAATGATTGATATCTTAACAAGTTTTATGTACAAGGTGACAATAGAAAACAGATGTACAGCTATGACTGCCATGGTTCTATAGTCGTAGTGCTCTGGATCCAATACAGAAAACAGTGTGTTTTCCTTTAAATTAACATGTGATGCAGACTGGTCAATAGTTGGCAGTACTGGCAGTTCATTCTGGTTCAACTGCCAAGTCGTATCAAGGGCAGTGTTTATATTATAAAAAATATTACCAGCATTCAGTTGCAATTGAGTTAAATCAAAATATTTTTGGTTCAGCATATGTCTGTTGTAATGGTATTGTAGACGTACGTACATCACAATGATGCGTGGCCTCAACAATGATTTTATCTGGTGTAGCAATGTGACATCCACAGGGCACAAATAATTCCACACTACCTAAATTGTGGTTAGTTACACTGACGTTTAGGGACGTATTAATGCATTGCAAAAATTTCCCATCAGGTGGACTGGATAGCACGTATTGATATGGTAAAATGGGGTGTATTGAAAATGAGGTGTTGTGAGAGCAATGAAATTTGCACATGGAAAACAATACATTGGCATCTGATAGGAGGATAGCTTCTTTTGTGCATTTGGAAACATCACTTGTCAGTGATTCTTTAGGGATGAGTATAACTATTGAATAAATATATAAACTAGAGTGGCCATGGGATAGGAAAAAGTCTGACCAGTTTTATGTGTTAGTTCCGCTGTTGATCCAGGAGCGCTAGTGTTCTCGACGGAGTCATCCGCGCAGTGTTGCCAATAATGCAGCCGGTAAAAAGTATGTTATAACCCTGGCCTCGGCTCACCCACGTGTTCCTTCAAGGTCTGCCAGAGGCGAGCCTGTCACACATGAGTTATCAGCAATCGTTACAGCTGTGAATACCTAACTCATGATTTACTAGTGGCAGCCAGTACATGTGTTTCGTTTATATCGTAGAATTATGTGTTTGCGGAAGTATGCAGCGATATCAACTACTGTTTGCTTTTACTTACCTCTACGAAAATATAAAACGGTCATTGTTTTAAATATAATATATTATTTTACTATAGTTTAGGTGTTCATGATAAAATACGAGTACTGTTACACTAACAATAACAAACGTCATATTAATCATGAATGATGTCATACATCAGAGTAAACTTTTCGTTCCGTTCTTATGTGAAAGGAAATGGACAGGAAATAATTGTTCAATAATGGAGAAATATATGTTAGGCGCATGACGGTCTACAATTGAACACAATGTTTACAGTTTGGGGCTGTGATCTATTACAAAGGTGACTGTTCGTACAAATTATCAGTACGTTCAATATGTCGATTCGAGTGTCATTAAGGCTGTGTCCAAACCTAGGAATGCACTTATGCATACAAGCATACTCCACTCGGCTCGATACTTGATACATTACGATAGACATACTTATTTGCATCCTTTACAGCAACTAGTGAGCTGACAAGATTCTGAACAAGCATTTTGACGGAAAACAATTACTGAATATGTGCTGGAACTTAGGCGCATAGCTTTAGAATTATCAGTCCTTTAGGAGCTGTAACTGGAAAACACATGACAATGAAAGTGTTCCTATTAACCGATCATATACTTTTTACACGAAAGGAATGATTATATATTTGAGTCAGTAAACGCAGTTATCGATAGTGTATCGTTGAAACTGGTAACATCTAGAGGTAAACTTCCTTTTAACACAAATATTGGTATTACTAAAAATTAAATGTCGGATATTGACATAACGCTTTCGCTCATGCATGCCTTTCCTTGTTAAAACGTTGGCTGTGTTCTCCTTGCTCTGCATATTGACTATAAATTCAATGTCCCGCCCGGTTTATAACAAATCACGACGAAAATTGGTTATATTTATCCCGGCTCTTGTAGATCATTAAAGGTTAAAGAGTATACATTGTTAAGAACGTTGCTCAGTGGCGTTTTTTAAATGTTAATGCCTCCATTCCACTCTTTATAAAAATAAATATTAGGAATAACAATTATGAACTGCATATAATTCGATTTTCAAAGTAGTAGCTTATGGGCTGTAAGGACGCGAGACGTACACACATTCGTTTCCTACGGGCGTATGTCATTTCCCGAAATATGAAAAATATTTACGCACGTAGACAAATGCGAACGCTGTATGAGCGTGAATCTCATTAAGCAGAATACCTTCTGCACATTGGGGGAAAAGGACATTAATGATAACGTTTAAGGCTCATATCAAACATATGTTTGTTTTAAAGAGACAATGCAACTGTCGTCTCTGTAAGATCCACGTTTACAATAGTGATGTACATAAGTGGATATTGTCTGAAAAGTTGGCAGCTGTGTGTGTTTATATTTACACGAGTGTAACACAGCACACCATTGTACATTGTACACTGAAACCTCGGACTCATAACAATTCGAAAAACATTTACGCTGTAGTGTTTATCAAAAATGTTAACACTAACGAACGCATGAGAACTATACTAACAAAGAGAGTCGCAATATTGTACTTCAAACTACGTACATTACAAAACATAACTAATTCTGCACTAAACATCGGTTGAATGCAATGACTCGGTGCCAACCATTAATAATCCAGCTAGGGCCGTGTCCGTAAGGACAAATTCGTTATTTTTTAATTGGTCATTTTGTAGGTTTTCAATCCGGACGTTGTCGACAGTCACTTGTTTAGGACTCGCGGCAACACATTCTTACATTAACAGTGAAAATATGTTTTATATAAATTAAATGCTTAAAATGGACGTAATATTTCTACGATCATTACTGGAATGCTGCCAATATCTTAATAAACAAAACAATAACATAATATCCAATAATGACTCAAAATAAAACATGTGTTGCGAAATATATAAACAAAGCACAGTACTTAATTGCTTTTCAAAAAATGTCTATTGTATTTTATGAACAGTCATTTGTTTTTTAAAAAAATGTTTTAGGTACCCTTTCGGGCACGTGTTTTGAATGTCAAAACCAACATGGCGCTGATTTTATCATTTTGTATTTTTGCTAACAGCCACTATATACAAGATACGAAATATCAATGTACCAAATACGTCATAATGTTTGTATAAAATATCGGGTCACATGATCATTTTGTCAACAAAATCTTCCATTTCAGACATGGCCTACGTTTACAATACAAAATTTAATGCATATAGAATTACGCAGTAGGTGCTTCTCTGTCATGCATAAACCCATCATCTGTGTTTGCAGTTTTCCATTAATGTTTTAATTCTTAATTCCAGTGAATTTAAACAGGCAGCAAGCCTGTCATGTTTACTTTAGTTCCTAATAACACTTCGTAAAAAACAACCCTATTGAAGCAGATCATACTTCAAATCCGTCATTTGTTATTGGAGAAGCTTATTATTTTTGAACAAATATAAACGTCAACATGTGCACATACGCATCTTTGTCTTATTGTTTTATACTTACATTACTGTAAATAACAGTTTCCCACCAACAACATTTTTCTAAAGATATAAAATACAATTATTTAATTCAATGGTTAAGGAAATCCCACCAACGCACACGGACTAATAAGGTTCCACTGGGAACTAAAACATAAGAGAACACACATTCTTTTCTTCTGCACACAACTTAACACATAATATAATTCTTAATTATTTATATTGTTAGCCAGCTTTTCTTCAGACGTCGCAGCTTACGCTGCATTACGGTCTGCAGGTGTGCATAAATGCAGTCAAACCAATACATTTCTCTGTTCATAGTGTACAGGTGTTACCAAGAATAACAGAAATATTATTAAATATCTTGACTGTGTCAAAAATTTTGTTTCTATTCTGGAATGTTTGTCGTCTCCTAGCCTAGAAATGGATAATGACAACAATTTACGAACACTATGTACAAATTGGAATGATTTGTGACAATAGGGCATTCTTGTGTGTTAAACTTTATGGCACATTATATCATTATAATTTACTTTTCCTAAAGCGGTTATGATCTGTGTCCCCCATGTTTTGTTGAATGTGTAAGTACTTTTTTTTTGTTAACGACCATTCATTTTGTTTGCAGTATTACGCTTCACTAACGAGATATTTTTACAACATTTACGGTCATCTTCTTAACAAGGAGTGTTAATTCATACAGCAAGTGTATATTCGATTCGTTTATCGTGGGTATTTTCTCCTTGTTATTAGCATTCCCCTACAACATAACAATGTTAATTATAATATGTTAGTGTAATACTAGATGTATGTAGTGTATCATATTTGCAAAACAGTTTTGCTTCCAATATTTAGAAATGATTTAAGTAGTTTCTGGTGCCAAAATTATGTGAGAGAGGCGTGAGTCGTTTAAGCTGGCCTTACACGATGCCCAATTTCTGCTACTTTCTGTTATACGCATGGACACAACAGAAGGCATACATGTTTCTATAGCAGAAGGAAAGAAAGAACGCATCAGTTCATACCCACACGTTATCTAAAACGCTAAAAGCAACTTAAATGGCAGGCAAACAACTCGCAGGGGACAGGGGTACCAATACGACCATATTTTATATTTAGGTGCTTTTTGGTGAAACGGTACAACGATTATTTCTTTTTTCACCTGAAGACTGCATTGTTTTAGACTGTAATGTACGAGTACTATTAATGTCTGGAAAATGATATGAGTAACGGCACTGCTTATGTATTGAAAACAAGGTACTGTATCCACATGTATGTACGACGGGCATTTATGCTACTCATCAAAACATTGGCATATCATTTAAACAAGGGCGTAGCTGTGAATATACTCAGGACGGAGGGGGGGATGGGTAGAGATTTCTTATGTCTGTTTTTGAACCAAATACAAAACCTTTATTATTACAAATTTATAGTTACATAATTATTTATAATCATTGAATTCGTGTACAGATTTGGAACTACACAATGCTACAAACATTCATCATGTTCAAGGCAAATCACATATCCCTTAAATTAACATATAATAAAACTTGTAATTTTGTTTTAAATTTTTTAAGGGGTGGGGGATATGTCTTAATATATCACCACCCCATCCCGGCTGCATCCCTGTTTTTAAATGTGTATCTTTTAATGAGTATAATAATCAATCTTGTGCTCTCCGTAATTTTACAAGCGTTTTTCGGTTATACGGCCAAAAGAAGACAGAACTGTTATAGTATTAAACTTAAGGCTTTCATGTGTGCCTGCTAACATTACTCATTCTATACAGCTATCTACTTACTATATACAGCTATACTCTATCTACTTTAGAAAACAACCGATGTGATTAGCAAACAACCACTGTTCTTCGACTGTACTGTTATGATACTTGCGTATTATTACTTTAAGACAAATGTATTCTGGAAATAAACATTTTCTAACAATAAAATAATTTATAAACAGCCATAACGTGTCACATAAACAAACTCGAAATCCACCAGAGATTCGAACACTAAAACCTACAAATACATGGCACAGACCTGCGCACTAACTCACTGAGCTATACAAACCACTTGCAGTGCATATGTGTGATAAGGTATTATATAGAACATACAGCCACAATTATTACATATTTTATAAAGTGGTGTTTATTCTTTTATTATGACCTATGAATAATATGCAACGTTTCCCGTTACTTATGCGTAAATTAAGTTTCATTTCGTTCATTCATATGTTTTACAGAACTTGTAAGCTTTTCGTAAACTGATATATACTACGTGAGAAAGAAACTCGGGTGTCCGCCATCGTGTCTGTCCCAGCGTGTGGGTATAGCAGACATCAGAACACTTTCAACTGTTGAGGCGTTGGGACTGGGGGGACAGAGATGCAGTATGAGTGAGAGAGAGGGTAGATGTCAGTGTAGCAACATCGCTGACATTCCCCACCCTCACGCCATGAAAATGGACTAGCGCGGCGTGGTGTTCAACCCTCGAACTACAGCTGGATTGCTCAGAAAATTTAATCTGGGGAAGTCCACTCTAGGTATATCTTTACTCAATGGCATAACATCCGTTGGCATGCCTGGTGAGGGTGAAATCTCTTTAAGTGTGCCCTTGGGCAACTGTTGATGTAAATGCGAACCAGATCTTCAAGAATGTTATTATTGATTATTTACAAATGGCTAGATGAAAGTAACTGAACTTGGGCCTCAATGTTATTAACTTTACTAACAGCTGAGATGTGTTGTTTCAAAACTTGTGATATTCCATTAATTGCGTCTGTTTGTTCGTTAAATGTACATGTTTTTGTGTTTACCTTTACATTTAACATATGTATTAGTTGAAAAACTTTTTCTATATTTGAGACATGTTCCTAGATCGAATTTCCTAAAATGAAAATATTATTAATGTATGCAATCACTGTGGTCCATCGTAAGGGTCCTAGTAAAGTATTGATAAACATTTAGAAGTACTAAGGGGATGTGCTTAACCCCATTCGCATTCTTTTATACTGGAATAACCCAACTCCACCGATTGTAAATACCAATTTGTAATGATCTTGCTCTCTGACAGGTATGCTATAAAAACCTGAAAACAAGTCTAAACTGGTTATGTAATGTGAGTTTTTCAGGGCATTCAAAATGTCCTCGGTGAGAGGCAATGGATACTGTACCGTTGTCCGTGTTAGAGATTGTACTCTAATATAACCTCGTTTTCGCCGTATGTTTTTATCTATTGTTTATTATCAAAAACTACAAAGTTTTGAGGGTAAGTGTGGCCAGTTATATTTAAGTTGAGTGTTGTTTCAAATTTTGGTGACGTTAAAATAGATGTGGCACCAACTAAAGTTATTTGCTCGTGTAAAGGGTAAAGGTGCTGATAAGAAATTACTGTGCTCGCTATGCTGCTACGACAGCACTCAGTATCAAGCAATGCATAATACTTCTTCCCCTTAATGGTTACAAGGACAAGTGGTGTTGCCTTGAAGAGCCCGACATGCTGACATTCTACTTTGGGTGTGGGGCATGTGTTTTTACATGAGCTAGATTGAGGCACAGACCCGCTCATTATGTTTTTCAACATTGGCTAATCATTGCGGGCCTTGCTCCTCGTGTTGTGAAGAAAATTAGTACTGGCTATTGTGCTGTTTTGTGGCGCACACTCTACACAGACAGTTTTCGGAATCAGCCAGAATTTTTTTTTATTGTTTAAAACAGTCACCAATGTAAGTAAAAAATTCAAAATTTTGTTTGGGAAATAACGAGCAGTGACGCACTATGGCTCGCATAAAAACAGAGTGATTGTGTCCTGGGCGAGGCTATATGGGCCGGTGACTGTTTGTTTGTTCACGGTGTTTTGTATCGACTTGGCAATGTGGCAATGTAGGGCACGCAGCGGCGGCTGTGTGGCAATTCTGGCCTGGATTGCGCGGGAGGGAGGAGTGACGCACTTGCATTTCTCGCAGTTCGCTGGCAGCGCTCGAACAATTCGCTGAGACAAAACTTGATATGTCCTAGTTGCGGTAGCTTCTTGCGCCCACAGCGTGAAATGTATCGCAGAATGATACTGTTGATATGTGTTTACATTTACTTTGCGCTCTTTTGCTTGACGTGAGGGTGATAGAGTTTGTAGGGTTTGATTGCTGTGAGCAGTGAATTTCGTAATATGATCTAATAGGCACGACCTTATTGAAGAAAGCTCTGCACGCATCTCGAACGAATCAGTAGGGGTTGCGTGCTTTACCCCTCATATGGAAGTTTTTTTCATGTTGTAGTTACCTGATTGCACACGTCCGTAATCATGCCCTTGTGTGTTGATTGGGTTGATTTTGTTGTACAGTGGGGTGTTGTAGTTATGTTTTGTTGAAAGTTGTTACCAGTGAATGCACAGCCATGGAAATTAGATCCACCCTTGTGGAATTTTGATAATCCCGATATTTAGTGTTATGAGAGGGGCCCGCTTTGAAAATGAATACAGGCTGGCCATTTCGTAGATACCCCTGTCATGAATTGTAGAAATTGAAATATCCACAATATGTTGGCGGTTGGCCGCATCGGGGGTGGTACTGAAAGGTGTTATGTTGTTGTGGTTGTGGAGTGTTCACGACCTTGTTGGTTGTATTGTTCGGATGTTGTAATTACATTTGGGCAATTTCCTGTTTTAATTTCGTTATTTCCGATTCCAGAGTTTCTGATTCGGGGTTGGAGCAGAGTTGTACCTATTCCTATAATATTTCATTGTTTCAATGTGAGGGAGTGTGTCCTCGCCTACAGTTTGATGCTTGGTATATATTAGGTGTTTAAAATGCTCCATGTCTGTAGTGGTTGTAAATGTTTCCTTTAGTGCATTTTGGAGTTCCTGTCACGTGACTGGCTGTTGGCGATTTCTTGTAATATTGTCAAACGTGTGTTCGCGGTACCAAGGAGATAAAATTTCACCCTTCTGCATTTGTCCGCATCGGTTCATTGATTGATATCATCTACTGCTTCAAATGCCTCAAGAAAGTCTACAATATTTTCCCCATGCGTACCTGAAAAGGACAGCGGTTTTTCCATTTGGGAGAAAACAATTTGCAGTGGTTGTTGTGGTTATTGTGGTTAAGAATTTGCCATGTTGTTTGTCATGGGGGGGGGGGTGTAATTTGTATTGATGTAGTGGTGGGTGGGGTGGAAATGTGTGTGTGGTTAGTGATTCTAATGCAACATCCTCGTATATAGGAAATCCAAGATAATCTAATGATGGCATGACTGACTCTGCCTCCGACTGTTCGGTGTGTTATGTTGGAAGTGGTGTGTCGATTGTATACTGTTCTGGGCTAGTTTGAAATGATATATAAGTTGAGATTTTGTATGTCACTATTAGTGATGCGTTCTGTGTTCTGTAGTAATCCCTGCTGTTTATCATGCTCGTCTAAGGTTTTCTCTAATTCAGTGGTATCAAGAAGCGCACGTTTGATAGGTTTTGTGATGGATGATGGTTTGCTCTTACTTCTTGTTTCCATATGCGTGGTAGGTGTCAAGTGTATGTGTAGGTGTAAAAGGACGTACACTGTGTGGTAGAAAATTTCTTATAACTAGAAGGGAAAAGAATATGAGAAAATCTCCGAAACACAACACAAGTGGAGATTTCCTTGCTTACAAGGGTAGGCCCACATGTAAAAACAAGCTGTGTACATACATTAATTGTAAAGAAGCAAAAATAAGCAGTTGTAAGGCTAGTGGGGTGGGCGGCGTGACTTCAAGCTACTAGACTGGCAAGGCCTCCTACACGAACTGCTGACTACACACGTAGTGTACTAACCTTCCACACTATCGCTTACTGCTCGTGCCCTGGCCACATGGGAGGTAACAGCTGTTATGCTTACTGGCGCTAACACAATAATTTCTACAATGAAGTGACTATTGGAAACTCTAACAAAATAATTAATGGAACCTATTGTTACTAAAAATCTAATTTTATATAAACAGCTTTGGATAAGATGGTATCGAAAGTACACATTTACTAACAGTTATTATGTCTTCATGCAGTGTGGTTGACATGAAGCATTGACATGTTTGAATTCCTACTACAATCGTTTCCAGCTGCATGCAATTATCTAGCGCGAAGCACAACTAAGGAAAGTCTAGATGAGACGAGCCTACTCGCATACATGCGAGGTGGGTCGAAAACCCGTGTAGCGCTCCCCTTCCGCCTAGCTCGTGTTACAAGTTTCACTTCTAATTCAGTTCTTCCCTTAAGAGATAATTGTTCATATATTCTATGTTTATGCAGAGTGAAGAGGAGGTGCTCATGGGGGGTGCGTAACCAGATGGGCTTGAGTCAATCAAACAGGGAATTTTTTAACCCTAACACTTTTATTACAACAATTAAATACAATATACAATGTGCAAGATAGGATTAGTTACTCTGATAATAATACAGTTATGTGGCACGCTTGTGCCTGGAAACATTAATATGAACCTGACACCTTACACCTGTCCTTGCCAGCAAGTAATTATGATCTGAGTGAAGCTCATTAATGGGGTATCGATAGGTAGCATTGCTACTAACTGCCAATTCGGTTTATGCTCAACATACAAGAAACTATGTAGGTGGCCAAGAGATCCTGCAGGCCTAGATACTAGAGTTGCCCTAGTCTTCAGTCTCATCGATACCTCTCGTTGTCGACTCCGACAACTGAACGCAATGCAGCATTGGTCTCTCTGGTACGTCTGGGGCGGGGGTGGCACGATGCGCTCAACTTATATAGCTCGTGGCTGTGGATCACGGGGATTTGTTGATAAAATAAGATAGCACTTTGCTCTCGTAGCTTTACCCCATCGTACCTTAAGTGAAATGTGTGTGCGGCCCTTGTGCTGCAGTGGCTGCTACACCATGCACCTGTGGATGATGCAGACTTTGGCAGTATGTCTATCTGTGCTGAGTATTTCAGGTTTGATCTTTTATGAAGTGTTTGAGAACAAAGTATTTGTTTTAGTAAGACACGTGTTTTCTATCCTGTTTTTGGGAAAGCAAATAAGCCTACATGAGATCAACATTGTCTGTCTATTATTTTTATTACAGTTGGTACTAGCTAGGCCTGGCCGCCTCTTAGCCATAGAGAATTGCCAAAAGCAAGATGTTTATATAAGATGACCTCGAACAACAATCTTTCAAACTGTACCATGTTCATCGACAACTATTGTCGTCAATCTGGCATTATGATGTGGAACTGTAACACTCTGAAAACTCGTGCAATTCTGCGAAATTAGGAGGCATATCGGCCTTTTTACTGAAACACCAATTTTAAAATGTTGTTTTTCAGCACCATACTGGGTCATTACTGTCCTGGTAGCCAGCGATATCCGACAATACTACACCAGTAGAACCCAATCAAACAGAACAGTAACAAATAAAAACCACTAGCAGTATAACAGAAACCAGTGTTAAACGACTGGGTGTAGAACCAAGTAAACACAAAATACACAAATTTAACACCGAATGAATAAGAAAAATCAGTGACGAAGGAAATATCAACAAGGAGCAAGAGAAACTAATCAAAATCACGAGAAGCACAACAAAATCAAATGAAATTCATTGTAAATGCAGTAGAATCACAATATGTTATTAAAAAGTAGCCAGTCAATACAAACTGATTCAATGGGAAATAATAAAGGTTCCGAAACGAATCACAGCAACTTAGCTTTTTAATATCTTTCCCAATTGTAAACCATAAGAACAAAGGTTTCCTACAGAAAAAATTGCATTCAACAGATATTTATAACATTTCACATGGGTTCGGATCGTTTTTTATGTAAATTTTTCGTCATAGAGTACCAGTTACATCATATTGAAGAATTTACACTGGTATTTGTATGTGGTCCAACTTTGGCAATATCAAACCCTTATCTGTGAAACACATTGAACAGTATACCATTCTTAAGTTCTGATTCTATATCAGTTTTTTAATTACTTTCTTAACATAGAGAAAGTTTTTTTTTTAAGCATTCTGGTGCTGTCATACAATTCTGCATTTTATGTGGCAATATACATAGTATAGTCAATAATATTATGGACTGTCACCCCCTCTGTAACATAGCCAGGCACTATGGTAATGGTAC
This sequence comes from Dryococelus australis, assembly GCA_029891345.1. Classification (NCBI taxonomy): domain Eukaryota; kingdom Metazoa; phylum Arthropoda; class Insecta; order Phasmatodea; family Phasmatidae; genus Dryococelus; species Dryococelus australis. The sequence continues at coordinate 42,287,358 of CM057009.1, read as the reverse complement.
TAAGTTTTTTGGACAAACGTCCCAAGTGTAGGAAACCATGTACCACAGCAACAGTTAATTAGTAAGTTCGTGGACTGGCTGCATAGTATAGCTGTGGTCCACTACAGAAGATAGATTGGACCATGGACAGTCGCATGCACACAGTGCAGTGTAAGAGTAACTATGGCCTCAGTTGAGGAGGATAGTTGAATTATAGATGTGCAATATAAGAATGCTGTGGTCTCAGCTACAGTCAAGCATTGAATTATACGAAATTTAAGCAAATCCGCTAGCAAAATGTTTCGTATAATGAAAAATCCCGTGCTGCAATGACACCATGTACCACAGTGCTGTGTTTTTGTGGGACGAAATATTTGCACAGGGGAGAGAGAGTTCGGAGGATGATGAGCATACTGGTCGGCCACGAATGAGACGAACTGACTAAGTATAGGATAATTTTCAACATTAATGTTTGCCAACTGCGCCCAAATGGTGGACAATCACTCAGCAGCAACACTGATTAGCTATTTAACGTGCCACAAAATTATATCAGATGATCCGAACTTGTTTGTTACACAGAATGGTGTGTGACACATGCTGATTCAAGACTAACCTTGCGATCGCTTCACCATTTGCAGTCACCTGAGCAGTAGTCCAAATAACGATGGGGAATTTCTTAACTGGTTCATAACAGGGCAATAACATGATTCCCTCTGCACGACCTGCAAATGAACCGACAACCAGCGACCTAGAAATCTCCAGTATTGCAATAATCTGAAAAATCGTGGCAATACATAAATAAAAGATAAGGTGGTGCTTGAGTTTTTCTTTGACTGATTCGGTATGGTTCACATGTAATTCGTCCCACAAAGAGTAACTGTAATGGCGTAAGAAGAACTGATTGATGTTTAAAGACAATGTCCCTACACATCACTCTGTTATTTTCCTAAAGAAACTGGTAATGTAAAAGGTCACAGTGTTGCCACACCCTCCATACTTAACTTATATCGCATAATGCGATTTCTTTGTCTTTCCAGCTTGAAAGTATAGCTACATAGCCAAAGATTTCATTCGGCCGAGGAAATAATCACTGTACACAAGAGAACCTGTACAGGAACATCATGCCAATATATTTTAGCAGTCCTTCAACAGTTATACCATCGTCGGTATAGTGAAAAAAAAAAAACCAATGGTGACTATTTTGAGGAACGATGTACATGCGTGTAAGTGGATACTTTGGTAGGTGTCTGCCTACAATCAGGGTGCCAATCCAAGAATTATTAGCAGTCCCCATGGTGCACTGCTGCATAAAATTGAGGCACCAGTGTACGAACTTATTGGCTGTGGTAGTAATAAAACACATATATTTATTCCAACCCTCCTGTCATACCTGTAAATAGTTTTCCAGATATATGGATTTAATGTGATATATTTGGCAATAATTAAACATTTAGTGCATGTGGTACTTTATACTGTTTTTGTAGTCTTCAGTTAAACACTTTTTCTTCATTTACAAATGGTGTAATTACTTAAAGGTTTTAGAAAGAGAGAGCTTTAAGAGACAGTAATGTGTGTTTACTGCAGTTAAAGATTTGTGTGTAAATGAATGTGTTTGTGTTTCTTTTCAGAGATGGCTGAAAGACATGATGCTGCGGTTATTCTTAGTTTGGCCCGTGACTTGGTACTACAACTTCAAACACTTATTGAAAACAAATAATTTTTTATCCATGTGTTTAATCAAAGTTTACATATATCTTATGAATTTGGAAAGTATTCCAATAGTCTATCCTTTGAAAATCATCATTGTGTCAAAAACGATACCTATGTGTAAAATTAAAACTGAATGTGTGCAAACATTTTAACTGCATATGTCAACTGAACAAAATAGAAATGATTAATATATATTCGTACATATGTTATATTTGTTAATTAGTGTAAACAATTTGTGTCACTGATTCCATTATAATAAATATAATTTATGAGTGAGTTTTACACGTACAACGCTTTAGTTGCCGTAAGTTGGGTTTACTTTTCACCTGCTGGTAACATAGAACCTATCAAAAAGTTTGTTTAGAATCATTTTATGGATTAGAAAACATTGTGTGGGCATATAATATTCAGAATTTTAGAAACACTAATACATGTCACTGTTATTTTGCAAAATAGTACTAAAACAAAAATTTTGGATAGTTCGAAGATACCCAAGCAGTCCAAAGTAACCAAAATTTATGAAAATTGTGTAAATCTTGAAAAAGGATATAATATAGCAGAAAAAGAAATAAATTATTTTACTAAAAATTTAGCTGTACGTTTTTGAGAAATTGGGAAAATAAATCCTGTCAGTAGTGAGCCTATCATTCTTCATTTTTTTCCTACTTATTGAATTCAGTAGAAGAGCATTGATTTTTCAGGTGCAGGATTCAAGACCGGACTCGGGCTACCGCTCGCCCCCGCCATTTTGGATTCCACCATCTTGGATTCTGGATTTTATGCTCTTTCGATCTAGTCACAGAACCGACATGTTATATTCCATTCCTTTGTCACCTTTGTTTACATCAGCTGCTGCTAGGTGGCACGCCAGTGGCTCGGCTGTTTACTCATCTTTGTTCGATTATTCGCTTTTCCTCCACTGCCATGTTAATTCTGGAGTTGGCAGCTAAGGGCGCTGCTATGTTAGTCTTGGAGTCTGCTGCTAGGGGTGCTGCCATGTTGGTTCTGGAGTTGGCTGCTAGAGGCGCTTCTTTTTAGAACTCAAGATACCATCTGGAATGACTTGGGATCGAGCTACCGGACGTTGGGTCGCCAGGCTAATGCCTTAGACCACTCAGCTATCGCGACACGTGCTGGTACACGAGTTTATATGAAGAATATAGCTTGGAGAAGAATAAAAATTTTGCCTCTCATTAAGAGACATTACATTTCTTATTATTCATATTTAACTTATATAGTTCTGAAGGATTCTATTTTTTTTATTGTTTTAATTTAACTTACATGTATATTATTTAGGATCAATTTACATAATATTTAACTTTTAAGAAATTTACAGATGTAAAATGTATCAAGCGACGTGTCTACGAACTTGTATTTTCAAGAAGAATTGTTCTGTTATGGAATCACAACAGCCACAAATTTTTATAACATAAAATGTTATGTATTTCATTATATATATATATATATATTTATTTATTTATTTATTTATTTATTTAACTTTTACAAACAATTGTGTCTAGTTGTGTGTCTACAGATTCGTATTTTTTTTAGGCAGATAAGAATATGTCATCAGAAAATTATGATTACATGACTATAACCAGCACCATATTGGATTTTTATAAGCATATATAAAAATGTATTAGTAAATGTATACCAAGTGTTACATATTTTCGGATTTGTGTTTTCAAGTCGAATGCTGAAGCAACATTATGAACGTTGATTATTGGCACTTTGTTCGAATAGTCGTATTCGCTCCACTGCCACATTGAATTATGTAGGTAAAGGAGGCGACACTCATATTTATAGACTTTAAAAAAATGTGTATAATATTTTGTCATTGCTATTTTTTCTTTAATGGTATGTTTTTTTTTTTTTCAATCCGCAGTTTACCTACATGCATTCCTTACAAAAGTGAAATGGTGCTGGATAATAATATACTTAAATGATTTTTTACAACGAACAAGAAGTAAATTAAATTCACAATCACGTCTAAAACATATATTTGTTGGTAAAATCTACATTCGCACCTACCTGTAGACTCGCGAACATCAAGGTGACACAGGATGAGTTTCATTGTAAACTCCGCGCAAATGCCCAAGCACTAAGTTCCTGGCGAATCCGTGGTACATATAAATCAAATTACCTCAAATGATCTCAAACACTGAAAAAAAACATTGTGTATATTAAAGACGTGGAGACGAATCTTTGTATAATGCAGAACAATATTGTGTGAAAATAAATCAATGTGTTAAAAAATATATTGTGTATTTCGAGTCACGTCCCCCTATCGGTAATTTAAAATATTTTGTATCTGCAATTAAAAAACACTTTTGGTAAATAAAAATATTTGGTACCAGTGGTTAAAAAACACGGCTGGTATAAGAATTATTCTAAAAATGTTTTAATAAAAAAACACACATCTGGTATACATATATATATATATATATATATATATATATATATATATATATATATATATATATATATATATATATATATATATATATATATATATATATATATATAAGTAAAAGATGTTACATTATAAACGTATACTGAATTTAGGTACAATTTAAAGGTAAAGAGAAGCCATGTAAACACACACACACACACAAAATATATATATGTGTGTGTGTGTGTGTGTGTATGTATGTATATCCGCAATGTTTTTGGACGTTATTGAATGTTAAAACGAAGCAAGAGTGCAGGCCCACAAGGTTTTTCACCACATCAGCAATTTTACAGCTGGGCAGATGTTTTACTTTATGTTGCCAACTGGCAGAGAGACAATTGCATGTCGGCAGGCAGGAACTGTATTCACGCTAGCCAATAACCAGAGCATGAAAATATTTCACACTTTATGTCTAGAATACAAAGTTATCATTCCAACAGCGAGCGATCGTATATCCAATTAATATGCAATACGCCATGCCCCAGTCGAGAATAAGTAAGGTCCACATTCTTCCCCCTGGAGCACATCAGACACACAGTAACAAAAAAGAATTACACTGCTGAGGACATACGGGAAATATATATGCGGTACAATACTTATAAATAAAACATGGTAGAATACTGCTGAAAAATTTATACGTGCTACTGTACTGACGGAACAAACCGAGAACATACCAAGAGAAAAAATTATGCGGTACGGTGAAAATAACATCTCTGTTACTACACTCATTTATGAAAAAATATGGTACAGTACTGGCGGCAAAATACATGGTACAGTACTGGTGGAAAACATTTTACAGGCGGAACTAGAACACGCTACTATATTGTCCGGGAACAAACCTAATTTAAAATTTAATTGTGGAACTAAGTACACACTACTATATTAATGGGGGAGCAACCTGACTAGATAAACTGTACATGTCACAATACACTTGATGTGACATAACATACAGGAGGGGCAGGTTCGACGCCCAGTAAAATACTCGCGGGAACATGTCAATGGCAAAACCAGCACACGTAATGTATTTAAAAAAACCTCGCACTATGCAGGTGCGAAGCGACTCTGACCACATTCGAGGTCATCATGACGATCGATGTCGCCAAATTTGGAAATGCTTATGTGACTCATTGTTGCATTTTTAGGATAAACTGGTTGAAGCCACGCCTGTGCCTTCCCTTATGCGGTGGACAGTCCTTTACGATCATCAATATACCCAACTTTTCCTTCCAGCACAAGGCACACATCTTTGAATGCTGCAAATGGCATGTCCATACTGACATGATCGTCGTACATGTAGCGTAAATTAATGTCATCCATGCGAAATGGCACCAACACATTAGCATTATCGCAAAGCAACTGTTTAGGTACTGGCTGAGGGACACCCAGTCCATGTACGCATCTCGTCCCATGCTAAAGTACTCTTGAATACAAGTTTGTTTTTCGCAGGCAATGTCATCGAAGACAAATATCGAGTTTGGAAGAGCTTCGCTCGGTGGTACGACGGCTTCATTATCGCTGATGGGGAAATACTTCGCACCTTCCACAGCTTGCAGTACTCGTGCCACTCGCTGGTATTTAAGTAGCTGGAGCGATTTTGAACAAACATACACGTTCTCGACTCTGAGACCGTTCTCTTCTTCCAGCAGACTCAGTAGGATGCATGTCTTGCCGCAACCCGACGGACCACAAATCATTCCTCGCACGCTAGTAGGCAGCATGGCACCATCGCGTGATTCTTGAGAAATATCTTAATCTTCGGCATGAATGTGTATGGGTAGAGTAACATCGTGATGCATGTTACCATCGCTATCTTGTGGTGAGTGCGGTGCTAAGTGTGGTGCTGAGTGAGGAGTCGATTGTGGAGCATGCCGAGCCAATTGCGAAGTGTGCCGTGCTGATAATAGTTGTAGAGAACCAGTGCTACAAGATTTAGGATCTCTTCCATATATCACTCCGAGAAAACTGCTTCTGGCAGAGTTTGCATGGAAATTACATTCTCGAAGTTTTCCTCTTGCAGGTCGTTATATCGTGTCGACATAAATTCTGCCAAATGCTTTACTACAAAAGCGACTGATACTAGAACGAAAAAGTATAAAAGAATAATATGTATTGTTTGTAGGCCAGCTTAGTTCGATTCACCATAAGGCAAAGAAAGTGAAACCTGGTCGTGGGATTGTTCATTCAATGTTCTGTGGAACCAAGGTAGAACAACGACACAGTTATCAACGTGCTGGACGAGTTGTGAGCAACACACATCATCGTATATCCCGCTAAACATGGATCTGGACACTAGAGAGATTCCTTATCCAACATCATGAAAGCCAAGGTGAAACAAGGCATGAAATTGCATAAAAACAAAAGGCCATCGCAGCACCCTCGAAGGACATCAAAGGAAAGGGAAGGACAAGGTACGTGGGTTCCTACCCACACTGATACCTGCAATCGGTGCTCTGGCCGGTTTCTCCAGGGCCATCACGAATATCGTTAGTCCAACCATCTCTCTGCAGCCAATATGGCAGGTTGGGGAACCAAAGCCGACTATACCATTCCCATTTACAACGAAGGTAGGTTCGAAGTGTGTGTTCCGTTCTCCATATTACTAGTATTTGTGGAAAATTATAAGAAAATAAACCGAATTCCTCTGGTGCAGTCGGTTGGTGTCCCAAGGAGGATTATTTTGCTTTGCAAAGTTGGCATTCCGGGGAATACAGATCTAACTGCAGCAAGATGGCTGACGAGGAGACATTGTTGCTTAGCAGCAGTGCGGGAAAGCAATTAAATAAAAGACATGAGAAATATACGGCTGTCAAAATGCAAGGACAACAAAAATAAAGCTTTGAGAAATGCTGGCAAGCCATACAGAAACCGGAAAGGGACGTTTGTACTAGGGAAATGTGCATCTAAAAAGGTGAGTGATCTAACCTAACAAAATAAGTCAACATTTTTATTATACGAAAAATGTAATGTTTTGCACAATCTGCTTCAAATTACATAAAAAGGTCACAGTCAATTTTTATTAATAGCTGTAGCAGTTTCAGAATATTTGCCTTAAACCACGATAGTGAAATATAGTAGTACTCGTAATGAAATATGGTAGTAAAACAGTTTGCAGGATTCGCCATGTAAATAAGCAGAGTGTCCTGTATCGAGGGAAAAGTTATTTTATATAATAATACATTTTTGTTGGTGGCCTGGCTTTACTGCTAAAACTAGCCTTTAATGGTTTGTATAAAACATGATTTGGCAAATTGGACACCATCAACAAAAGGTGAGTTTATTTGTTTCAGGTTAACATGTGCCGCTGTATGTATGAATGCGACAAGACTTCCAAAGATATGAAGACAAAGTTATTTCAAGATTTCTACAAACGAACATATAACGAACAGTCTACGTTTTTAGTCCAATGTTGTATGGCACTGGAAGACGTAAAACGAATAAATGTAGCGGAAGATATCTCCCAGAGGCAGACAAATTTCAAATACCACCTTCCTGTAAATGGTAAATCATACAATCTGTGCAAGAAATCTGTGCTCGATGTTTTTCAAATTTCCTCTCAACATTTGCAAACGCTTCAGACAAAAATGAAATTAAACCTTGACATATCTGACAAAAGAGGGACACGTCATAACTGTCAATTTGCTGTGTCCTTTGATGTCAAAGAACTGTTAAGGGATCATATCAGCTCTATGCCTACACAAGAGAGCCACTATTCAAGATCCACCTCCAGCAAGCTTTATCTTAGTTCAGAACTGTGTGGAAAGAATGAATAATCTTTTCAAGGAAGTCATCATAATATTAAATGCTCGTGTAGTTTGTATAGGGACATATTCAGAAGTGAATTCAAGCTTTGATTTGGTCCTCCACAATCAGACTTTTGTTCATATTGTGAAGAACTTTACATTCATCTAGTAGCAGCTGAGACCGAAGATGAGCAGAGGAGGATTAGTGCGCAAAGTACACTTCATCACAGAAAGGCTGAGACTGCTTATAAAGTTCTTCACGAGGATGTTGTAATGTCAAAATCGAACCCCACATATGTTGTACTTTGCACAGATATGCAACAGGTATTGTTCTCTCCAACACTTCACCATTCCCCTATGTTTTATCAAAGGCAGTTCTCTACTTATAACCAATTGTCTACAACATGAGAACTGAAAAACCATTTATGTTTGAGTGGAATGAGTCTGTGGCTAAACGTGGTTCTTCTGAAGTTACTTCATGCATTCTGAAATACATTGAACTGCATTTTGAATCACTCAAGTTAGGTAAGATAAGGAGATTAGTTGTTTGCTAAGATCGTTGTATCGCACAAAACAATAACTCGTGGTGTATTATTCTATATCATTATCTGATTATGAAGAAATATTTCACAACCATTGACCAGAAGTTATTAGTCAGCTGCCACAGTATTCTTCCCTGCGATAGGGACTTTGCCCTGATTGAAAGAAGAACGAAGAAATCTACAGTGTATCATCCAAAGCAGTGGCTTGGAGTTATTGTTAATGCAAATCTGGCATTTAGTGCATACTACATGGACAAAGAAGACTTGATTGACCTGTCTGCCATTGAAGGAATGTTTAAAAAGCAATCCGATTTGAAGATAGCATCTTCTCATTGGATTCACTTCTCACCAGAAGAACCAAATACTGTTCGAACGCGAGTCAGTCATAACACTTTACAACCATGGCACAGCTATGTAATACTGCCATTACCCAGAATAAGGAAACATTTATGTCCACTCTCAACTGTACTTCCCCAGCTCTACGAAGAAGCGATAGCTATAAAGAAAGCGAAAAAAAAAAGACTTTCTAGACATGTGCAGGTTCCTTCCTGTTCAATATCGTGACTTATACGAAAGTCTATGCGCAGTTGAGTGATTACTGTAATCATACATGACATTTGTCAATAATGAATAATGATCTAATGGTTTTCTTGTTCCAGTTAATATTACTGAAAACATAAGAGATATTGGTCCAGTAATAATTAATAATGTAATGTTCTTAGTGTTTCTAAATTTGTTTGTAATGATTTGTAGGTTAGATAACTATTCAATTTGTGCCGTTTAGATCCTTTTTCCACTGAAATTAATTTTGTTAAGCTGTAAGTCAATACTTAAAAGTGAATACAAGTAATATTGAACATGAGGTGTTATGTATGATATACAGTTATAAAGCCTTACATCGTTGTTGCAGAAAGTTATGCTCCTTATGCCTCGAGAGTGTTTTTTTTTTTTTTTTTGCTATTGTAGACAATATATATTTTTGTGAGTTAGAGCAGTATTCAGGGTAACTATTCAATTACAACTACAAGAAAATATTAATAGGGGCGAGGCAGGAACTGGTGATAATGATAGCCAAATTGCATTTAGATGCCATGTTGTGAGTAGGAGAAAACCCGCACCCTGACCCTCTTACTTTTAACACTATAGAATGGTTTGTCCCTCACGTGACCCCAACCACTCGTGAACATGTCAAGCTGTTGAATTTTGTCAAGAAAGAAAAAATGATCGAAATAGCATTCAGAAGTTGGAGCCTGGTCACCTGCCTGGCCCTGCCCGTCGCCATGCAAAATCACTGGGTCGTGAAGATATCTTCCATCATGCAAAAAAACCCTGCTACATCGTACTGGGGCTTCAGATGTACAAACAGCATAGCATCAGATCCGACAAGTTCACATTTGACCACTGCAAGGTCGAAAACATAAAGATATTTTTGAATATTGAAAGCTACCTGTATGTGGATTTTAATGCAAACTTTGAAAATGGACAGTGCCTACTGGCAATATTATATGTATTCGCAATTCCAATCTTCGTATTATGGACGCGAGGCACATCCCATCCTGAGCCCCGAAAATTTCCGAGACATGGCACCTTTGCTAGTATTCGATATATCGAAGCAAAACGAGCGCATGCAAAATGGCACGCTCGACTGCCTGATCGAGATAATCACCAAGGAAAATGTGCCTGCAAAAACCGCTGCCTACTGCTTGATACTCCACAATAGGATCTTTACATGCGATTGTTTTTCCGGCCTTCTAAAAATTATCAGTTATTTATGCATGTAAATATGTTCGTAAATACAAATGGTGTTGGTATGCACTTTTAAGTCGTAACAAGGATTCTAGAGCTGCTACATACTTAAGGAAATATTGCAGTCACGTCGCGACTCGAACCGATTTATGTTGTCCGACTCGACCAGAAAAAAATGGTCGAGCAATTTGTGTAAATTTAAGGCGGAGATTATCGACTTACAGAGCGATCATGGCTGTGCTTCCCTTCGTAAAATGAGGAAAGAAACTGATCCGAGTTCTTTGGTGAGCGCTTCGAGAAATGCACAATTACTTTACGAGTGGCATGCACAGAGGTGTAACATATATGTATATACATCCCTCTTTGGTAGTGTGAAGTATGGCGTCATTCCACGACATAAATAAAATGTATATAAAAAGAACCCTAAAATAAATTAGTCACCAGTCGAGTATGAGTCACCATTGGAGCAAGATGACGCTCTTTCGTCTGGAGCACCTGTATGTCTTGTCATTCACAGATGACTCTAAAATCACATATTCATTCTAAGAGTCTGGATCGCTACATACCTATGAAGAAAAATTAGTTTGATGGGACCACTGGCTATATTCGGTGAATTCGGGCGAACCTATGCAACAGTTAATAACTAGCCGCACTCTCAGAAATGGCTTAGTTAATCACATGAAGCGGGATACACCTCTTCCAGCAACTGTGGACCAGGTTCTTGTTTTGCTGCAATTTCTAACTGAGGCGACTCTAGGAGCACCGATATTCACACCCCTGACTGCTCCACACAGAACTGCTCCACACAGAATTGTGTATGTCAGGGAAAAAAAGAATACCAGCGATGTTTCGACTCAAACTGTCCCCACTAAACCTCGAAGGTCGTGCCATCGTGTTGATGCCACGATACATAAGAAAAATTCCAGGGGACCTGCATCGAACTGTGAAGTGCGCCCCTGCAAACATCCACATGTGATGTTACCTGCTGCCATCATTGCTACAGGTTCGTTCACGGCTGACCTCAGCTTGGAGGAAGATGTCCCAAAGATTCCAGTTCTAATGCATCGGATCGAATGTCAAAGACTGTTAGTAATTTTTACAAACGTGTTTTGACTGGCAGATTGAATTTATTTTCGTGTGTGCGCCTGTCACAAATATTCTTAAAGTAACATTTCTTTTAATTAAACAGTATGGTGGACAATATTATACTAACCACAACCAGTATTGTGTTACATGGATTGTGAATGATAGACACGTATGGCATAACGTATCAACTACGTTGCCAAAAGCGGCCTGAAAATAATAAATGTTCCTTTCATATTGAATTTGATATGAAGAGTGTTTTAATTATGTTGTTCGAATAAATTAAGGTTTGTGTACACTAATGCAAATCCCGGAACAAGCAGAGTCATGCACGGGAAAGACATAACCCACAAATGTGTGGTTAGAGTGTCTTAAGTGGTAAGAGTATGTTTACATTTTTATATATTTTATTTTCTTTTAGTAATCAAGTGAGCTTTATGGTGTAATGTTTTATATATGTCTCATTTTCATCTAGGGCCATGTTCACCCACTTAATTTCATTAAATATTGTGTTGAATGTAATTAGTTATCACATGACATGGCGGCTGGAGTTGGAGCCAAGGAGGATGAAGCCCACCGCTATGTTAGATAGTCGCTTCTCGAGTGCCGCGTATGACGGACGTACATCGGTGTCCTCCCTGGTCACTTCATCGCTTTGTATCAATCATGTCGTTTTCAATCGTTAACATCAATTGCATGAACCTAGTTCTTTTATTTAGCCCAGGAAGGGAACCGTCTCACAGCCCGGACAATTTGTACATGGCCGGGAATTAATTCTTATATTTTCATGTCGGCACATTTGCCACCTTTTGTATAGTAGTGTGCACCCAGCTAAGAAAAGGAAAAATTTATAAGTGCTTCCAAGGAAGTTGTTAGAATAACTCGTTATGTAACTATTGATATTATAAAAAGGAATACTCTACTAAATGTTTAGTCATATACAAAAGTAACCTTGTTTTTATTTTGGCATAATGCTTGTTCCCCTTTTTAATCCATCATTGCGGAATTTTAAAACTGATCAGAAATACAAAAGTTAATGTTTTTCATTTATATTGTGTTTAAAGTTGTGTGATTTTATGGCACAATCTTTAGGAATTATAATTTTCTTTTAATTTAACTGAAAAAACAAAGTAGATAATACATAATAAAAACCTACAAAATATTTTTTTTATGTGAAATATATACATATATGATTGGTTGCATGGTAATTGTAGGAGTTTGGGTCTCGCCTAAGTTTTCATGTATCTTCACAAAACACTGGTATATGCAATCTGATCCATGTCTTCCTGTACCCCACTCTTGGTTTTGTAGGTTATGTGTTGTTGAGGTCTACGAGCATCCAACACACAACTTTTAAAGCTAGAATAGGTGGTATATGATGGAACTCAGCAACAGCAACCCAGAGAACCCACGAAACCCTTCGAGAGAGTGGCATTGGACCTAATGGGCCCTTACCCATGTACTTCACAGGATGATTCATCGTGGTTGTAAATGGCCTATTCTCATTCTGGATAGAATTATATGCCATCTCCAGTGCTCATGTAAGAGCCATAGGAAAAGTGCTAGAAACTGAATTTTTTCCTGCGCTGGGGCTATCCAAGGGTGCTAATTAGTGACACCAGCACACAATTCACCGGCCGTGTATGACGAAATTACTGCACGCGCTGGGGAGTTCAACACCGCATGATGGTCATCTACTATCCACACTATCCACTCACAAATCCAACAAACTATCCAACAAATCTAATCAGGACATCAAAACACAACTTCATTTGCATGTGGGTGAAACACATCTCCTGGGCAGAGCTCCTGCCCTCTGCACTATATACATTGTGCACAGGGGAGAATCAGGCGACTGGCAAATCACCCACACAAATGCTACAGGGTCATGACTTTCCCCCTCCCCGACGAGTTCAGGAGCGAGGCAAGGGAGCGTGTCACAAGCCCTGCAGACAGAGGAGACAGGGAGGAGGAGAAAACGTGCATGCGCATAGAAGTGCGAGAGAACCAGCCCCACTACAACGTGCAATGGCTGCCAGCTTCTACACTACCACCAACACAGTTACAGCCCGGACAACAAGTATATGTCCACACACATCCACAGTCAGCTAGATGGAAAGGCTTTTGTGCCAGGCTGGCAGAAAAATGGAGTGACCCCCATACAATATGAAAGGCGCTGGGAAACACATGCAGGTCAGCTGTCTACCCTCGAAACGCCTTGCGACTTGTCACTGCTATTGTCGCGATGCCCAGCATCGACACCCCCTCTTAGGATGGGGAACCAAACATTGAAACAGCACCACATACCGAGACAGAGGATTTGGAGGAAATCGCTCATGAGAGCAATGCATCTCGCATGTGTTCTCCAGAGATGCCCACCATGTTCACGTTCACCAGGGCTCCCACAAACACAGTCGCAACAGGCATTTGTCATCCGCCAGCTGACAATATGACAACAGTTATCATACAGGACGTCGCATCCATCCAGTCGGGTGGGCCACTTGAGGATGGCCAGGATCGCTAAGGAGCATCCCACCTGATAGTGTCGAGATGCCATGGAGATGCTCAGCGTCTACGGCATCATGCAGGGTGTCAGCAGCATCCCAGTTGTCCCCACCTTATCAGTGGGTCAATTTCGGTTCACATCGAAAGAGGCACAACAGTAGTTCCCCCAGCGCCGCCGCAGATAGCAGCAGTGAGGACGATGCGGGATCAGAGGGCAGCATCTCCCCCATTCGTCGCTCCAAGCAGCTATGCTGCTCACTCCGTGCAACGTGGACGGCTTGCGGGCCGGCGGAAGCACCAAAACTAGTCGTCGCAGCACTGGTTCCTACAAGACGTCGACAGCGGAGTCATCACAGCACTTACAATCTATGGCCGTGTGGGAACATCTGCCCACCAGGCAGGTGCTGCAAGTGAGAATGTCGAATCAAGCAGCGCCACACGAATGGTTTCCGGGGGGGGGGGGGATTTGACACCACGTTTAAGGGCCGTATTAATTGTCGTTTCTCAGATCTCATCTTGAGATTGTATCACATGATATTGTCTTGAGATGAGTTTCTAGTCTTGAGACACGTGCGAATTAATAGTCAGATCTCGAGTCATACTCAGCTGAAATTTGTTTCAAGTTTTCCTTCTCAAGGGACATTAGATTGTGAGATACTGGGTTTTTTTTTTAATCTAGCCTCGCAAAGGGCCCATGGAAGCAGATATTGAGGTCTTTTTTTGCTATCGATATGCATTTGTCTGAAGCTACATTCGAGTGTTTCCTGTGTTTCTTAATATTTTCTCCTGTTTCTTGTGCGGAAACACATTTTTAAAATACTACAAATTACACAGGGCTGAATAAACATTAACAATGCTACTTGTAAAGTTCAAAAAAATAGAAAAGTTATGTGATAACCCCATATATGCCGCCAAGGTGCAGCAAAAATCTATAGACATAGGTAGGCCTAATCATTCAAAATTTCGACACTGAAAGAACATATTTCATTTATTATTCGAGTTATACTGTTTTACATGATTTATAACAAGTAAGGGGGGATATCGCCGTAATTTCTCGTAATAATCTTCAGAGATGACAATAATCTATTTGAAATATAAATTGTTTTGTAAAATAAATATAGTTTAAAAACATATTGCCAGGTAGCGGTAAGTATTATAATAAAACACATGAAATAATACTAAACAAACGTTACTATCCATTACTTTCTATACATGGCAGTAGAAGTAATTTTGTCGTAAGCTATGCTTACAACTACAAACTATAAAAAAATAATTTATTGCTGTTATACAGTGTGATATTTTTGAGAAAAAAATGTAATTTCATGGCAAATATTGTTATTATATTTATCAAAACAACTAAGTGATAATATTGGGCGCTCAATTACGCACTCGATAATTGGAGTTTCAAGGCAATGTGCGCGTAATCGATAGAGATGGTAAAAGGGTACATTTTTAAGTAACGACGAGTATTTGTTACTGTTACACAGATGTACCTGGTAATTTAATACTTAATACCACAGTCTATAAGGAGAGGTATTAACACACACTTCGTCGCTGGACTTCGGGCGGACAGCATCGTCTTCTGTTTTCTTCTCGGCGGACCTTGCGGCCTTCGTCTATAGCTCTCGCGACACTGGGAAACAACTGCCGACCCGTTGCTCTGGTCAACGGGTCATCTCGAGCCTAGCCTGTTAAGGTCAGCGGTGGTTGTTTCCTACAGCGGTTAGGAACACCTGACATATTATTTAAAAAAAAAAAAAAAATATTACACTCACACACACTAACAATCGAACCTTCTGAATACACGATCCTGGCTGACTCGACCCCCGGGGGCGGGGATGTGGGCTCGCTGGAGGCGGAAATCCTAGCACCAAATAACACACCACCCGGCGCAGTTATATCCACACTCGGAGAAGGGGGAATAATACATTTTCACCAACCTCAAAACCAAACACATGAATCCCAGGCAGCCGTCATGGACACCACAGAACATCACGACTCAGCACAAAAAAATCTCATGCCTCACGATCTCACCGCTGAACAACAAAAGTCTTGGCTGCTGGCAAAACACAATCGCCGCAAGGCATTGTTAGATCAACAGTTTGAAAATGAAACCTGGATTTTGGAAACTAATCGCAGGAAAATATCCCGAGCCACCCGAGAACCGCAGCCCAAGTCAATCGCGCTACAAAACCGCTTCGAACCATTTGCCAACATGGCAAATACACAAACAGCTACACTGACTAACACTCAAAATAGCACATCTGTCCCGTCCACCTCTCACACTGAGCGCCCAACCGCAAAAACTAATACGAAACCCATGAAACTCATCGTGCCTGACACCTCCACATACAACCATCTTATCGCAAAAATATGCTCAATGAACATCACAGGTACACAAATTTCCCTTGTTCAAGCCGGCCTCCAGATCACGTGCACCCACGAACAGGCGTATCACTCACTAAAAGACTTCCTCAAAATTGCCAACGTTCATTTTTACACTTTCAGTATCGCAGCAGAACACCCCCAAAAAGTGGTAGTCAGGCTCCCACGAACAACCCCTACTTCAGACATCAAAGAAGACCTTGAGGCGCGCCACTACACTGTAATCGATGTGTATCAATTCAAAAAAAACAATCTCAGACCCCAACAACCCTTCACACACCTGAGAAGAACCACAAGATTTTTTCTGCATAACAGCTGCAAGAAACGACACCCTCACCCCCCTTCTCAACCTCACTTGCATAAACATGACGGCAGTGCAACCCCGCCCGTACAAAAAGAGGATTGGGGACATCCCCCAGTGCCAAAATTGCTGGCTTTACCACCATACAAAAAACTTCTGTGCCCTCCAAACTGTCTGCCGTCACTGCGCCGGCCCCCACCCCCACACAGCCTGTGAGAACCTGAACAAGAACCCCAACTGTGTGAACTGCAAGGGGAAAGGAGTGCACGAAGCCAATTCAAGGCTCTGCCCAGAATACATCCGCCTGGTGCAACTTCGACAGGAGGCCGCAGCAAAACGCGATACCCAACGCCCCACACTTCGTGCACCCCCTATATTCACGCAGGAACACTTTCCGTCCCCAATCTCAACTAGGAACATTGTTAGGGAAAATGTTTCTTACTCACAGGCAATGCGGTCTCAAACACAGCCCCGCAACACACAACAGTCTTCCTCTCCGATTTCAATCCAAAAACCAACCACAACCCACCCCCACCCCTCCCCCCACCCCACGCCAACCCTCCCCACCCACCATGGTCCCTCCCGATATCGGCGATATCAGTTCCACACTCACCGACCTCCGAGACCTTATGCGCTTGCTCCGAGAAGCGAACTTCCTTCAATTCATGACTCACATGAAATCCTACATCCTCCTGGGCAACTCCACACCTGACCCACAGATGAAAACCCTCCTGCTCCTGCAGGCCTTGACCACCTACTCCGGGTTCGATTAGTCATGGATCAAACCCACACAGATAGACCCTGTGTCCTCTCCCTTCTCTACTGGAATGCTAACAGTATATTTTATCAAATTTACGAATTAGAAAGAGTTCTAGAAACTTACGGCGTAGAAATTGCACTAATTAACGAAACACATTTAAAACCTAGAAAAAGATTTAACATCAAATATTGCACGGCATATCGAACTGACAGAAAATCTAAAGGAGGTGGTACATTAATACTAGTTCATAACCGCATACAACACCATTTAAATAATGTCCCAGTCCTAGAAAATTTACAATACACATCCATAAACATTCGCACACAAGCAGGTCACATCACTCTAGCGGCTATTTATAATTCCCCCAATAAACCGCTAATCCCAGCTGACTTAGATAAAATAACAACACAGCCATACCCATTTCTCTTAGCAGAGATTTAAATGCGAAACATACTTCCTGGAATAGTAGAGAAAATAACCAAAGAGGCAGAATACTTGCAAATCATTCTAATCAATATAATTATTTAGTTACAGGCCCTACAGAACCGACATACTTTCCTGCTTGTACAAAATACCAATCAGATATTTTAGATATTGCACTTACCAATTTAGATAATGTAAATATTTCATTTGAAGTTCTCATAGTATTAGATTCCGACCACTTACCTATATTTTGTCAGCTGGAAGCAAACATACTTAAACACCCAAACGCCACTCTTCTAAAAACTCCGGTAACTAACTGGGAGGATTTTAAACTAGACCTAGAAAAATAATTTGAAACGCACCAAATAAATATTCCATCTAAAGATCACATCGACTCGGAAACTGAATTAATTCAAAATACAATATTGAAAATAAATAAAAAACACACAAATTTCCTAAACCGTCGACACTTTTTAAAACACTCCTTTCCCGAAGCAGAAATTCTTTTAGCTGAAAAACGCCACGCCCGCCATATTTATCAAAAATCTAGAAACCAAGGAGACAAAGAAAAATATTATAAACTAAAGAAAGAACTCCATAATAAACTCATCACATTAAAAATTAATAAATGGGAAACTTTCATGACCGACATAAACAATAATTACAATGATTTCTGGCGCGTTGCAAAAACATTGCGAGGTCAAACTAAAAAATCAATCTCCCAGCCCATCAAAAACTCAGCAGGAACCCTCTTATACGTCCCAGAGGACAAAGCAAATGCAATAGCTGATTGCTATCAGGGCCAGTTTTCACCTAATGCTGATCTAGGAGATCCAAATTTTTCCAGAGATGTACAAACCAATATTACAGTTTTTTTCAACAGAACCATAACAGCAAAACCAGAAGCAATAACACTTAAAGAATTACTTGTACTAATTAAAAAACTTAACGTCAAAAAAGCTCCAGGACACGACAAAATTACCTATAAAATTATTAAAAACCTCCCAGCTAATGCACTATTTGCAATACTCAACCTGTTAAATGCAATATTAAATTTCAATTATTTTCCTATAGCATGGCGAACAGCCGAAGTTATCACGATTCCCAAACCAGGCAAAAATCACTCTATCCCAGAAAATAGACGGCCTATTTCCCTACTCAACTCCCTTAGTAAAGTCTTCGAAAAACTGCTTCTAACTAGATTATTAGTACATGCAGAATTACAACAGATTATCCCGGCAACACAATTCTGGTTCAGAGCCCAACATTCCACCACTCATGCCCTCACTAAATTCACCACAGACACCTTAACTGCAATGCAAAAACACGAAGTCACAATAGCCATTTTCCTAGACATTGCTAAGGCATTTGATAAGGTGTGGATACCTGGATTACTACAAAAATTAATTAACTTCAATTTTCCCGACTGCTACATACATTTACTCGCCTCATACTTTCAAAATAGAAAATTCTTTGTTAGTATTGATAATGCCAACTCTACTACTCGCGAAATTACAGCAGGTGT
Organism: Dryococelus australis; assembly: GCA_029891345.1. Taxonomy (NCBI): domain Eukaryota; kingdom Metazoa; phylum Arthropoda; class Insecta; order Phasmatodea; family Phasmatidae; genus Dryococelus; species Dryococelus australis. Next base: position 42,268,207 of record CM057009.1, on the reverse strand, counting down.
CCCACAAGGCTCAGCAATTTCCCCATTTCTGTATAATATTTTTACGTCAGACATTCCCATAACCCATGCCTCAGTACAAATGTACGCTGACGATACCATAATTTACACTCACGATAAAAAACTGTCATATGCTATCCTCCTAACCCAACTTAAAATAAACGATTTAGAACATTGGTTTGAAAGATGGAAAATTAAAACAAATCCTACTAAATCACAAGCATTATTGTTAACTCAACGCAGAATCCAGCCTTCACGCCAAATAACTCTAAATAATATTCCAATCCCCTTCACACAAACCGCGAAATACCTAGGTTTAACAATTGACTCTAAACTAATCTGGACCAATAACATTTCAACAGTAAAAAAGGCAGCACTGAGTAAACTACCGCAACTCTTTCCAATGTTAAAAAGCACCATTCTACCCAGACGATTAAAACTATTAATTTACACAGCAATAGTTAGATCAGCCCTTTTGTATGGTAACGAAGTCTGGGGGAACTTAAATAAATTCCTTCTAAACTCTCTTCAAGTCATACAAAATAAATATTTAAGAATCATAATAAACGCAGCGCCCTACACTACCAACCTATCGATACATGAACGTTTAAAAATCCCAACTATAAAAACACTATTACAAAACCGCAATATAAATTATTACAATAAACTACTCTCGCATTCAAATCCCGCCATTAAACGGCTAGGAGACTACGAACCCGATAAAAATAGAAGAATAAAACGCTCTAAAATGCTTCCCACATAATAACTAACATCTCCTAAACCCGTACACCCGGCCGAAATTCTCCGATCGGTCCGGGACAAAATCCAGTCAGTTTAACAAAACTACCTGGCGCTAGCATCGCGCACATCACTCCCCCTGCTGCTCTCACAGCGAACACACCTCTTTCTACTTCACTAGCTTTTCCTCAACGAGCTGACTGATTAAATACTTTATCCCTAATTATGTCCCCCCAAGTTTTTAACATGTTTAATTAAAAAACACATGCTAATTAAATCGCAGTGCTGCCTTCTCTCCTCGGAAGACAGAAGCCCCGCCCTCGGCTGAGATACAGCCAATCAAAAAATTCCTTCAATATGAATCCCCGCCCACCGACAAATCCTTAAACCCATTGTCCCACACAAATAAAACCTTATATATCAACATTTAATAACAACATACACACACACACATACACCAAACATAGTTCCACCTATAAAAAAAAAAAAAAAAAAACTCGATTTATTAACGCCATAGCTAGAAGAAGACCCTGTTTCCTCTGCCTCTTCTTGACATCTTGCTTAACTTCACGGGAATATTTTATAAATTAATAAAACCAACTTTTTAATAGATTTTACCTAACTTTTAAAGACCTACATTTTTTATTTTCCAAATTCAGTGCCAGTAGGGAACGGAACTCCACCGCCTTTCCCCTTATTTTTGTAGGCAAAAATGAGGGGAAAAAAGATTGGAACAACCGTGGCCCAGGGGCTATACTGGGTCACAAAACCACACTCCTGAAATGCGAGCGCAGCGCGTGCCAGGTTAAAGTGCCTATATTATGGGGGATCAGGGCGGGGTGGGTTAGCTGCCCCTAACCCTGATCCATTCAAATGACTACCTCGGTCTGTACTTCCCCCGCGCTGAGAGGCTTAGCCTCAATGATGATAAATCGGCGAATCGGCAGGTATTAACACAAGTGGAAAAATTTTACTTCAATTTTATCTCCCGCTAGTAGTTCTTTAATGAGTCTTTTCTATATAATTGTATTGTCTGCATAGCATGCCTGCCATCTACACTGAGTTATTTACCACATAGATGACAGGCAGTATGCTATGTAGACAACGCAAGTCAATGTAAAAGTACCCTCTAAAGTATGCTTCAAAACACATACAATGTTTTATCAAATTTGTATTTACCTGAAAAAAAAAAGTATTGATACTCTGCTCTGTCGTCTGTTTTTCACAGTACGGACTTGCAGAAGAATTCAGTTTAATAGTTGGATGTTTCCTACCGAAATGCTTTTTTCAAATTAGAAACAGAACTTTTTGAACAGTTTTTGTTTACATAAATGACATTTCGCGAAATTATTATCAATTTCGGTACAAAAGTTCCAAATGCCACTTATTTCCCGTCTTTGTGATGTATTTATGGTTGTTGTCACATACACTGTATCCTGTACTATTTTCCACTCCAGATAATTTCAACAAAATGAATATGAGTATTTTTTTAACAGATATCAGTTCGAGACAGGCAGTACCATCTAGCGGATACTGATCGAAACAGGTTTGTAGATACATTTGGAAGAAGACATATGATTACATTTAACAGGTAGCGAGACACACTGTGCTATCTAACAAGCACAAAGTGAAACACGTCTATGGTTGCGTATGAGTACGAGTATCTGACAAAACTAGTATGAGTACTTTTAACAGGTATCGGTATACACAGCAGCAGCAGCAGTGCTATCTAGTGAGTAGTATTGGAAACGAATGAACATGTAGGGAAAAAAAATTTTAAGTGCAAATTGTACTCATAACACATACGTGTTACAAGTTTGCACACGTAAAATACCTGTTATGTAAAATCCTCCCCATCTCTAGTACTCGATTTACGGTGAATGGTCGTGCGGCTAGTTCTTTTTAGAACTACCACGCAAAACAAAAGATAAGTTCCAAATACTATTATTCTTTTGGCACAAAAATAAATTTTTTTAGAGTAGGAAAACACAGAGCCTCAGTCACCCCTGCCTCTCTAGCCTTATCTCCGATAAAGGGGAAAGGTCAAGAGGTAGGGACCTTGTATGACGCACACCAGTCAACAGAGTGTTAGGTACACTTCTAGGCACACTGTCCCTTGTCTGAGACTGCGAAAATGGCTAGCTCGGAAGCAGTCAAGGAGACCCAGATCTCCACAACTGTGACCAACGTAATTGCAAATCATGTGGACGAAACTTAAGCGAAAAAGGTCAAAAGAGCTCATGAAGATGCGTCCCTTAAGGGCAATTTGCTGCCAGTTCAAAGCCACAGTGGACAGCCTAATGTGGCACAAACCACTGCACAACCAAAGAAGATACAAGTGAAACCTATCACTGCGCACACGACCAAGGAACACAAGTACCCTGCACTGAAAAAGGAGCTTGACATGAACCAGACACTGTCTTTCAATGCTGTCTGCTGTAGAGCAGACAGCATCCGAGTTCACACCAGCTCCATCAACGAATTTGTAACAGTTGTGCGCATCACAAAACAACTAGGCTACCAACACAGCCTACAGCAATAGGCAGAAGAAATTCCCATTAAAATAGTTTTCTGCCGCATCCCGGCTGAAACCCCGGCTGAATTTATGCAGGAGGAATTCTGCGCAGCAGGCATGCCAGTATTGCGATACTGGTTCATCACCGACCGAGATCGTAATACCATCAACAAGCTGGTTTTGGAACTGCCTCGTGGCACAGATACCACATCCTACATGGTCATCAAATTCTTCGCAGGCCTCGCAATATATGTGGAAGACTTCCTTCACCCTAAGGGCTCTGCCCAATGCTCCAGGTGCCAGCGAATGCTCCATGAGGCTGCAAGGTACAATGCTGCGCCAGTGTGCCGCTACTGCAGCGGCCCACATTTGACTATCAACTGTGAAATATAGAACGACCGCAGCAAAGTGTGATGCGCAGGTCGAGGCCAAAATCACTGCGCCTATTACCGAGGGTGCATGGCTTACAAAAATGCGAAATGGGCGTGCTTGCCTCGCGATAAACGCAGCAAAGGCAGCAGCAATCAAAACACAAAAAATTAAAGAAAACGCCCATGCAAAGGCCTGGCACCAGGCAACACAAAGCCAGCCAGCCCCACAACACAGAGAAATGCCACCATGAAACACATTTGCGCCTCATTGGGCTCAATATCATCAACCACAGCCAGCCTACACCCAAAATCGGTATAACTGGTTGCAGAGCGAGACTGCCTTCCCAACGCTCGCAAACAATCTGATTCCCCACGACCCAAACCTCCACTGGGGTATCAAACCACGCCCGATGGAAAAAGGGGCGAGAAAAACAACTAAAAGTCTTAAAAAGTGCGAAAAGGGAAAATTCAAACCAAGAAACCACTGCACATTAGACATAGCACATCGAAAGCCAGAGGGTGACCACCCATTCCCCGCCCACTACGGGTAATCAGGGCACAAGGGCTCTGGTCAATCAGGGTGTGCCTGTGATCCAACAAAACTCTCGATCCGCGAGTCAGCCATGCAGTGCACCTCTACAGGCCATGGACGTTGGACCAGTGTCCGCACTCTCGCCGACCTCCCTGCACCCCTTCCCCGCCCCCCTCCCAACAGACTGACACTTCGGTCGATTGAACCAACTCAAATAATGACTGCAATTAATGCGGCCTTCACAAATGACTCACATTTTAGTAAATATCCTGACTTGGCACAAGTGCTACAGCCCCTCTGTGCCATGATTGCGATCTGACAATTAATATGCCAATTCAAGACAAAATAACCGCGAAAATCGGCTCGTCCATTTAGCTGGTCAAGAATTTTGACCATGCTGGTAAATCAAACTAATACGACTAATTTAAATCCACCCGAAACACACCTACACTCCATTCTCTTCTGGAATGCATGCAGCCTCTGCTCAAAAAAGGACAAATTTATAGACTATTTGTCTCGTCATAAAATTAAAATTACGGAAATATATTAGACACATTTTACACATAAATTTCGCTTTTCTGTCCCAGACTATGCCATACACGAAAGGACAGGCCTTTATAAGAGGAAAAGAAGGCTGTGTGGCAATTATAGTTCATAATTCTGTCGCACACCATGAAATAAACATACCAGACTTCCCTATTTTAGAAGCAGTTGGCACTGAACTAAAATTATGCCAACAACGCACTAAGATGTTAGCAAATTATGCCCCCTTCCCCTGGGCGCTCTCTAACACTGGCAGACATGGACCTGTTATAAAATAATACAGGTCATACCTTTCTCGTCCTAGACGATGTTCATGCCAAGCACCAAAATTGGAAGTCCCGAAACAGAACAGCCAATTGAATGCTGTTACAAAGGCACCAAGCAAATATAAATTACCAAGTTATGGCCCCAGATGATCCAACTGTTGTGTCTGCGTCCCCCAGCCTAAGACAGTTTGTCCAGCCGTAGCCTGTGCCTCCCACAACAGGGTTGTGCACTCTACTGGTGTGAAATGTGTGCCTGGTCATTGGAGCGACCATGCACAAAACAAGAGCAGGGCATGCCAGTGCAAGTGCAGCCGGTGGTTGCCAAGGTGTTGCGAGAAGCCACAGAAGGATAATTTGGCCAGTGTATGGAAATGGAACATGTCAGGCCTATTTAAAAGACTTTTATTCTGTTGTTGATTAAAATGTTTATGTTTGTTTTTGCAGTTGTTGATATATTTTGTCATGTTGCAAGGTAACATGTCATTAATTTATTCTCATCTTCCACAGAGTGATTTGTCCATCCCATTTCACCAGTGTTTAAGTCGTAAGAATATTTGTATTGTTTTCACATGTTTAAGTTCAATTCATCTCAGAAAGTAGTCCCATTTCGACACGAGGGTAAGCTGAGGGGAGTTCGCGTCGCCGAGCGGGAAGTCAGTCAGCTACAGTCAGCTAGCAGTAAGTCACAGAGATGGAGTGTGTGTGTTAGGCTCTATTGTTTTCCGCGCATGCTGGATGACCATCAACCTTTTTGCAACCGGACATGAAACTGCAATAGACTAAGTATTTCTGGAACATGTTTCCGTCTCGTCGCCCGATAAGCCACCTCCACCCCCTGGTGGATTAGCATCTCCCCAGGGAGCTTAATGTGCACGTAAATTTTTAATTTAACTGTCATCAGACATTTTTCCACTTCACCGCACGGCAGGTCAGAATAGCCAAGTGTGTTTAATGTAAAGTTTCCTCACAGAAGGGGTGTAGATTTAACATAATAAATAACTTGTTGCAAGTCATAAGTTTATTCACGACTGCATAAGCATTTAAGGGGACGGGCCCTAATAATCCTGCTCAATCAGCATGTAAGTCTCATTTTCAGTGTAATCAGTTTTGTTCCGACCTGTATGGGCGTGTGGAAGGCCCTGACAGCCCACATACGCGAGTGTTATGGTTAGGAGGATTTCCGTCACAGCAACAATGGTGCATAACCGACCGATGGGCTATCATTTAGGAAACAACCTGCAATTGGAAAAATAATCTACAGGTGGATGACAACAATTCAACAACTACGACGAGGAGTTTGGTCCTGGGTCAACGACCCACAACCCTGAGGTTAAGGGGAGCAGCAGCATCTTTGGCGTCGCCTGATGGCGTCTGGCACCCTGGGTCTACTTATTCCTTTTCTTTCACCATCACCGCTCCAGAAAAATCTCATTCCAACCTTTACTGGGATCGGCTGTGTCAGTACTTATAATCCCCCAAATACTAATCAACATCCTACATATTAGATATTGACCCAGTTAAGCAGTTTACAACAGGGTTTTACCTACGAGTCGAGCATGATCTTTCCTCAGATCATTACTAAAGTCATTTTGATTTTGATAATATTTTCACCGAAGGAAATGTCCCCAAAAAATTCAAGATTATTCTAAGGCCGATTGGCCGGGTTTCTCGGACTTTATAACAGAAAAATTGCCGCACGTAAGTAATGGTTCCTTAATAAATACACATGATGTTAACGAAGCTATAAACGCCCTTACAAGCACCATACAGCAAGGCATGGTTGAGTGTGTTCAAGAAGAGATATTTGCACATAAACTCGATACACTTCCCCAGTATATACAGGATTTAATAACACGGAAAAACCTCCTTAGACACAATTATTCTAGACGCCAAGATCGGCTAACTAAGGCATGCATTAACGAAATACAGGTTGTTATTTCAGAGGATGTTACACTCTGGAGGGCCAGTATATGGGAAGCTAAGGTACCTAACTTAACACCATGCCAAAATAATTTAAGGCGTTTAACTAAACGCCTCTTAAATAAGTCAGATAAAATCCCGCCCTTGCCAACCAACACGAGGATTGCATTTACTCCTGTGGCGAAGGCAGAAGCCTTCACAAATGTGATGGAAAATACATTTCATCCGAATCAGGACTCCTGTGATAGGAATTTCAGAACTCCAATGTACCGGGAAATTAAACTCAAGCAAAGAAAACTGACTGAAAATGAACCTGAATTTACACAGTCGCACAAAAGAAAGCTGTCAATTCGCCGCATGCATCCCAGAAAAACTCCAGGAGCAAACGGAATTCAGGCTATTGTGTTAAAGAAAATGCCCGAACTGGCCCTAGAAAACTTAGATATATATATATATATATATATATAAATGCTATGTTCAAGTTGGATACTTTCCCAGCGATTGGAAAGCTGCGAATGTGGTGGAATATATAATCCTAAGACGAATTAATTCTCATATCAGTAATAATAATTTACATCCTGAAGAACAGTTTGACTTTAGATAAAAGCACTCCACGACACATCAATTAGTGCGAATCAATGAATACATAAACCATGCCTTTAACTGGAAACACTTTGTAGTGGCAGTTTTCCTAGACGTGAAAAAGCTTTTGATAGAGTTTTTCATGCTGAATTAATTTATAAATGATATGAATTGAAATTCCCCAATTGCTATATTAAATTATTAGCCAGCTATCTAAATTGCAGGACCTTTTCTTTTCGATGTGAAGAGGCGAATATACGACGCCCCACGCCAATAGTATGGGGCATCATATCCGGATTCGGAGAGCCGACATTTTGTTACATCGTCCTTCCGCCATATTTTTTCTCTTTTTCCCTTAAAATTTCCCCTTTTGCCTAAAAATTTCCCTTCTTTCCTAAAAATTTTCCTTTTTCCCAGAGCAGGCAAGAAGGATTAGTGACCCCAGGGTCATGGATCACCGACCCAGGTGTTAGGAATCAGTAACCCAGGGTCAGAAAGGAGGCGGGATCAGTGGCCCAGGGGTCAGGAGAGCAACACCTATGACCCTTGACCTTTAAACAAAAAATACAAATAATTCAAAAAATTCCGAAAAAATTCTCAAAAATTGCAAAACATTTACTATCAAAAATTATTTTTAAATTTTTATTAAAATTTATTAAAAAGTATTTACAAAATTCCTTAAATTACCCACAGGTCACCCCTAGTCCATGCTCATTACACCATCATGGTATAGGCAAACATAATCTTAATAGGCGACCACAATCTTGCTATACATCACTCATCTGCCACATCGGAAGCCAATAACCATGACCTTGACCCCATGACCTAAAATGACCTTGAGAACCAAAACTCGAGAAAATGCACCAAAGTCAGCATGCATAATACATTACAGAATACTACAACCACATTAGATGCAGAGTACATCAACCTTGACCCCATGCCCTTAACATTCCTTGAAAATAAAAAATTTCCAAATAAATCCATAAATAACCAAAAATTTGTAAAAAAAAAAAAAAAAAATTGTAATTGCAAAAATGAATATTAAAAATCTTGCATTTCCGAAGATCCCCCAGCGCCACCATTAATCACGTTCGTTCCATTCCCAGCAAACGACTGACTCCCTCTCCTCCACTCCTCAAAAGAATACTCATTCTGCCATCTTAATTTTTTCGTTCGTCATTTGTTTGCATGCTACTGTAGGCAGCCATCGTTGTTTATATGCTACTGTCTCACTTACCTTCTTCTACAGCCATATTTGTTTTTTCGTTCGATATTTGTTTATAAATTACTGGATGACGCCATCTTGGTAGGCCACCACCATCTTGGTAGGTGGGGACTATTGAAATTTTCCATCGAATTAAAAAAAAAAATTTTCGCATAAATTGTATAGGTAGCTAGCTACATTCATAATGCATGAAATTGACTATTTAGTTAATATATTTAATATTTTTAATACATAGAGTTATTAAAAACTTAAAGGCCAACAGTAGGATACGAAACACAAAAATGAAGAAAAACTAATAATTTTATAAAAATATTTTTTTATTATTTTGTATATACATTTATCAGAAGAAAGCACTTCATCACGTCATCAGATATAACCCCGATCCTTAAGTGTTCTGATGATCGAAACCACCTCTTTCAGGCCGAGTAATCACCATGTTGTTGCCTATCAAGCAAATATTTAAGTCTGTTTACAAGTTTGTTGGAATCTTCGGTAAACATATCGTCAGTATACTCAGTGTCTTCCACCTTCTTCACATCGCTTGTCGCAGGAAACTCGTTGGGAAAATGTGTGAGGCCATCGATGAAATTATCATCGGATTCGACACTATCACTATCGTCATAGTCATCATCAATGCTGTCATTATGATCGGCTTCACTTCTTCCTGGATCCTCTATATCAAGTTTACTTTTCTGTGTAGCAGGAGTTGTATGTTCATCAGTATTTAGAGCTGATGGCCATTTATTTTGAAGTTTTTCGACATCACACGAACACCTTGCAAGTGCAACTTCCGCTTAAACCGACTGTACTGTACTCAGTCCGAATTTAACATTAACTGTAGCGCCCTTTTCGTCTTCGGAAATGGTACCAATCGATGTAGCAGGAGGTATTGATGAATTCACTTGCTGGTTCCCAGTTGACGAACCCTCTCGGCAGAGAGCGATGAACTGATCTAACCCACACCTGTACCTTCCCCTAAGTAGGAGACAGACCTTAACAATCGTCAAAAGTCCATATTTCTCTTTCCAACACAAGGCACACATATCTTTAAAATCTGACCGGGACATGTCCGTATTAACATGATCATCGTAAATGTTATGTAAATTCGTATCTTCCATGCGAAACAGCACCAACATGTTTGCATTGTCGCGAAGCAGTTTACCTACAGGCCATTGGGCGCAGGCCCCCACCTTTCCCGCCACATATTAATGGTACTGTGTAAAGTGTTTTCATGTCTTTTTCAGTGTGTTGTATCTACATATAACTAAATATTGGTGTGTGAGTCACCCTGAGGCCTCACTGCACAAATCTGGTTCAGTATTTTATTTTTTTACTAATTACTTTGGACGGAGAACCTGGAAGGATAATGCTGTGGTCGTCAGCACACGACCCTGGGGGATGAGTCTGTGCTACCAATAATTTGACATTGCAACCTGGCAATGTCTGGCACCCATGAAATACTTCATATGTTAGTGAGAAAACTCTGGTAAAACACTACTTCACTCCCAACCTGTAAACTGAACACTTTTGCTCCACCATCCCACTGTCAAATGTTGCCCAACTTAGGGGCGATGTCCTTCCACTAAAAATCTTACTTCAAAACCCGCTGAATTATTTTCCAAAATTTCCCACAAAATTTTTGCAACTTTCAAAATTCCATATCTGTCATTTCCCCCTATTCCCTGACCAATGCCAATGCCAAGGAGCCATGAAGAAGAACAACAGTGCACAACCGGAGCCATGGGATGCCGTCATGATGCCCCAGGAAGCCGGAAAGTCGATGCACGGGGCCAGAGAGGACAAAGTGCACTTAATCTACAGGGACATTGCCATTGCAACTACCACAAGAGAGAATGCGGAGGGACAGTGGATAGCAGCCATCTTGGTGTGCTGAGAGCCAAAATGGTGAGCTAGGTGCCGAGCAGACAAAGGGCTGCAAAACTTCCACCACTGCCCACGCCGCGCGCACTCGAGGAGGTTGAAGGAGAAAAAAAACAAGAGAAGTTGGAAAAGAAAATCGCCTCCCTCTTGCACTGCCCACTCAAGATGCCGCTGGTAAGCTGTGCGGCTGCGCCGAGCAGTGACCCCTGCCTCGCACCATGCTGTGCAGGTCTGCCATGCCATGATGTCACCCACGCCGCCCCAAGTGTCGCCTGGTCCCGACCACGCTCCCCTGTGCCACATATCTGCACCAACACTTCCACTACCGCATGTGTTTGTATACCAACATCATGAACTTCCAGGCACATAGTAGCGCAATGGCATTACAGTGTCTGCGAGACACAACCTACTGCAAATGCGACCGTCAGACCAGCCCGGCGAACAACCATATAGGGAACAACCACGAAAGTGTGGACAGACAGAACAACCAAGCAGAAATTCATGAACAGAAATTTACTGTAAATCTTTCGAACAACACAGAAGCAAATTGGTACCACGGCATACTCTGGCTAGGTCGGTGCACTTTCCTTTTGAAATGTAAACAGTGCAGCAACTGGTACCATACCAAGTGCCTAGACAGGAAAGAACTTCAAACTATTAAGGTATTCATGTTTTTGTGTAAACAATGCAATGCACATCCATTACATTCTAAAAATGTTACGTACAACTGGGACATTTTCTTTGGTGAACTACAGCGGATGAACACGTGTGACCATACTTAGTGTACGAGAAATTCGGACGTAGTAATATGCAATTGCCACAAATGTAACATGAGGGTACATCAGCAGCGTCAAACCGAAACAGACCAGAAGACAAGTACAGAGGAAAAGTTCACGTGTGTAGACTGCTGGGCCAAGGAAAAGGCAACACTTGCTGCCATACCGAACATTCAGAATACATTCGCGGTACACCCCAGGACTACAGCGCCCGAGTCACAACCATCATTTGCTACCACCATTCTGTACACTTCCCTGCCACCCGTACCAGTAACACCCTATGTTCTGCAATCGCGAACCTGTTATTCCACACCAATGTACAATTCCAATTTTCCGCTGTTTTACCTAGTAAACCAAGTGGGTTCCCTACCTCAACTCCATTCCCGAACATGCAAACAAATGTCAACAGTTCTGCAACAGCAACACCCAGTGTAAACAACTCGACAGATTCACAGTTTTGCCCAATTCCAAACCGATTTCAGACACTGCCGACATTCTCGGGGCAGTTGAACAAAGACCTGTCAGCTTTCATCCAGGACTTTACCATGCACCTGCAGCAGTACGGTGTCTCGGAGTTTGAGTGGCGATGCATAGTAAAGCAACTGGAAGGGGAAGCAAGACGTTGGTGCTGATCTATGAATCTCTGTGAACTCAGCAGGGAAGAGTTTATGCACTCATTCCAGTGACGTTTCGAAGGCGCCTTTACTTCGATACAGGCACAGAGTAAATTGACACTCGAAGAACAGCAAGAGGGAGAAACCCTGATTTAGTTTGAGAACCACAAGACACATCTGGTGCGGAGGTTCCACCCGGATCTGATGGAACAGGAAGTGCTTGAGGTGATCGTGAAGACCGCATTGCCAGAATACCGTCCAGCTCTGGCCCTGCTGTTGAACAGGGCCTAGCAGAATTTATGCGAGCCACAATAATTCCGGAACATAGCATAGGAGTACCACGACGTGATACAGGAGGCGCACGAGTGTGTCAAGGATCTCGCTATTATGGTAACAACAGTGGCGAGAATCAACGAGTGCACAGACAGGATAACCAACCCAGGAGGCAAGAACATCCGAGGATAAATAATTTAATAGTTTTAAAAGCCACGCACGAATTGGCAGAAATGTGTAAAACGTGAGTGTGAACCGCGACGAGAACCAGTTCATTCGGCGGGACAGAACGCGACTGCCGCCAATGCCGTGCCGGTACTGTCAGGGACAACCGTTCCACTGGCAAGCAGAGTGTCCAGGAAACCTGCATCGGAGGAGCAACAACAACAGCAACACACTCAGGCGACCATCTAGCAAGGAAGACCAGATAGGAAATGGATCGCAGGGGTAAAATGGACAACTGTGGACTTTACCCCTCCCCAAGTCAACACCCCACCGGTAATGCCTCAACAGGAGCTAATAACAAAGGTTAGTAGTCAGAGTGCCAAGTTTATTAGAGTGCTTGTATATGTAAACAGTCTACTTTACCATGCCCTTGTTGACATGGCTGCATCCCACAATGTTTGTCACCCCTGCTATGTAAACAGTAAGGAAATAACCTCCACTGGGCATGGTATCCGCCATGTTAACGTACAATGCACCAAATCAGTAGTCGGTAAAGCCACAGTCCCAATCAAAATCCGAGATCTAAAAACCATTACTACCGCCATTTTAACTGATGAAATAACAGAGGATGCCATTTTGAGAGTGCCTTGGTTGTCAGAACAGAATTCGATCGTGGAGCCAGCCGAACGACATATCCACTTTGGTGATCAGGAAAGACAAACAGTATATAATATAAATAGCTGTAACATTGAACAGGTACCAGATATAAATTTGTCAGAGTTTGAACATGAAATCCCAGTAAAACACCAAGCTGCTTTCCAGCGCTTAGTAAGTGAAAGGTAAAATAGTCTTTGCCAAGCACTATGGGTTATGTAGAACTACGGTTGCCAAACATGCTATACCACTAACCAAAGAGGAGCCAACTTTTAGCAATCCACATAACCACTTACCCCACCAGGCACGATTCATTAAACAGCAGATCTTAGAGATGCTTTCGGAGATGGCAATTTAGCCGACAAAGAGCCGGTATAATTCTGCAATAACACTGGCACTGACAAATGATGGGACCTGAAGATTTTGCGCCGACTTCAGACCCATCAACCAGATGACTTATAGTGCAATAATACTACCCTATATCAGTGTTTAGGATGCACTCCATTCACTAAGGAAGGCCAGTATTATGTTGTCACTTGACCTGAGAAGTGGCTAATGGCAGATACCAGTATGCCAGGAGGACCAGGAGAAGACTGCATTTACTGCCCCAGATCGTTGACTGTCTCAATTCTGTGGCATGCTTCCCTTTTGGTTTAAAATGCGTACCTGCTATACCTTCCAAAGAATGATCGTGAGAGTTCTAAATGGCTTGGTAGGTGAATACCTTTACGATGTCGTAATATGGTCTCAGATGTGGGAAGAGCACCTGCAGCATCTTTCACTGGTGTTATAGCGACTCGAAATTAATGGTTTAAAGTATGCCATAAATAAATGTAATTTTAGCAAGACCAATCTTGAGTTCTTGAGTCACGTGGTCAGTGAAGAGGGTAACAGGCCAAACTCTGAACAGCTATGGCTAATCGAGAGCCACCAGGCACCATGTACCCAGAAACAATTGAGGAAGCTTTTCGATCTAATAAACTGGCTGTGGGAGCACGTCGAAAATATTGACGTTTCTCACTGCACCTCTCATGGACCTGCTCTCCCCACAAAAGTTGTACATGTGGCGTAGCGAACAGGAAGAAGCATTCTTGGCCATCAAAGAGAAATTTCGATCATGCCCTGCCCTCGCATGGTATGACCCAGTGTGCCACTTATAACTGCAGACCGATGCCAGCCAGGAGGGGCTGGGTGCTATATTGTACCAGTATGGTGACACAGGAGAAAAATGGGTAATTGATTTCACAAGTGCGAAACTTAGTAATACAGAACGCTGTTACGAAGTTAACGAATGAGAGTGTCTCACGTGATCTGGGTAACTCGTAAATACAGACCATATGTCGAGTACAGAAGGTTTACATTAAGAACAGATATCCGCTGGTTGGTAAGGTTAAATAACATGTAGGAGGTCAGAAGTAAGCTCACGAGGTGGGCACTCTTTCTACAAGTGTACGATTTTATTATTGAACATGTACCAGGTAGCGAATATTAACTCGCAGACATGTTGTCACGTACACCAGTCATATTAGTAACGGTAATGAATGAAGTGGATTGGGAGGATGTGGTACCCCCGTCACCCAGAAACCGTTAACAGAAGCAAGTGTAAATGGAGTAAATGTCGGGGAGAATGAACAGCTAATTGTGGATTTATATAGCGAAGTAGTGTCAGCACAAGAGAACTGCAAATTCGCACATGAGAAGAGAGAGAGATGTGAGAGAGAACCAGTAGATGGATGGAGGGTAATGGAGAAGTGTGTCGAGACGTGCTCGTCACTCTACATGGAGGCTAGATGTACCTGAAAATTACTGGGAAAATGTTTTTGAACACACACATTTTAGCATAACGGCAGGGCACTCAGGAGCTGAGCAGACAGTGAGAAATATTTTCGAAGGATTTTTCTGGTCTGGCGTGATGCATTACGCAAGAAATTGGGTGAGTAGGTGTCAGAAGTATAACTTGTTCAACTTGCGATGAACAGATGATAGCCAACACCAGCAAACTAGGCAGCCGAAAGGAACTTTTGATACAGCTTGCCTAGACCTCATGGGGCCATATCCTAAGGCATCAGGAAAAAATATGTTTATTTTGGTAGTCACTGATAACTTCTCATGCTGGATCAAAGCCATCAATTAAGTAGTGCCAGGACAGGTCAAATTGCAAATTGCATGCAGTGTGAGTTTTTCACATGCTGGGGCTACTAAAAAGAACTCCTAATGGACACTGGGTCCCAGTTTACAGGTAGATGTAGGCGAGAATTCTGTACTAGCTGAGGAGTGCGGCATATGAAAATGGCAGTTTACCATGCCCATGCGAACCCCACAGAGCGGCGCAACCAAGAATTGAAGGTACCACTCCGGCTCTGTGTGGATGAGCAACACGCCAACTGGGCCGAACATCTGCCTGCCACGCTCTTCGCACTGAGACGTATAATAAATGCAGCCATAGGAAAAACCCCGGCACAATTTCTGTTGAGGAAGAACATCAAGTTGCTGAGCGAACACAGAAACTAGTGGCGCACAGGACAAGAGGTGTAGGCGCCGTTACCATGAACAACGAGATCAACAAATGAGGTACGCCAACTGATGGCTTCTAGAGACAAAGAGACTACCCGCAACACTCACGACAGGTCAGGTTGTGTATGTCAGAGCACACCCGCAGTCCGCAGCACGTAAGACCACACACAGTCGTGAAAGCACTGGGTCCGACGACGTACCTGGTAAGAAAAGGCAGGATAACATAAGAATCCACTGAGACGACATCCGGGCTGCAGCTGAGAGTGCACCCGAACAAGATGAGCAGGAGCCCTAAGGCGGCCAGGACGGCCCTACTCAGGGCGAGCACGAGGGGAGAGGAAACAAAGCGGAAAGTGGTCCGGGACATGTAACAGATGTCAGGCCGCCTAGTGCAGGTGAGACGTCGACGCTGAACAACATGCAGTTCACCAGAGGTCCTCGTCACATAAGCACTGCAGGTAACCAGGTCGCCACGCCTTATGGGGATGGCGACAGGCTCAGAGAGAGGGGAGAAGATGCTCCCGATGTTTGTACAGGATGCACAGAGTTGTAACCGCCGGCAGGAGACGAGCACCACCAGGCACCCTACAACGGTGGAGTCACTGACGAGTCCCCTGGTGAAGTTCCGATGATGGAAGGTAGTGCAACACTTCGAACAGGAATAATGGAAGAGGACACAGAAGTCTTGTGTCACCCGACATACAGGTACCGACAAGGGTTAGGCCGATGACCCCCATCAGTAGGTCCGACAGAAATGCGCTGTCAGGGTACACCATTGTGATGATAATAGAGTTGGTGACAGCCCTGGTATTGCTTCAAGAGAACGGGGATGGGGAGGAGCAAGATCTCTCCCCAGTGGCACCACTTGCAAGCATGCAAGATGACGAGGAATTAGAGGTCGGGGAAAGGAACTGGCATACCAGAATGATACTCCTAGGTCGCAACCGGGCACAATGCAGGTGTAGCAGTGAAGAGAGTGGAGGTGTGAGCAGCAGAGAAAGCGAGATGGTGGGTAGGCCAGCCCGCTACCTCACCAACATCCCAAGAGGCGAAAACAGTCGCAATGGGATTGTACCACCTGCGAAAATGCCACAGCGTACCGTGAGGTGCATATCCGCCAACAACCGCAGTAGAACAATGTGAAACTGCTGCCATGTAAGGAAGCCTATATACTACGTCCTCGCCAAAGGGAGCAGAGGAGGTGCTCCTGCTGTGAGTGATTTGATTTCAGCAAATGGCTCGTTGGTGGTGGGGGGAATACGAAGCCATCTGCTTTCCCCAATCCTGTTTGCCCTCCATCGCCCAGTGCAGGAATGTGTAAGTGCAAAGAAACCACATGTGCCAGCACACGCGGGTTTTCAAAATTAGACCCTGTGAAATGGGGCATATGTGAAGAGGTAATTAGTTATCAAATGCTCAAGGATGCCCATCCACACTGCGGCAATATAAGAAGCCCTATATTATTTAAATACCTCCGCGTGGCCCACCCTCATTTCGTTTCATGCATTGATTTAATGTGATTGAACGGTTTATATATCGAGAGTAATTATTTATGTAATAGCTGCAGTCAGGAGCGCAGTGCGGATGTGTTAATGCATATTTTTGTGACTAAGAAAATAGTATGTAAGGGTTGCCGGCTCACCATCACCGGCTGGCATACCGCGCAGGCCGAGTTAGTAATACTTGTGTGTATTGGGGAGGCAGACGTGCGAAATGATGGGGTCAAGTTTGGCACACTTGGGTTGTGCATCAAATTTTAGAACCATTCATCAACATGAAATAGACTTTCAGATAGCAGAACCTTGTGTTAATTAGCCACCCAAAGCTCTTCACCTTCTCCCTCCCTGCAGGTAGCATCACCTAGGGAGGTGTGTTTCCGTAAATTTTCATATCCTTTGGGCTCTTGTACAGTGTTGCCCTGCAGGCAGGTTAAGCCCGGCAAACGTTTGTATGTTGTTTCTTGAATGAAAATTAATAAAACCCATTGGAATAGACGTAGGATGCATTCTCATTGGGGTTGCCTACGGGCCATAGGGACACAGGCCCTACCTCACTCCCAACCTGTAAACTTAACACTTAACTTAACTTAACACTAAACTTAACCACCATCTCGCCGTCAATTGGAAAATTTCGTCAGTAGAGACTATGCATCGACTATTGGTCTGAACGAGCCTATTTTTGTGGTACACATGAGAAATGTCATACGAGCACAAGAAATTGCACGAAACACTGGAAAGGACAGTTATAGATCACTGACAAGGAATAATACAAGTGTGGGAATTAACTTGATGAAAGGAATAACATTGCATTCAGGATAAATAATGTCCTGCACAACTGTGGAATTTTTAGTGGGCGTGGCAAGCCAAGCGGAAGGGCACCAATTGACATTGTATGGGTTGGTACATCAGGGAAATAGGTTTTGATAGACAGGAATAAATGTGAAGTATGAGTTGCCATACTCGAAAGGCACCAGCTCAGATAGGATGAGTCTCCTGAGGGTCGTGGTGTCGATGGCCCATGTGGCCCTCCCTGATGTCCTGCATCTGCTGGTACTGATGAAATTGTCGTCTAAATACAATAAAAGCCTGGTCTAGTTAGGGGTATTCCAGCTCCCCTTATATGCTTCTCTCACTCCTGAAAGGTTGATATGGCCACCATCATGCCTCATTATAAAATCCATGAAAATGTGTTAAGTAGCTGTTATGCAGCTATGAAGTAAATGTGCATGCGAATTCGCCTTTTCAACAACACAATTTATTTACTCAATTCCTCCTAAGAGGCACAAAAATCAGTACATTCTCCATTAAAGCAGGAAAGATCTTTTGCGGCAAAACGACGCGAATCCTACATTATAATTACAGATAAAAATTAAGGTCAGGCGTTGCACAAAGCATGTCAGACTGTGGAGCGGCCCTCTGCCTGAAATAACGCAAAGTGACTTTACTTTTCTATGATTAACAATTGCAATTTTGAATACTAAATGACTGGTTTGAAAGTTTATGTGCCTGGGGAGGCTCACACAATGTCCACTCCAAATCAGTACTGTACAATGACTAAAGATTGCTGTGTGGGATGCCCGCTGCCAAGCACAGTGTTTCCATCCTAAGTAATGGAATAATGGAAAAGATGAAAACATTATGAATATGAAAAATGTGGACACTGAGATTGTTACTGTTGACATACATAACCATTCCTTATTTTAATATAATCAAAAACAACAATAATTTCCTAAAATTAACATCACATGACCTCTTAGCCTTATACTTAAACTTTAACCTAACAAACCTGCATTTCTTTATGTAGTGTGTGTCACTAATTTTTCATAACTTTTATTAAATATTATATACAGGAGTTCAGGACATGTATAACTTTATTACAACATACACAACACTCAACACAAACAATTATAAAGGATATAAATGAAAATTGCCATGCTGCATGCCCTTTATGGAATAAGGCTATGTAGACTTGTTGGAGGTGCGTGGCCTCTGACACTGTGTGACTTGAGTCACTACTGGAAACTGTCCAGCATTATACTCGCTGATACTAGTGTTATCCTAAATAATTATTTTATGTAACAAAGGGTAGTGATGATTTATGTTGCCCTTCCAGAATATGATGATACGCGTTCTGGATAGCTACATTGGCAACTTTGTTTTGACCTACTTGGATAATGTTATTATCTGGTCAGAGTCTTGGGAAGACCACATATGTCACTTATCGTTAGTCTTAGAATGCCTTGCATACACCAAACTCGCCTGCACACACAAAAAGTGTCACTTGGGAAAATCCAGTATCCAGTTTCTTGGCCACATCGTCGCTGAGCATGGAAGCTGACTCACAGCCTAAAAACTCAAGCTGATTGAGGACATCACCGCACCGAAAACACACAAGCAGCTCCACAAGTTTTTTGAGTCGCGAATTGGTTGCGCGAATACATGCCAGAATTCGCCATAGTGACTTCCACTCTCACTTAACTGATGTCCCCAAACTTCCGGTTCCAGTGGACCACGAAACAACAGGACTATTTAAGAGCTAAAATGCAGTTTCTGAGAGTGCACCGCACTTGCCCGCTACGACCTAGCAAGACATGTTTATATATAGATGGACACGAGTGAGAAAGGACCAGTGGCAGTGATGTTCCTAATGGCAGATGATGGAACACAGCGAATTATCGACTTTGGGTGTGCCAAGTTCGGAGTAGTGGAATGCAGATACAATGTGAACGAGCGTGAGTATCTCGCTGTGTTTTGGACTCTCAAGGAGTACCACCAGCTGCTTGAGTATCAATGTTTCATTATCCAAACCGACAATCGCAGTTTGCTGTGGCTCCACAACACCCGGGAAAGCTACAGCAAGCCCACCCGCTAGACCTTATTACTTCAATCCTTTGAGTTCGAGGTACAGTATGTAGCAGGAGAAGATAATCAGCTCACTGACCACCTGTCATGCTCACCACAAGAAACAGTTCCGCAAGACAACGAAGAGTCGGAAGATATACTACCTCCTCACCCCCCCTCCGACAGAGCAAGAGACGTCCCTCATTCATAAAATACACTGCTCAAACATCACTGCTGTGCCAGCCGTGCTTACACAGGGCATACTCAGGGAACAGGTAATAACAGAGCAAAAAAAATGCCCAGGTGACCATGAGTGGAAACGAAAGTGTGCTGAACAAGTGATGGAAAAATGCCACATGTCAATGACTGTTTGGAATCCCGTACAAATGTAAACAGTGAAATGTTGTGTGCATACGTTCCACCCACCGTGTGCCATGCAGTTCTCCGCTACATGCATTATAGTGAACTGGCAGGACATCCGGGTGCGAACCAAACACAGAGAAATATCACTAAATATTTTAATTGGGCCAGTGTTGTAGTGCACACGAGGGTATTTGTATGCAAGTGTGTAAAGTGCAGCCAATACAAAAGCAGACAACAGGATGAACTCCAACAGCAATAGGCCAGCAAGCCCAAAGAACAGTTTGAAACAGTGGCTATCGATTTGATGGGTCCCTAATGCAGATGTCCAACAGTAAAATATTTATCCTAGTTAACGGCGACGTGTTTCTGGATCTTGGAGGAATTAGGTTATGTGGATACCAAAAGTGATGTTCGATGCTTTACCACGGTAGGGAGCAAGTTCGCGGTGCGAGCATGAGAATATTGATATGCTGCTCTCTCTCAGAGTCATGATGCCGAGTGCCGATTGGCTTTTCCTCTAGTCCGCCAGCTCTGGAAATATTGCCAGTGTTAATGAGTATACTGCCAGAATGATACTAAATCCAGAATGCCTACGCTAGTGAATGCTGTGGGCCTCCCTCTAGAACCAGCTCACTCCCATGGGTTGTTATAGCCTCCCAATGCCATGACTCAACATACATAAATAACCCTAAGTAATTATGTTTCAGGTTACTTAGCCGAGACGTGGGTAAATGCAATAAGAACTATGGTATTTCCGTCATGTGATTTTATTGCAACTTAATTCCTAAACTGAGCAATGAAAATACATAAACCGAAGTTATAGCCAGGTGGACTATTGTGTGGAATAAATTTACCAAGGGGCCTACATTATAATAATTTACATTACATCTCGGCTATGTACAATACGGACCGAGATGTGGGGGGATGCGTACTCTAGGCAGAAAACAGAAACGGTTTTGGTAGATTATGTTAAATTTACAGAACTACATGTGACATGATCTTGATCTGGGCACCAGGGAAATTATACTAGATTAGAATGTATGGTTGTGAGGTTCAGTTTTACCAGGTGGGCACCAGTCCTCGCTCAGTCAAGAACACACTGATGATCTGGGGTCATGGACCATTCACTATTAAGTGTTCCCGTGATTCTCCAACATCCACTGCTGCTGTTGTCCGTTATACTCTAAATCCAAGTGCCAGGTATAGTCGAGGATATCAGGGCTCCCTCGATACGCTCATCCAAATTACGATGGGAACTGTTGAGACCATTCCCAGGCCAAGATTTTGCTATGTTAATTTTTATCACAGGTAATGTGGCTGAGAATCGGCCAGAACAAATAATGATGACATATATACTGTGAAAAGTGAAAATCCTATTTTATTCATTATCGCTCCTCACATGATGCACAAACATGATTCTTCTCCACTATAGCACAAAGTACTCATACGCTGAATAAAAGGCATGAACGCTTACACAATGACTTAATTGAACATTACCACCCCCCCCCCCCTCCCACGGCCGCCCGTCATCAAAACAAAAATTGTATCTGGGTTGTCAAGCGGCACATAAACGTTCCTGATTTACATAATTAATATTGATACACTACATGATGAGTCTTAAATATGAAGGTCCGGGGAGGATGTGAACCACATGTCCACTCGATGGTGAGTTAATAGCCCTACTGACTTGCTTTAGCACACTGCCCTCTCAGTTGCTGGCCATTCCAGCCTTGGAATTATAGTAACGTTAATTACAATTATCTAATTAATGTAGTTAAATGGCTGATGGCAGATGGATACTTATGATGTGTAACATTGCATAAACTCTTACATTACACTCTGAAATTGTTTAAAACCAAAAATATAAAATATAAAACTTACATGATTTATGACGGCAGACTTACCATGTACTTTAACTTAAAGTGTACAGAGTTACCTGTCATAGCACACATTTTGTGTGTTAATTAATGCTTCCCCTTTTTAACCTATTATATCCTGTCACTAAATTAATTATGTATATAATGTTACTGACACTTAAATTCCCTGAAACACTCAATATAAACAAGTTAATGAAAAGTGGGGTTAGCTTTGACACGTGTTCATGCCTTACAACAGCGAACTTAAGGACCAGAGCATCCCAGCCCCAATGTTTTCTTTTGTACTACTCTTAGTACAGGATGTTACTATCCACTACTGAACTAATATTATAATTTCACATATTTGACAAACACATGGGTGTGCACAGAGATTGCGTCGGAGAAAAATTACTTTATAATTAATTATAGTGTGCGCCATAGTAAGGTTATATGTGTGAATTCATAAGATGTGCTGCACCTTCTGTGCGCAATACATTTGTGACCCTTTCGGTCTAATAATTGACACAGTCCCTCTTAAAATTAGCAAACATTTACACTGGACATCGACTATATCTTGGCTACAAATATGATGTATCTCCACTCACTTATTGTATTTTATACATGTGATATTCCATGCACTTTGTGAATTGTGGTTAGGAAACATGATGGACACTGATTTAAAAACCAAAATATGCATGAACCCTTCTATAAAATAACAACACTCTTAGGAAATAATATTATGTGTAGAATATTACATGTCGGTGGTCAACACATTTTTAACCTAAATTTACAAGTTAAGCATACACTATGTAACAACTGGATGTAAACACAAATAATATTTAAGGAAAAGAACACATCACACTGACTCTAATTTATAACACGTAGCAAAAAAATAAGAATTAATATAACTTGAAACATTATGCAATATTTTACATGCACATGTATGTACACAACTGATGCGGTCGAGGCACTAAAAGAACATATACTTAATGTATTATCGCCTTGTAGCTGCCGCTCGGCACACGTAGGTGTTGAATGGCGTGAATGAGGTAGACGGACTTGCGTGGAACACGTCACATGATTATTGGGTGTTAAAAGATTATGTACATGGATCACCGCGATGCAGTGGTCACCCCACAAGACCTAGGAGGCTACTTCTTGGTACTTGACATGAAGCTCGCTTGTTGTCCGAGACTCCCGCCGACACAATCATGTGACATTATTAATTACTCAATAACTATACTGAATGAAATGAAATGAATAACTGCAATGCTGATGAGATGAAATAAAAGAAAACCCTTCTTATAAATCTAAATATGTGTATAATAATATATGACAATTAATATTGCAAGGCAACCACATCCGATTTCTGATGCAACCTAGCTTCACTTTCCACATTCATTTAATAGGTGCAATAACTTTCTGGGGTCGTTCCTGTCTATTATGTCCTTATGTCTTAAAATTGTGGCAAATTACCTAATGTATCCCTGTTATTTAATGTTTTGCCATTTGTACCTCCACAATATGGCACATTTAACACATAGACTGATGGCCACATCAAAAATACACAACACTCAAATATCAATAAAATACGTATATCTAACAAATACTGTACTGTGAGACCATTTCACTCTGGTACTTACATGACAGGTTAAGGAAACATACCGTAAAATAAAACAAGCACTGAAATAAATACTGGCAGATACAATATACATAAACCTGTACTGATAATCAAAACAATAACACTGGCAGACATTGGTTGCCTGAATTACTTAAATAACACTGGTTGCACACATAATAAATACAAGAGCACTAATAATTAAAGTGAATGGCACTTCAGAAATAAAAAATATAAGTAAAATAAATGATGAACACAAGACACTCAATTTACACTGTCATACTAAATTTAAAAGGCTATGAAAAACACATTCTACAATTGTATACACGTGCACACGCACATCGTGATACTGGTTTTTTACACTGGCTGCTTCTCGTGGCATTGCTGTGTATTGTGATGTTTCAACTGGCATGACATGGTGAATGGCCTGGGGCCGAAGCGCTGTCCACGTCAAACGCATTCTCCTTTGGAGGTCATTCACTTATTGAGCCATCTTTAATCCCCACTGCAACATCTCGCAGGCGGTTAAAGTGTTCCATGTGGTTGCAGTCCGTTTCAATATCTGTAGGCCGGTGTGCTAGCCCAGGTAGGTTCTGGATTATATGTGGAGATTAGGTTAATCTTGCTGGTGAAGAATTCATACAGTGATTCGTCTGCCTGCTCACACATGATTGTCTGGCTGCATGCACGTAATAATTTGAACATCGTGGCGAACCGACACTTGAAATTTTGCCGGAATTCCTCCCATGTTATCCCATAGTGGACAATGGCATTCCACCATGTCTTCGCGTCCCCGAAGAACTGCTTACCAATACAGTGAGGCTAGTCCTCCTGGTCAACTTGGTATTTACTCAATCTTCTTACGCATTCTTACTGGAATGCCTCAGGGTCTCGTTGGCCGTACCTGCGTATGTCGCCAGCGTATGAAACCGGGCTGGCGTTGACTGTTGTGGTTGGCAGCAATGATGTGTACCAATGGCGTCCGATGTGTTTGTTGTCATGGATGCATTGCGGTTTGCTGCCAGCACTTCTCACAGGAGCAGAGTGGACTGCAAGGGCACGCACGGTAACATTAACCATGGATTGTTAAGTGGGTAATCTACTGTTGCATTTTGTTGAATTCGCTATTGTTTTCCGGCTTGTACCACAGCAGTAATACGCATGTGGTGTCCACATTCGGTTCGATTCTTGCGTGTGGTGTCTGTTCTTGGTTCGAGATTGTCAGCTCTAGCAGGCATCTTGCGAAACTGATGTCATGAGGATTCCTCTGCATTATAAGTTCCCAGGGTATTATGAATCTGTCAAGGTTAACATGTTTGCAGTTTGCACAGCCTATGTCACCAGTCATAGTGCGCACACTTCCGAAGTGTTTCTCTGAGCTGTGATCTTGGTGGTTCTACATAGACGGGTGTTTATGAACACGTACACAGTGTGGGTGGGCCCACTGGATTAATAAACCCTTATATCCAATGAGGTTACATACAGCCCATGCACATGTCTTCCACCTTCCACAGGCTAAAGTGGGCCAGTGTGTTGTTGCAGATTTCTTGATAGGCTCATTCGATTTTCTGTTTAATTTGTTGCTAATCCGCAGGATCGTGGCAGATGCACTTGTTCTCCTTACTAAATCCCAAGCTAAAGTTGAAATGTTCCAAGTCGTGAGTGCGGCACGGTTTATGCAATGAAGACATCTTGTTTATCTTCCACTGGACCACGTGGTCCACTGCTCTCGGCTGATGCGCAATGTGGGAGCGGTGGTCCTGCTATCACAATTCGGCACAGATGGAGGGAATGGCAGGTTGTATCCTCCCCTTGGCACTGACTGATTCAAGATGGCCATCGAACGTCACCAAGCCTCATGCATGATGATGGGATGTGCTGTTCCAAAATGGCTGATGATGAAACTAAAGACAATGCCATTTTTGGCACAAATTTCCATTTCACTGCTTTCCTGAATTTTCTTGCAGTTGTCCCACGTTGTGTTGACCAGCGATGATGGTAGAATGAAGGGAAACTCTGCCAGTAGCAGCAATACAGAGCCAGAGGTTCAGAGAAAATGGTTCATTTATGCACACATGGTCACACATGGCATACAAGACAATGATATGAAAATGTCTCTACAAGGAATGGTACACATGCGTCTTGATTAGTACAAGGTAATATTGTGGTACCAGGCTGTTCAGGAATAGTTGGCAGGAGTTGTAGCCACTAGTTGGGAAAGAAAATTTGACGACGAAATGTTTCTGGGCCTTGAAGGTATTAGGTTATC
This sequence comes from Dryococelus australis, assembly GCA_029891345.1. Taxonomy (NCBI): domain Eukaryota; kingdom Metazoa; phylum Arthropoda; class Insecta; order Phasmatodea; family Phasmatidae; genus Dryococelus; species Dryococelus australis. Next base: position 42,242,195 of record CM057009.1, on the reverse strand, counting down.
TGGATTGCAAACATGGTGTTCGATGCTTTACCAGGTTGGGATCCAGCTAGCAGTGCGAGCACAAGAATTATGATGATGCTGTTTCCTCTCAGGGTCGTAACGCCGACGGGCGATTGGGTGTGCCTCTAGTCCGCTGTTTTCTGGCAATATTGCCAGTGTTGATGAATATTTCACCTGAATTATACTAAATCCAGAATGCCTAGGCTAGTGAGGGTTTTCGGCCTCTCTCAAACACCAGCTCACTCCCGACGAGTTGTTATAGCCACCCAACAACATGATTCAAAATACATAAGTGACCATAAATAATGATGTTTAAGGTTCTGTAGCCAAGATGTGGCTAAATACAATAAAAACGCCGATATTTCTTGATTCCCAAACTGGGCACTGAAAATACATAAACCGCCATTATAGCCAGGCGGGCTCTTATGTGGAACAAAATGGCAAGGGGCCTATATGAAAATAATATAAGTTACGTCTCGTGCTGCGTACAATATGGACCGAGACGTGGGGCGATGCGTACACTGGGCTGAAAAAAACACAACCAGTTCCGGTAGATTACATTAAACTTACAGAATTACATTATAATTGGATGTTAAAAGATCATGTGCTGGGAGCACCGCAATGCGGTGGTTACCCCAGAAGACCTAGGATGCTACTACTTGATACTTGGCATGGAGCTCACTCATTGACCAAGACTACTGCCGACACAATCACAAGATGTGATTAACTACACAATATTATACTGAATGAAATGAAGTGAACAACTGCAATGCCAATGAAGTGAAAATAAAGAAAAGTCCTCATAAATTTTAATATGTGTATAATAAAATATGAAAATTAATATTTCAAAGTCAACCACTTCCAATTTCCGTGGCAAATTAACCTCACTTTGGACATGCATTTAACAGGGGCAATAACATTCTGGGGAACTTCCTCTGTGATATCTATTTAGCTCTTATGTATTAAAATTGTGGCAAATTATGTGAGACCTCATTAAGGCACATAAAAACACTTAAACTAAATAAGTAGTTTTGTATTTTATACGGCCATGTGGTTCTGCACACCGGTCCATTCGAACTCAATGTTGTGAATAATGGTAATGGTCATTAACGTAATACTGGACAAACTGGTTTCTAATATTGAATATTTATAAAATTTTAAAAACACTCTGAAGAAATCAAAACATGATATGATAAATAAAGAATAATATCTACATACACAGTTATGTATCTGACGGGAGTTGGTTGTGCGGAAAGGTGGTCATGTGGTTGTCGAAGCCGGTTATGTAGAATTTTGAAGCGAAGTTACCTGGTAGGCGCCAGACAATGACGTGGCTTAGTCACTAAAAGATTTAGAAGAGCACAAGGTGAAGTATTATCAGGTTACTGCGGACCGATTACCTAGGCACAACTCTACCGCCGTGTTGTACCTGCTTATTTTGGTACACATTAGTGCCATGAAGTCATCTGTGAAGTCGTTGCATTTTAATAGAACTACCTATACTGTGGAATGTTGGGGCCAACCACACGCCCATACAAATTACACTTATTATGCATTGCATGCAAAATTACCGTTGAAACATTGCATAAATCACTGAAGGTATAATGGCGGAATTTAAGGGCCAGTAACCTGAAATGCATTGCGGCAGCCAAATAAAAGGCCTATGTACGTTCAATAAGACTATTTTAATTCGACGTAACTTTACATGTTCCCCTGGGAAACTACTTACTAGATTGTCCCCTTTAACCCCGGTGCTGAAATGGCACTGTGAATAGCATAACACTAACAAATGGTTTGTGTGCTATAAAATATGAAAAAACTCCCTGGGCAATACAAACCTCAGGGAGGCGAGGGGCAGTATCTCGGGCGGCTGAAAACAAAATGGTCCCAGAATCATTGCTGCTATTGACGTTACATGATTGAAGCAAAAGATGAATGCCGCCCGAGCATGGGAAAATGTGATCTATCCACGCACAACCTGCCCCTCTGGGTGCTACTTGCTGACTAACTGTACTTGCCGACACAAGGGCGGAAAAAGCATCCGCACCCCTGCACAAAAAAGGAACTCAGCTTATAATCAACACACACATATTACACTTGCATTAAATATTCTCACAACAACAATGATATGGACACAACACTAATGGTGGTGGATAAAACTGTGACATATCAAAACTCTGCAACAACGATGAAAACATGGAAGGAAAAGGTGATGCCAGCTTTAATATATAATCACGTGACAGTGTTTGTGGTTGTGTGCTCATATTTCCTTGAGAAATATTAATTTGGATCATCTTGGTTTACATATCACTCTGCCAGAGCATTTTTTTTACATCTAGGCCTTACCCGTGTACGGGATGTTGCACTGTGAGCTCTCCTGCTCTTGCACTGCACCACCGCACTCTCGTTGTGATGCACTACACTAACACTTTGTGATGATCAGCCAAACAGTGTGCTTGTGTGCTGCGCTGTTGAGGGTGCAGTGGCTGGATAAATGGGCTAGTAGCTAGGAATACATGTGGACGTCAAATGCCGCCCCCCCCCCTTCTTCCAGAATCAGTTTGTAGACCGACTCCGCTACCTGCAGCAGTGGGGTGTCCTCGGAGTCCTCCGAGGGCACATAAAGTAGACCTGTCCCTGCAGGGCCACACTTTCCTCCAGTGCTGGGCATTGGTGGTGGATGTTGCAGTTGACAGTGCCACAGGTGGGCGGGGCTCACCCACACTGACGACACTGCTGTGGCAGGTGTATCCGCCGCCGTGTATGCCGCAGGTGGAGTTAGGGAATGGATTCGCTACCCTCCTCCCTCCTTCGCTGCTGGCACTAGTTCTGTCATCCCAGTTCATCCTGCACTCGCTGTTACGCAGTTTTCGGGGGCTGCCTGGGCGAAATGCCTCTTCTAGCTTGCATGAATTCCTCTCTTCTTCATTGCTTCCTGACTCCTCTATGTTGCTGATTGTCTCATCTATTTTGCTTGTTGTCTCCACCATTTCTTGCATATCTTGCTGTGATGACCCCATTTGAGGTGCTTTCATAACAACGGGGGTTCCATCAGATCGACGGGGGCTCTCGTAGGCGCTGCACCGTCTGTCACTCCTGGTGAAAATCCCTTCCATTCTCTGTCGGGCATGGTGGTAGCGGGCAATAACGGGTTTTCTGTACTCGGTTCTCTATTCTCTTCTGGAGGTCCGACGACACTTCTCACATCGTTCCCTTCTTCAGGGAGCTCGTCTCCTATGAAGCCGTCAGAGGTTGCACTGGGGGGTGCTCTCACGTCGTCCTCTTCCTGACCAACTTCTCCTCCTGCATCACATAGAGGTGCGGCTGCACATTCACCTCCTTCTCCTGCTCTTCCCAGCTCGGCATCGTTGAGCTGTCATGGGATGAGTGGCACTGGGATCAACCTCGTCGTTGACATCTCCTGGTTGCTGCTGGATGGCATCCCAGTGCACCCTCACTTTTCCTGACGATACAGACCATATATGTCGTATGTCCCTGCTGCACAACAGTCTGGTGCGGTCCACTCCATTTCGCCACAAAGCCTGCGCAGAAGTCCTTAAATGATGCAGACTGTGGATGCGTGCGTACATATACTTCCAGGCAACCACTGTCCAGCATATTTTCCATGTTGTTCTCATAATTTCTTCTCTTACTCTCGTCATGCACGGCGATTGGTTGCACTGATTGTGGCTTCACTGCTGATAACTGCATTTAAGCAGTTATGTTCGCCTGGCAATCACAGATTCCTCCCTGTTAGGACTTCGGCAGGCATTTTGCCGGTCGCAGCATTGACATGCCGATATAGGGTATACAATGCTGCTGGCAGGTGTTGTGCTCATGTTGCATGTTGGTGGCCCACATAAAGGCACAGCTGCACTTTCAACTCTTGAATGTGCCGCACTGTGGGATTGGACCTCGGATGGTACACAGCAGTTGTAATATGGTGCACACCCCACCAGGTACACCACTCATTCTACTTCTTCCCCGTGAACAGGGTCCCGTTGTCTGTCAGCAAGTTCTTGGGGAACCCCAACACGGGAAGAAGTGAGCAGGAGATTGGATAAGTGCTTGGATCACCACCCAAGGAAGTGGAAAGTGTTTGTCTGCACGTGTGTGTGATCAAGTACTCGCCTAGGTGCACAGTGGCAGCATCGCAGGATACCCAGGGTTTGACCAGACCATACAAAATGTAAGTGAGCATTTATTTTGGCCCAGCCTCATGCAGCACGCCTGCCGCTTCGTACAGGAATGCCATAAATGCAATCTGTTCAAGGCTGGTCGAGCTGACAGCTACTGGCAAAAGATTTATCATTTCGTGACTGAGGACTTTTTTTGGTAAGTAATCACTCAACATAATATGTAGTACTTTTGTTATCTTGTTTGTATATACTTTAAAATAAAACATAAATAGTAAAATTTTGGGTAATTCTCCATGGTTTATTATATAATAAGCATTGTAAAATTGAATTTTTCAGTTATCTACATTATTATTGCAATTCATATTTATTCGTCAGTAGCAGTTATTCACTGTATGGCAGCTAGAATTCAAAAATGTCCTGTCTCCATGATCAGTAGTTCCGTAGCCATATATTTCAGCATAAGAATTTACTATAGCAAGACTCCAATTTTTTTATATAATTTATAATGGACGAGTCCGATTTACTGTTTTCTATGCGGTAAAAATCGGGAAGGAGATACTGTTGTAGTTAAGAAAGGATTGAAGACAATTACTAAAGCAAGGAAAATAATAAATGAATGGCTCCAAGAGAGATTGGGAGGCAAAACAAGTGTTCCAATGCACAAACTATTCAGGCAAAATTATAAGAGACCATCAATGATTAAAGCTGCAACTACATCATTGCAAATGTGTAATGTATCTCTTCCTTCAACATAAATTTCTCTGTGGAGTTTAGTTGAGAAATTTGACTACAAATCCAATTGCTTTATTTGTGGAAATACCGCAGTAATAGGTTCTTAGACTTCTTTGCTCAATAGGGAGGAAATTCGCGTGGTATAAACATTAGACATCAGGGGAAATTTTTTCCAACAATCTGAAGAATGGACTGATGTATGGGGTAAAAAGTAAACACCCACTTTTAAGTGAGAGTGACCTTGTTGCACCAGAAGCCCGCTACCACAAAAAAAAAGGTCATGGCCATTGTTCAAAGACAAACCCAAGTGAAGGATCTGTAAGTAGTCCGATGGAGGATAGAGCATCTTTTTAAAGATGTACAATTACAATGAACAAAGTGACGAATCCCAGTACTCAATTTAAGAGTTGAAAAATATTATGTCTGATATTTCAGGGGAAAAAAAGAAACTTATTCTGAGAAACATCTAAAAAATCACCTTTAGAACATTTTCAAGAATGCATTATGGTATCTAATGTTTTTGGTAGAAATAATGTAATGTGTTTGTATTATACCACCCACAAAATCATTGACAGTTGATACAAAGATAGAGACAGCAACTCGGGAAACAGAAAATCTTATTATCGTATTAGCAGCAGCTGACATTATTAAAAAATATATTCAAAAGATAGTGTATGATAACAACACATACACAGATACAAATTATATGAAGTCTGGAGGAGAAATTTTATTTCAAAATACATTCGAATCATTTATCCAGAAAGTCACAGAGAAGAAGAATATATCAGAATTAGAAAAGTTGAAGAGAAAATGTGTAGCCATAAATCATGCTATAATATCAGCTGTAAGACCTTGATCGTTTTGTCATCACTTCAGATTGGCTTAGCTCTTACACTTCATCATTTGTATGGTTCTAAGCATCTCATCAATATGTTATCTTCCACGGGTGTCTGTGCATTGTATTACGAAGTTTCTGTGTAAATTAATGATCTTATAAATGCACATAGAGAAAATTTTTTTGCAGAGGGGTCGCCCTACCAAATTATTTTGTTGTTACTACAGAATAATTTTGTACTGTCCACAAAAGTTCAGTGGTTACAAGTATATAATTTAGTCTTCCCCACAGAATCTACTTGACAAGATGAATACTAACAAATTATTTTGTTGTGTCTACAATTTTTTTTCAGTGCAGAATCACCAAATTTTAATGGAGAAGCTTTCATACAGCATGTTTTAATAATGCTAATGTTAATGTTCGTACATTGAATGAATTGAACACATTTCATGTCATCGAAGAATTCAATGTATTACGCAAGCTACTAGCATTAAAACCCAAGTCCTGGATGTCATTCGGCCCAGCTTCTTAACCTAAAATGTGTGTGTTTTAACTAAGTGCATATGGCTCTTATACAGAAGTTTTGGTCCATATTCATTTGTGCATGGAATACATGAATGTCTGTTTGTTGACGTTAAGTTTGTTTGCCACAAAACACTTGAAAACATCATTTAACCAAATCATCATATTGTTGTATTGTAAATGGACAGAGTCCATTGAAGTGCCGTTATGGTTGGCCGTTGAACCCTGGCCTGGTTAGCCAATGGGGTTATGTTTGGCAATCAAAAAATCCCGCTAGAAATAACAACACATTATTTCTTCCAATTACCGAGGCTATATGCTACAAAAAATAACATTAACCCTCACATTACTATGTCTGAGAAGTTTCCTGTGTGAATGGCAACTCAACATGCCTTAGTGGCATAGTGCATTCTAGTGCATGAAAAGGAAGCAAATTACAAGTACAACTGTTACAACAAGGCATAGTAATTACCCTCTTATATACTAAGTAAGTGTGCATCACTTGCACATGGCACTTATATTATGACACTATTATTAACAAAACATCAAAATATCATAATACAAATTTCCCTTCAAAACATACATTCCACTGAAAAAGGTGTTGAACCCAAAAAGGTAAGCAAGCACATCCACTTGGTCGCTGCGATGCATACATTACACATGGTGTCAACACGCACAAACTTTAAAAGTGTTATAAAAAACATATATACGATTTTGCACTAAACACTGCAATGTACTGCACTTTCTAACGATGATACTGGTATTCCGAGTCGCTGAAGTACTGATGCTGTGAACGGGCTGAGATGGGAGATGAATGTGGTACATATCATATAGTATATTATAAGCATTAATACGATTTGTGAATGTGTTCAAAGTGAAATGGACCTAATATTGTATTTACTTCTTTTTTTTTGTTTAGAAAACATGCTATACCTCATGGCATTTTTTTTTCAGTTCATTACGAATTTTCATACAGCTGATATTTTCTCTGTAAATGTGATCGGTGCAGTGCTCAAGTTGAGTAATTAGGTTTAAATAAGTTGTATGTTGTTTATGTTACAGTCTCAGACATCTAACGATATTCGTGTTGCATGTCGTGTAATAAACATTTTTATCACCATTGGTCGCCACACCCTTCGACAATTAATGAAACAAGACTCTTTTCTGTTCCGTAACATATCCCCCCCCCCCTCCCCCCTTGCAGACAAACATCCTAAATTTAGAAAATGAAGCAAAATATTTTAGCACTTCAATAAAAATTTCTTTTTGGACTATTTTGATGGAAATAAAAGTGTTTTATCGTATGTGAAAAGTTAAGTCAGAGACACCCTCAGATAACATCCTTCCTACATTCTACCATCTTCAATTTGTTGTTGAAATCATTCACATTTAGTAATTTTAAATTTGCCAGCGACAATAGTGAACCTAAACATTGTAACACTTGTCCTTCCTCCTGTCTCTAATTATCTCCCAATTCCAATTCTTAATGACTTGAACCAATATCAGATACTCTATACAGTAATAGGTGGTATGAGGTATTACTGGGGGGGGGGGGGGTAAACTCTAGATGGTAGCTAATAAGAAGGATAATTAAAAACACATAAATATTTATTACAATAACTCTACTTTGGAAGAGCTAAATACAAATACTCATACAAACAATATCCGAAAACAATTACTTTATGATGAGAGACATATTCAACACACAATTAATATGACATGCAGCGAATCCCTAACCTTTCCAGAATAATTAGTTTAAAGGGATTGGACGGTGACTCGTCAAATATCGTTACAGCCTATCGCTATGCGATTATGCTCACCCGTAGATATGTGCTGATATGTCTCCACTGCCTTCTTCTTCAGCCTTGTCTCTCACAGTCGCACACACACTACATCGTGTCGCGGTGTCATCTTAGAGGAGTGGGATGCCGTCATGTGGGGGGGGGGCTTAAATAGCCGGGCAATCTGGAGCATGTTTGGCAAAGAAATGGGCCTGGCCACCAACTATATCCCGTGCAACCTTAGGTGGTCTGTAGGTGGTGCCAGGTTCGAAATAACAGCCATCCCTGATGTGGAAGAAACAGTAGAAGTTGAAGTAACCAGTGATTGGGGTGAGTGAGAGATGTACAAGTATGTTGGGGACAATGCCTTGGACATGATGGGGCTGAGGAGCTCAAGGCTTTGAAGAACGTTGGCACAAGGTAGCATACACCTAGGACTTTAATGTGTTGTCGAGGAAGTAACTCCAAGTACGAGTCACTGTTGCACAAAAGAGATAGAATTCTGATATAGTGAAATTTTTCTTTAGATAAGTTACGTTATTTGGGCAAATGGCAAGCTAGGGTAAGAAATAATAATAATTTATAAATGATACACAAGTAATTGGCTAGCCACAATATCTAAAATGCACAACCATGAACATGTGGTAAGCAACACGTGGGGGTAGGGGAAAGGAAGTGTCCAAAGCCACATTTAATAATTAATAGAAAGAGACCCCCAAAAATGCTAGGCAGTGGACATGGGAAGAAGGGAGTTTGGGTCGTTCACGCTTTTAGTGAACGCTTGACAACATGCAAGCAAAAATTTATATTACTTGAAAGGCACATGCCTCCAGGCTGAAATACATACGTTACTAATTTTATACTCTGGACCACCTTTGGAGTCATAAATTACTGCATGAATAAAGTATCTTTTGAAAGGAACATAAATAGAAAAACAGTTGGTAATGCACGTGCTAGCATGATAGAAAATTACGCAGTTGGCAGCGCTGAATGGGCGCACACTGTCAGCGAAAGTTAGTGAAGTGGCTGATATAAGCATCGCGAAGCGTACTATTGTATAGTTGTTACTTTACTTCACTTACATTTTCTAATAGTGGCTTATACCACCACTTATACACAGATAAGTATTTTTAACACCTTACAGTAGACATTATATGAACACATTAAAGATAATTATTAAAGTTATAGTTATACAAAGCACCACATGGTGGCCATTAATTGAATCCATGTCTGTTTGATACAATCCTGATAAGAGGTCTCTCACTATTTACCGAAAGTTTATTCATCTGTAGCACTCGTGTGAGTTTGCGAAAATGTCAGTTTATACTTACGGAGTGAAATTATTTTAACACTGTTCTTTGCAAGAAAGGTTTATCACTGTCACTTAGAAGTTGTAATGTCTTTCGATTCCTGTTAGGTTGATACTTATTGTTAAGTGCACGCTACCACGATAATATTGGTACTTGCATGTGCTCAGTGACACGAAGATAAATACACAAATGCCTTCAGTTAGGCTTTACGAAAACAATAACTTGTTAAAATGCAAACACAAAATTCATAAGAAGTAGTATATAAATTAATGCTGTTAATAGCCTAAAAAAATTACACAATATAATATAGTTCCAATTTTCTTACTTACTACAGGTATGTTTGATAAATTATTTTATTCGCAATGACACATACAATAACAAAGCAACACAACACATCAATGATCTGCAGATAAAGGTAGGAATATAAAAAGGGCGGAGTACTCCTCTTATAGGTAACTTACATGCTAGAAATATGGATTAACTCTTATAATTGTTTGTTATTAGAGAAACCTAGAAGGTTCGTATGAGGTGAGTAGAAATCATATAAAAAATTGCTGTACACATAATTAAGACTGCTCTCAAGGCATGAATTGAGTGCAGAAGTATCAAACCTAAAATATAAATACATATAGTAAAATAATTCGTGATTGCAAATTAATATATCAATTACTTTAACTGTGAATGACAAGATGCATGTTATCTGAGGTAATATAATATACATGGAATAGCAATTAAAGACCTTTAGGTCCGAGTAATAATTGCTTTGATTGAAACACAAGTAGGGAAAAATCTGTAAACAACTGCAACTCCCTTCTGTGAGGAGTGAAAGTAAACAAAATAACATTGCAAATAAGGGTTATAACTCTTGTAAACGCAATAACAAGTAATCTGAACACCATATTTATGAGTGTAAGGCATCTTGAGGTGTAATATTCCTGAATATTGTTTATCTGGTATTACACTGTGTGCAAAAAGGAATACCTCATTGTGGTGTGTTAAGGCATGAAAGCAACACAGAAATCTTGACCAGCTTAACATATAACGTCGTGACAGCACAAATAAACAAAAAAAAATGTCCATGGTGAAATAGTCGAACTGGGCTGGTTCCAGCATCGAGAACAACTTCGGTGAGATGAACTTAACATCTGCAGTGCTTGGAGCAACATCTTGAATAATGGGGAACACAGTGTGGTTTGTATGCCAATCAGTGTTTAGTGAAGCCAGTATGTTATAAAAATGGATTCCCTCTGGGAGAGACAGTTGAGGTAGGTAAAATGATTGCTCAGAGAACCAATGTACAGGGATGGCAGTTTGATGAAGGGAGATTATGGGGGTGTGTATGTCACATAGATGTGTGGCAGAAATAAGTACATCATTGGGTGTGGCAACCTTGCAACCACAGGGGACATGCAATTCCATAACTCCTAAGGGGTGGCTGGCGACGAGGTGTCAAGAAACTTGTTTACACATAGAAACATAGTGTCTGCAGGGGGGTTGGTCAATACATACTGATGGGGAAATATATTAAGAACAGAAAATGAATTGGCAACAGTGCAGTGATATTTGCATGAGGAAAGCAAAGAGGTGACATCAGACAATAAAATGGCAGAATTCTCACATTTTGCATTTTTGTAAGTAAGGGATTCAGGCGACATGAATACAACATCCTGGGAGGGGTGGGAGGAGGAGGAGACTGCTTTGGCGGTGTCTGTCATGAGGTCAATCGCGATGGTGGGGGAGGGTGGTACATAACTGGTTGTGAAATTGATAGGGGACTGATTTGATAATGTATATTTTCCATCTGGTATTTACACTGACGACTGGCACTTGTAACTTAATAACTAATTGCTGTTCTGAGAAGGAGCATTTAGCAATCTCAAGTGAATAATATTTCAAAAGATTTTTGTTTCCAACATTGAGTGTCAAATTAAGGTGCAAAATTTGTTAATTTAAGCAGTCAAATCATTTGTGAGCTCGGATTTATTAACAGTGATGAGAGGCAGCTTATGTAAACCACATGAGTGCATGAATATTTCGATAGTGTGCTCAATTATCAAATTGTTAATGAGTTGCAAGACACTGGTTACCAGTAAATTGAATTGTGACTCAAAGGTGCGAATATCGTTAATGGCAGTTTGCTGTGAACGGGAAACACCAGTTATTCTGTTGATGAATTTTGACAGAGTTAATTTTACTTTACACTTTATGAGTGATGTCTTTGACGACATTTAAAGCCATATTTGTGTTATTGATATTATGTGTAAGTTCCTGGATTTTATGATCCAGGATTATGTCATTTTGAAGTAGGGCGTGCAAATGCTTGTTAGTTAGGAAACTGCAGCACCAACTCACAGCATCGCCGATTATTCGTATCCCACACTTATTCCTGAAGTGGGTGCGTATGTCATTATGGTAATCTCGAAGGACTCCCATTTCGATTACCTGCAAGTAATTATAAAAATCTTTGCATTGCTGCATGTCGTCGAATTGCAATCAGTACATGCGACATGGAGATACTGGTCAATAGCTTCGGGTGGGGAAGGTAACTGAAGTTGTGTTTTGCACAGAAATGGAATGTGGTGTTCATAGATGACACCAGGCTCTGAAGTCACGTAGTACTGCCCGGCATGAGTCTGGTATGTCGCTGGCATGGAGGGTCCTGCTGACAAAACAACAGAAAACACAGTCAAAGCAGCGAGAGTGGTGTAAGCAGCATGGGCAGGGAAATTACCCCACCACCTGTCTGTGGCTGGGCCCTGGACGGCCACTGCTATAGCAATACCTGATGCATGTACAAAACAGCTCTGTGTCTGCACAGTTTGGCTAACCTCGGCGTGTGGCGTGGAGAGCATCTCGGTGGTGCTGCATGGGCAGCGGAATACGAGGAGTGCAGTTGGTAGCCCGGTATCCCTTCCACAGGCTGGCGGTCATGGATCAGTAGCTTGGAGGTCCGCCGAGAGACAGGAATGTGTCGTCGAACCCGCACTGTGCCCCCTGCTTATGGCGTGTTGCATGTGCTGAGTTTAAGTTCTGTCAGTATGGCCCAGTTGCAGCTCACCGAGGCTTCCTGGGGCGACATACACGACACTCACGCAACTTAGCATGTGGTGCATGGAGGGTACAATATACGGTATCACATTTTAAGCACAAATTAATAACTATGCATATAATACAATATTTAGACTCGAAATAACAGCAGTATACTAGCGTGTATACACTAGCTTGGTGTGTCTAGTACACCCAGAGTCAAACTTCGAGATACCTGTTTTATTGTCTGAAAATGAACTGTTGACTCGCCTAGAATATCTGTGACCTGGTAGTGACTGTGGTAGCGATGTGTAAGAGCCTTCTGCCTACCTCGGTTGCGGACCCATACATAATCATAAAATGGTGTAAACTTAGTTGAGCTATTGATAATGGTATTGGAATTTAATTGAATGAACGGTACTTATCTGCATTAGCACAAGCTGTAAGCTGCTCCCCAATTAAACGGTTCGAAGATTCTACAAGGCTGCAGCAATGGGGCTTGTAGGTGGTAGTAGTAAATTTCTTGACACCCAAGGATTTTAAAAGGTTACTAATTAGCTCATTTTGGAAACTTGTGCCCCTGTCACTTAAGATTTGTTCTGAGCAGTAAAACTGAATTACTGCTTGTTTTATAAACTCCTCACAAGTGACGGCATCAATGGATGGAACTGGCTTGGCAACGACATAGCGAGGGGCATACTCGGGCATAACTAAAATATATTTGTTTTTGCGGGTGGTGATGGGGAGAGGCCCTTTCGCATCTAGAGTCCACGTTTTTAGAAGGGATTGTTGTTGCATTGGAGTTACCTGCCCCATGGATTGTGAATTTATAGCCTCAATCTTTTGGCATACAGGACAAGTCTTTACATAATTCTTCACATCCATATTCATGATGCCTCAATAGTAAGACTATTTGATTTTCTCTAAGGTTTTAAGGGTGCCAAAGTGTCCTCCCCCGAAAATGGCATTGTGGTGAATCTGTACGATCTCGTTATCATACACCTGGGAACAAGGGTTAGTTTAGAGGAACCGAGAGGGGTAATTTAGTTAGGTTGCAGCACACATATAAATTAATATTTACCCTTAAATTCGCATAGACACATGCAGACTGTGAACTAGAACGTCTTTCGGCAATTGAATAAAGAACTCATCAGTTCATACGGTTTATTACAAACTTGAACATTTCCTCCAGGAGAATAACTTATACCATTGCTTGCTTTGAACCTGCGGCGAAGTCTATACAGTTGATAAGCCCCTAGGCTTACATTCAAGTAAGGTGTGCTGATTAAATTATAAACTCCCCAGGCGATGCAATTCCTGGGAAGGCCAGTGGGAGTATCCCAGATGGCTAAAACGAAAAAGGTTCTTGATATACTGTACTATTGCTGAAAAATGACCAGTGGTGAAGGTTGATACCATCCGGGCAGGAAAAGCACGAGTGCGGTTTCACATGTGTCTCCCTCTCTGGGTGCGACTTGCTGACTTATTTCCCGCCGTGGTGCGAGGGCTGGTGGTGGTGGGCCCACACGCCGTGGAGGGACCTATTTCCACATGTGGAGAAACAAATTTAATGTTACATACTATATTACTTTCAAACTGCAAAAAACACAAATCAATAATTATTTCTAAAGCTTACCTTGCGACTGAAATGAAATGGTGTGGACATAACATTGGTGATTGTGAGAATAAACATTAGTGAAAGAAAACAATAATACTTTAAAAACAACAACATTGGACATAAAGGTGTCTAAACAAATTGCACTTCATTTACGGGTCACATGTCTTTATTACGTGGTGAGAGATGTGCTTGTGAATATGTTACGACCCTTTTTAACGTAATACACATGTTCGTGTAGTACTCCGCCCCCTCTCCCGGGTATGGTAGGTGCACGTAGTGCTACACTCCCTGCACAGCACTGCACTTGCCCGATCTTGCCCACTCCTGCACTCACTCTACACTACACTGCTCGTCTGTGATCAGTCATCGAGAATGTGTGCGTGATGCGCTTAGGAGCGGCCAGCGTGACAAAGAGCCTAGGGTGAGGAGCGACACACGTAAGGTACGGGTGCTGAATGTGTGTTTCTGAGGGTGTAGGGTGGGGGTGGATATGAATGTGTTTGAATTTATTTTACTGGACGTGGGGCTGATGTGTTATAATTGTTTTAGTTTCTGAGCATCTGTACCTGTTCCTTCAAAATGGCAATTTTCTTGTTGGAATTTAGCGTGTTGTGGGTTTGCTGTATTTTGTTCAATGTTCTGTGTGTATCTGTACATGCCACGCTCGATGTTTTATATGTTGTGTAGCAGATTGTCTAGTGTCGTGTTGTCTAATGGTATAAGTTTTTCTGCAAGTGGTGGCAAGAGAGAGGCACAAATTACTGAACCAAATTTTGACTCAGGCAATTTTGGTAAACACTTATTTTTGTAAAACATAAAGTTTTTCAATATGCTTCTTACCAGATTCGCAGTGTTTCTGTTTGGTGGAGTGTAAGAGTTGTCGTTATTTATCGTCTGTCGAGTTTTGCAAATATGTGTACAAGTTTGTCCTCAACTTGCTTCCAAGTGAGTTCAGGATCACTGACTTAATATATGTTTTCATAGGTTCTTTTAGCAACCCTGCCAAATAAAACTTTAGATGGCGGCATTTGTCAAGTTCTGACCAACCGTTAACTTCACTTGCGGTGTTGAAGGTGTCTAAAAATTCCTCTGCCTTTTCGTTACTTTCTCCTGAGAAAGTAGGGATATGTTGTGGCTGTTGTAATATGACTTGAGTAGGGTGTGGAATGTTGGGGGCATTTATAGTGTTGTCAGTGGTGTTTACAGAATGTTGTACTGTTGTATAATTTATGGTTGTGTCTTTGTGTTGGGGAATGTCGGTATTTGTGCTGGGAATTGACATTATAAACAGGTTTGTTGTTTGTAGTGATGAGAGTGGGCGGGGTCTTAAATAATAGCCACTTGTACTCGTTTGGTTAACTTTAGATAGGTGTTGGTGTTGAGTTGTGTGTTCAAGCAGTGTAAGGTGTTCTGTGTTATCACTGTCTAACTGGGATTCAGTTGTTTGTATAATTCTACAACATGCTTACAGTCGCCTAAATCAATTAAGAGAATCTTAACTAGTTTTCTGATGTTGTTTGTTGTAGATTTGTGTTGTGTGCTCATGTTAGCATGTTAATGGAGAAATGTGTATTTTAGTGTAATTGGTGCCACACACTTTGAGTTAGGAAAGCACTCCAAAGGCACACAAAAACAAGAGGAGTGTTTCACGCCAATAAAATAACAGAATATTCTACATGCAGTACAAGAAATTCACATGCATTAAATTATTCTACATAAAATTCAAACAGCTGGAATTGATGGAGGTGGGGAGTGCGGCATGACATAAACGCTAGCCTGGCAAGACTGCCTACATGGAACTCTGACACCCGCGTAGTGGACTGACCTGCCATACTATCGCTTACTGTGCGTGTGAGGATAACAGCTGGGTGGGTTGAAAAGAAGCAATGGATATATATATAATATAACAATGAGAGAGGCTTATATAAATTGAAATTACTAGTTGACGTTAACAGCTGTGAGTAAAGTAAAAATACAAAATACAGGGAAGGGGGAAAAGAAGTACACATGTGCACGTTGTGGTGATGTAAAATGTAGCCACGTGTCTTTGTCGCTACGAGCAGTATTCTGTGAGCTGCACAAGGAGAAATGTCAAAAAAGGTATTAAACTAATCGCCTAAGCTCGAGGTGGGACTTTAGATGTAAAACTTGCTCTTCCTCCTGTCTCTAATTATCTCCCAATTCCAATTCTTACTACTTGAACCAATATCAGATACTCTGTAAAGCAATAGGTGTTAAGGGTCGTTAAGGGGGCCGGGGGGGTGTTAAACACTAGATGGTAGCTATTAATAAGGATAATTACAAACATATATACATATTTATAACAATAACACTACTTTGGAACAGCTCAATACAAATACTCATACAAACAATATCCGACAACATTAACTTTATGATGAGAGACAGATTAAATACACAATTAATATGACATGCAGTTAATCCCTAACTTTGCCAGAATAAATACTTTAAAGTGAATGGATGGTGTCTCATCAAATATTGTTATGACCTACCACTACGCGAATAAGCTCACTCATAGATCTGTGCTGATAGGTCCCAGAGCTCCTCTCTCCAATCGGTTCCCGTTGCCTTCTGCTTCAGCCTCATCTCACACTCGCACACACTCTACATTTTGTCACTGTGTCATCTGGGAAGGGGGCATGAGGGGGCGCTTAAATAGCTGGGTAATCTGGAGTGTGTTTGGCAAACAATAGGGCCCGGCCACCAGCTATATCCCATGCTACCTTAGGTGGTGTGTAGGCAGCACCAGGTTGCCGCTACAAAATATTTTTTGACAGTTACAAAATCGTAGCTATCTTGCTTGTTACCTACACATGTCGATTGTGCATGAGCAGAGAGAGCAATTGCACATGCTATGAGGTATTTGCCTGGGGGTCAATTAAATATAAGTAACTAGCATTTGCACTGGCATGACGAAACACAAATAAAACTCCACTGCACTTGCTCCCATATTCATGGGTGCAATTACATACACCGAATGTAAGTGGGCGTGGCTGTTTTGGCCACACATTTTTACTCCCACTACCTAACCAACAGTGGCCAATGAAATAATTTGTTACCAGTTGTTCACGATGAGTTGCAAAGGAATTCACATGCACTACTGTGTTTTGAAGTGGTTATGCATAATGTTTTTTCGGACCCTAAAAGTGGCTGATATTGTGCAGTAGTTATAACCAAAACAACTGGTGGGTGTTTGTGACTATACTGTGGTGTTTGGACGTCGAGAGGCACTTATTTCACTAATTGATGAACTATGGCGATTGGTGATTATTCCGTGGACAACTACATATTTTTAGTAGACAAGGAATTGATTTTCTAAGAATGCAACATAATATCAGATACGCCTGAGAATGTGTGTTTGATATAATTTACTTTAAAGAAGAGACGTGATATTGTATACTATAAGTGTAAAGACGATTTTTGGCTGTTCGAAGTGTCACAGACCTAAATTGTGCTTACGTCTTTTTTTGTTGGCTTTTTTTCAGTTCATAACGAATTTACGTATGGTAGATATTTTCTCCAGAAATGCAATTGGTGCAATGCTCAAGTCGAATATTTAGGTTTATATAGTCCTAAATTATGTTTGTAGTTTATGTTACATTCGAAGACATCTAACGATATTCGTGTTGCATGTCATGCCATAAGCATTTTTATCACCAATCGTCGTCGCATCCTTCGACAGTTATTGAAACAAGGTTCCTTTGTATTCCATGACAAATCCCCTTCCAGAATACAAAGAAAAATTTTTTAAGCATTTCAACAAAAAATTACTTCTTGGACTGTTTTGATGGAAATAAAAGTGTTGTATCTTATGAGATAAGATGGCCACCACCTGAAGTTGACTGTCGGATCGCGCCTGCATCAAGTTTTGGTTTATTCTTATAAAACTTATTGTACTTTATTTTATTATGCATGCTAAGATTTTTTCATTTCCTTTCAAAGTTAGATAATTTACATGTGCTTTAATTATTAGTTTGAAACTAATAAACAAAGTAGCTTTGGTGCTTTCTTGTAGGCATATAGGTACATGCCATTGGCTGTTTTTTTTCTATCTTGGCTTGTGCAAGTAAACAAATACAGAAAGACTTAACCTAGAACGAAGTCATAAATAAAAAAACCTTTTCAAGTTTTTATTGGCCTTTCTAATATTTAGCGGCAAATAAGTATTTGTGATTGTTTTTTTCACATTTTGTCTACATTCGTTCCCATGGGCCTAGCTTGTGTATGTAACGACTTTTAACTACATACTAATTTAGGCCTATAATTAATTCGAAATATTTTACTTGTCAATGGCTTCTGGAAATAATTTCCACATCATCAGGAACAGACACGATTTAAACATTCTAGCATAAATTGAAACAGAGCAGATGAAATTGTAGCAATTTTTAGAAATAAATGGATGTAAACATTGTGGGTTAGTTGTTGAAGGAATCGCTTGTTATTACTGTAACAGATGGTTTCACTGTCCTTGGGCCAGAGTTAATGCCAATGTTGTTCCTGAGGGTGACTGGAAGTGTTTTCATTGTCATGTTGAGGGGAAGCTGGACGAAGCAAAACAGCTTGTTGTTGTGCTTCACGAACAAGTGGAACAGAAAGAGAGAGAGAGAGAGAGAACTAGAAAGACTGAAAGATGATATTGAACATTGGAAATCAGAGCACTCAAAAACTGGCAGCAAGGTGACAGCAGTAATAAGGTAGAATAGAGAGTTCCTCCGAGACATCTGTCCATCCTCTGAAAAACCAGTCTTCCAAGAGGCCAGGAATGATTACAGAGTTTTTACAAATAAGTACAGGAGAAACAAAAAAAAACAGTGATCCATTCTCACCACTTGTCAGTTCACAGGTCCATGAAACAACAACACCTTGTAGCAACAGTTTTGCTGTCCTCGCAGACCTGCAGGAAGAAGAATTTGACTTCATCCCCCTCCCAGCATCCAACAACCCAGTAAAGCCCATGAGGAAAGTGCTGATTCTCGGAAGCAGTCTTGCGAGAGGCCTAGGAGAGCACATCAAAGACAAACTAGGTGAGGGTTATGTCATTATCACATTTTGTAAACCTAATCCAGGCCTTGGCAGTGTGGCAGAAGGTGTAAGTAGCTTAAGTAAAGACTTTTGCAAGCCAAATCAGGTTGTTTTTGTTGGGGGAATAGGCAACAGCATTGATCGGGACAAAAACTATTCAGTTGGAGCAGACATCCACAACATTGCCAGTGCCACAGATCACACCAATGTGTTGGTCTGTGAGGCACTGCAACGACATGACAAGCCTTTCTTACATAGGAAGGTGCAGGTAGCTAACATCCTTTGTGCAAGGTCTGCCACACTGAGCCATGTTGTTGTGAATGGTCTGGAGGAAATAACCAGGGCAGACCACATGAGACATGGTCTGCATCTGAGTCGTGCTGGCAAGGGGAAACTTGCTAACCTCATTGCTAGTAGTATTCTTACACCATGGCTCTATTAAAAATATCCAGGTAACTGTTGGAAACTAAGGAAATTTTTTAGGCTAAAGAAACCCATGCCCATAAGGCCTAATTAATGTAACAAAGAAGTTTTACTTTCACACTCAATACCAGAAACATTCAATAATTTTGCAAATATTAAAAAATCTACAATAATAATGAAAATAATTTGTGTTTATTTCATCAGAATATTAGAGGTTTAATAAGCAAAATTTATGAGCTTTCTGTGTGCTTGGACAAATTATCCGTAGTACGCAATTTGGATGTACAAATATTATGTCTAACAGAAACACATTTAACTGAATCCTCTGCTAAGCAAATTAAAATTCCTGGTTATTCCCTGTGTTCCACTTATTGTAGAGATAGGATGACTAAGGGTGGTACCTGTATTTTCATAAAAAAATAATTTAAGTGTAAAATGGCACACATTTGTTATGCGGAGATCAAGTGTTTGAGTGCAGTTATGTGGAAATAATAACTAATAAATTTGAAAAAGTGGGGGTCCTCACTATACATAGAAATTCTTCTGCCAACTTTAGTAACTTTTTAAAATTTCTTGAAACAAATCTTAAAGCCATTTACAGAGCCAATCTAGAAATAATTCTCTCTGGAGACTTTAACATTTATTATTTAAAAGAAAGCAACCAAAGAACTGAACTCGATAGTCTACCCAGTACCTTCAATCTTAAATCCATAGTAAACTTAGCTACCAGAATAGAAGGAACCAATAAGACAGTAATTGGTATCATTTTCATTGATAGTAATGCAGTTGCAGAGTGCCACAGTCTCCCAATAATAAATGGTTTATCAGATAATGATGCACAAATATTAGTTATGCCTTCCATAAAAATGCCCTCCAAAAGTATTTCTTATAAGAAAATACGAAATTTTTCGCTGGAAAATGTCTTACAATTCAAAAGTGAGCTCAGCAGGAGCAGTGGCCAACATTGTACACTTGTACCGAAGCAAATGAAAAATTAAACTATTTTCTTAACCAAGTTTTCCATTGTTTTGAAAAATGATTCTCACACTGACTGATGCACAGTAATACAAATCCAAAGAAAAATTCATGGCTCACCAAATGAATAAAAATTTCCTGCGAAAACAAAAGAAAAATATACAAGGCCGCCATTACCAGCAGCAACCCTAACACAATGAATCACTACTGGAAATATTGCAAAATTTTGTGTAAGGTCATAAAATCTGCAAAAAAAAGGATTAATTCTGTAACCTAATTAAGAGTTCTCAAAACAAAATAAACACTCCATGGAATAATGTAAGAAATACGACAGGAAGAACAACAGAGCAATATCAAGTTGTAAACCGAAAAGTAAATTACTGCATATCGTTAGACCCTAAATTAGTCACAGATACACTTAATTCATACAACTTAAATGTCGTAGAAAACATTATTTAAAAAACATTAAAAAGATATAAACCATATTCCTACACTACAGGGTACATAATACATTGCTATATCTTTAAGAAACACAACTCCAAAAGAAGTGGAGAAAACAATCAAGTCTTTGCAATCAAAATTATTTAGTGGCTATGGTGGCATTAGCTGTAGGTTATTAAAGCAATGCGTTTTTAAATTCAGTTTTCCACTAAGCCATATTTGTAATTATATCTTCAACAGGCGATTGTTTCCAGACAGACTCAAATGGGCTATGGTAACACCATTGTTCAAGAATGGAGACAAGACCGAAGTAAACAATTATAGACCCATCTCACTTCTTACATCCCTTTCAAAAGTAGTTTAAAAACTAATTTACCGGAGGTCGCTGCAACATTCTGAGTATCACAAAATCTTATCAAATTTCCAGTTTGGCTTTCGGAAAAACACATCAACTAATGATGCAATTTTCAAACTAACAAATGGCATTCTTAATGCACTTGATAAAAAGATGCCATCTAATGGAATATTTTGCGACTTCACTAAAGCATTTGACTGTGTAAATCATAACATACTTATAGAATATTTAAAGTTTTATGGAGTCTCAGGTACACCAAATAAACTAATAAGCTCATGCCTTTCAAACAGACAACAACTGCAGATCAAAGGAAAAACTATTTCATTCTACTCTGAATCAGAAAAAATAAGCATGGGGTCCCACAAGGATTGATATTAGGCCCCCTACTCTTCCTAGTTTTATAAATGACCTCCCATGTGCCTTAACCCCAGAAACTACTCCAATTTTATTTTCAGATGATACTAGCATCTTAGTCACTGGACACTCAGTAAATGATCTTACACAAAAAGGGGGCACAGTATTTACGGATCTAAATGTGTGGTTTACTGCAAACAAATTAAATCTCAACCTAGATAAAACAAAGAACAGAAAAAACATTCATTCATATGTTAGCAGTAACAGAAACAAAATTAATGAAATTGTAGTGATTAAGTTTCTTGGCTTAAAAGTAGACAATTTACTTAACTGGAAATATCACATTGTGTATACTTTATCGAAACTAAGTTCAGCATGTTTCGCCCTGTGGAGTGTTGTAGAGGTCTTGAACAAAAATATAGCAAAAATGGTATATTTTGCATAATTTCATTCCATCATGTGTTATTGTATAACTCTTTGGGGTAATCCACTGACAGCAAAAAAAGTGTTTCACGTGCAAAAGAGAGCTGTAAGAATAATCAATGACAAAAGAAAGTCAGACTCATGCAGACCTATTTTCAAGAACTCAGAGATTTTAATATTTGCATGTGAGCACATGTTTTTTGTATTTATATTCATGTCCAAAAACAGTCATTTATTTCAGAAAAATTAGTCCTTTCATAAGCATGACACTAGAATAAAAAAAAAACACACGTGGCTTCAGTTAACTTAAAACTTGTCCAGAAAGGGCCATCCTACCTTGGTAGCCAACTTTTCAATAAGTTACCACACCACCTTCCAGAAATATGCTTCTCTAACCAAAAACTCTTTACAAAACAGCTTAAAGATTTTTTCTAAACGAACACTTTATAGTGTAGATGAATATCTAAACTAAAAAAAATTAAGAAATTTTGCATAACTTGTCTTTGTACTCATTTCTTGTCCCGGGTTTTCTCGTTTCCTTTTTTTTTTTTTTTTTTTTTTTTCTATTTCAGCAAGAGGACGATGGCTCACAGCCTGTTGGAGGAGGATTGGTCAAATTATGAGGAAAATATAGGATGTGTACGTGTAGTCTGGCATATATATGTGTGTTTACTATGTCCAGTGTATACATTTTGTATACTGTAATTTGACTTGTCCAATATATTTGTACAGCTATGTATTGAAAAAGTTCTTACTAATGCAGTAAAACATAACAAAATAAATAATGTTAAAATATAAGCCAAAAGCACCCTAAAAAACATCCTTTCTCCATTCTACCCACTTCAATTTGTTGTAAAACTCACTGTAATTTAGGAATTTACTCAATTTGCCACCGACAACGTTTAACCTAAATATATTTTTTAACAATTACGAAATAATAGTCATGCTGCTCGTGAGTTACACATGTCAACAGCGAATGCGCAGCGAGAGCAATTGTTCTTGCGCCGGGGTATTTGCCTAGGCTCAGATATTTCTGCGTTTTGAGTCGGTACGCTACTATTTGCACCTCTGTTTTTTTTATGTTTAATTCCATTTTGGTGCAAAGCATGTTCATATTTTGTGTTGCGACCATAAACGTTTATTAAATCGACTCCTTGTGTGCTGATTTCCCTGCATTTTGCTTTGCTACGCAACTACTTGCACCTGTATTTTTTCATATCCCTTTTTGGTTCTAAGCAAGATAAAATATTGTGTTGCAACCATTGAAACTTTTATTTAATCGGCCCCTTCCCCACCATCAAAATCTTGCCCCTTAACTTAATTATAGTAGTGCCTAATTTCTAGGCGAGTCTGTGCATATTGCCCTTAAACAAAGTAACTGAGCATTCACAAAACGAGTAATCTATATTTATTCAGATATAGATATCATATATATTCATATAATAAAAAATTATTAATAATCGGAAATTAGTTGTAATGCCTTTCGATAAAAAATATTGATTATTCTGAGAAGTATCGATATTAAAGTCTATCGATTTCTATCGCCTACTCCACCCATAACTATAACTAATTGTATGTTTGTTGGGCGTACGTAGTGTTCAAATTTGCACGATGGTAGTTAAAGTATATATTTCAGGAATATCCGGGAATAAAGAAGTAAGTATTTCCAAGTGCTTTTATTATAGTTTAGATTTTAGAAGGTACAGTAAAAATGCGTAGGCCTCTATGTTTATATGTAAAGTAAGTTACGAGTAAAACGTATTTTGCTCAAGGGTTAGGTCGGTAGAGTGGTGCCTGTTGTTTTTTTTTTAATCAGAACTTAAAGTGCGGTTAACTTGGTAAAGACTGGTATGCAAGTAACTTTAGCATTTGATAAGGCGCTTTATTATTTTCCATCACTGCGGAATTTGAAGTTTTATGAAGGTAACACTTCCATGAGTGACCGAACAAAACAACTTATAAAATCTCCAATGCGATTTCCTACGATTGACTTATATAATGTTTGTTAATGTAGGCTAAAGGACACACTTCAAGATTTATTTTGACTAAGATGACGTTGCAAATATCTTACAAAATTCTGTAACCTGTTGAAATCGAGGTAATGGAAGTACCGTCACCTGCAAGTTCCGGAGTAGGTATAATGGGAGTACTGTACAACCCGATACAATGTGTTTACACACAGATTATGACATTATTAATTTGGTGCTGATGTCCAATTTTATTTCCTATTGCCCCATCCCTTTCCTATCAGTCTAATGGGACATCCACCGAAATGTGGGGGTTTTCGGCTGGGGAAACTTTCAGCATTTGAGCCGATATTTCATGATACTAGCAGCTAAACGTATTACACGACAGCAGTTGGCATACTAGCATTTGGCACTCTTGGTTGGTGCGCAGTGTGTGGTTTATAGTACTGTTTGCCTTTTACATAAATCTATTGCTTACTAGTATAATTTCATTTATTTTATTGAAAATTACGTGAAGTCATGGTAATTCTTAAGAATAGGGGCTATTCTGGAAAAAAAAAATCTCTGAAAGTTGTATAATTCCACTCTACTAATTACACAGAACACGAATTTACTAGGGACATCAACATTTGACCAATAGAAAACCCCAAAAACGATAGTGGGAGGGCTATGAAGATCAGGGAAAGTGTGGGGTAAAATGGTTTAAAAATATATAAATGAATGTTTCTTTGTCCCGTGTGCGTTCCTATACCATTAATCCAATTGCGATTAAACTTTGGTATGTTGTGTGCACGCACGCGAAGGTTCCTGAGTTGGTAAAACCATTTTACAATAGGTGGCGCATGAGTCATTTCAACAATTGAGTTTATTCTTGCTATTGTCTTACAAAAGACATGATGAATGATGACGTGCCTAATCAAAATATGACAATTTGTTCCATTTCAAATCTACACTCTACAGGAACTAATCAGGGATTTGATTATTGATTGACATTTAATCTAAAGAAACATTTTTTAATATTACTTTTATAAACATGACTAATTACTCATTTGTAACTTTGCGTTACATTTAACTGTACTATCGTTTCAATGTAGTTGATTTTGAGCAGACAAAAGATGTTTTATTTGGCAATTTCCTCCTTTAGCTAAACTTCAAATAACATTGCATATAATTTCTAGGTACATTGCCTTGATGAACCCAGTATTTATAGAATAACCAGCGAGTACCTGGCATGCATTGCAATGCCACACAAAGAAAGAAAGTAAGTGTTTATGTTTTAAATCTGTTTATTGAACGGGAAGTAAGACTGGAAACCGTTCGAGTATGCACAGGGACAATTGCGCCAAGTGTGTGGACCAAACTTGGAAAATCCATGCTTCTCACAGGGACAGCTGTATGTGGCCTGATCACGCATCGGAAAACCTTCTGACATTCGTGTACGCACCAGACAGAAAAACAAAAAATATTGTGTATCCAAAAGCACTTCAATAAACAGATTTAAAACACGAACACTTTCTTTCTTTGCGTGGCATTGCAACGAATGCCGGGTACTCGCTAGTAATGTAATATTTATTAATGAAAAGACATTAAATTGCAAATATAAAAAAAAAGAACTTAAACAAATATTAACTAAATAGACAATATTAACAATATAAACTACAAATAACGATAGTGGGGAGGGGTGTGAAGATCTGGGAAATTGTGTGGTTAAAAAAATGCAAAATAAGTACATTTTCATTATAAACCTTTACCCCTCAATATCCATGATCTTAATAGCCCTTCCCACTATCGTATTTGTTGCTTGTATTGGTAATATTGTCAATTTAGTTAATGTTCAGTTCAGTTTTTTTAGCAATGAACCCTTTCGCTGCTATGGACGAGATATCTCGCCCTTCAATGTAGGAGCTGTGTGTGTTATGGACGAGATATGCCGTCGTCAACTCAGTGTGACTTTATTGCAAAGAACGAGATATCTTGCCCCACTGTTACTACCCACCTGTGGCGTGATATAGTTCGACATGTTTTAGCCTCAGATAAGTGTGTCTTAAAGTGTCCTATTTACATGAAATACTGTCGTTCTTGTTTCAAGCAATGTCATGCGGAAGTGTGTCAGCAGACACTGTAGTTCCTGTTCCGAGATAGTGACATGGGTGGTGATAAATGGCAGGTGGTGAGAGAGGCCAGCTGTCTGCTGCCGCCTCCTGGATAAGATAAGATGAACACTTGCCTGGCCACGTACAGAGATAAGATAAACAGGGATGGTGGGATTTTTATGAGGGGTGGAGAAAGGAAGGAAAGGAGCTGTATGGCAAAATGTGGGACAGCGTGCCAGCCAGTGTTGTATGTTTTTTCTGCAGACTGCGGGCTTTTGGATAGTGTTATTACGCTAAAGTCTTAGTCCTTTTTTCTATCACTTTTTGTGATTATATGTCATTTATTTGCAACTACAAAAATGAAGACACCGCTATCTGACAGACCAAGAATCACTGGAGATGATTCTCACAAGGAGTGACAGCGAAGAGGATGTGTTTACATTGAGTGATTCAGATGTAGAGTACACTCCACACAACAAAGGAAACTCCTCAGCCAACAACGTCTACTGGGATTACACATAGTACTTCAATAACAATATTTGAAGAATCGGAGGATGATAGCAGCGATGAAGAAAAAAATGAAAATCATGGTACAAAACGGAAGTGTGATGCATTTCAGTGGTCTTCGAATAATTTGACGCCCATTATTTATCCCTTTGATGATACAAATGTAGGATGTAAAGCAAATGTAAATATTAACAGTCCTATCATAGACTGCTTTCTAGTATTCTTTGATGTATCATTGATGACATTTGTAGCAAATGAATGTAATAGATACTACAAGTATGTCATTGAAAATGCACCACAGATTTTGCAGTCCCATTCCCATATAAAGCAATGGACAGACACAAATTGTAAGGAATTGTTTTGTTTTCTGACACTGTGTTTACTAATGGCACGTGTGAAGAAACTGAAGCTAAGTGAATACTGGTCAAAAGATACTCTTTTTGCGAACACCAGTGTTTGGAGAGATAATGTCAAGAGACAGATTTTTACTCTTACCGCAAATGCTGCATTTCTGTGGCAACGAGGCAGTTTCTATTCAAAATTGGGCTGTTGTTTATAGAATTCTAAATGCTTTTCATATTTCATTTGTGCCTTACAAAAACTGTGCTTTCACGAGAGCCTGCTCCACTTCAAAGGCCATTTGATTTTCAAACAATGTGTGCCTTCAAAACGAAGTCAGTTTAGGATAAAAACTTTTTTTTTGTGTGACGGCCTGACTGGATGTTTTCATGATTTTGTTGTGTACACTGGTGCAGATAGTGACATTGATGAGACAAGTTTGGGAAAGTCTGTGATATTGTGGCTGCTTTATTGAAACCATACTTGGACAAAGGTCACATGGTATTTGTAGACAACTGGTATTCCAGTCCAAACGTGTTTCATTGACTTCATGATCACATAACAAATGCATGTGGCACAGTACGGAAAAATATGCAGAAATTATACAACAAATTGAAGAAAGGAGAGATTTCTTTCAAGTCATTGGGCGAGTTACTTGCAGTGAAGTGGTGCAATATACGGGAAGTATGGATGCTCAGCACCTGCCACAATGCAGATATGAAAGAAAGTGTAAAGATTGACAGGAAGAGTAGATGTAAAATAATCAAACCCACATGTGTTCTGGACTACAACATTAGCATGGGATATGTTGACAAAACTGACATGGTTAAAAAGTTCTATAGAATCAGTGAGGAAAGCTGTGAAATGGTATACAAAACTGTTCTTTCATTTATTGGATCTTGCAGTTCTGAATGCCCATGCTCTTCACAAAAATGTTACTGTTAACACATTGCCTCTTGCAACATTCCATCTAATACTCATCAGAGACATTCTGGAGAAATACTCAAAACAGAGAAGAAAGTCTTGAGGAGGAAGAAAGTCAGAAGAAGACACTCCGATGTGCTTATCACAGAGGCATTTTCCCATAGCCATTGAAGCAAAAGGAGTCAAAAAATTTCCCACCCGAAAATGTGTTGTTTGAACCAAGCAAAAAATTCGTAGAGAAACACGACTGCAAAGTTGCACTGTGTGTTGCACCATGTTTTGACAATTACAACACCAAAAAAAATTACAAAATGTTGTTTTATTGACTTATAATTTCAATATGTCTAAATAATATAATTAGACTAAAATAAGTGTAATAAAAACCAAGGTAATTTATTGGAACTTTCATACATTAGTGTAACAACTCTGTTATTTATTTGAGTGTGTATCAAAGTTTTGTTTTTGAAACTACTATGTATAATTAAAAAAGTTAGTGTATTTTCACTATAGTAAATATAGTTTATTGACCCCAACGAATGTGATGTCTGTTAAGTTAGGAAAATAAATTATTACTGAAAAGTGCCATAGATCTACATGTATTCCAGATTTTATTAAAATCGGTAACATAGTTCGTGAGAATTGATGCAAATTCATAATTTTTTCAAGTACTGCTATCTTCCAAAATGGTGCATTGGCCAAGGCGAGTGTTTCTGAATTTAAGCTGGTGTTTTGAGTGGTCAACATACAAAATTTGGTTTTAATTAGTTCCCAAGATGTGGTACCATCCAAAAAAAAAAAAAAAGTTCACCATTTTGAAAATAAACATTTGGCATCTTTAAAAACTATGGAAATCAGGTTTCATGACTGTGTACTATAAGTTTATGAGTTAGTTCGAATTCGGTGTACGAGTACACAAGATTTTAGGGGGAAACACACACACACACACATGCAGGTAGGAAGATGACGTCCGAAACCTATTCTTCCTTCAGAAAGTAGGTTTGAAAATATATATATTTTTAAGTTAGCAAAATAAAAGCAAACAGTGCAATGTCACTATGCTAAAATCGATGTAGACATTATAAATTACAATTAATTGTAACATTAAGGTAATACATCTGCCAAAATAAGATAATTAAAATTTCTCCAATAAGGGTGCAAAAGGTTCCTACATAGGCCTTGTCCACATTTGCTATAAAAAAAAAAAAAGGTATTCAACACAAGGGGTGAATTGGTGCTATGTGACTACTAGCACTACAGAGATGACACCATTATTAAGCATGTAGCAGCGAAAGAGTTAAACATGTTTTCATGAGACAATATTACAGTAATATTACAAATAGCACAAAATTATGTTAAATTACTAAACACATACACATTATTTCTCAGTGCAAATAGGCTACACATGACAATAATTTATGGGGAAACTCCAAACTTCGCTGATGCGTGCCACTTCGTATCACCACCAAAAAATTACTGGTGTTCCTTGAAGCACTGTTTGGGGATTTACTCCCCTGCTGGCGCTGGGACTCTGGCTCAGTGCATCATGTTTGGCTACGCTTGTACAGTATTTTTGCAATTTAACATATTTTTGTCAATAAATATTGTATTATGTACATGTGTTTCACCCCACAATTTCTCTGCGGACAGTAGACTCTTCTAAAATATTGTTACACGATAAGGTCCGCGGTAGCGGTGGGTGAGGGTCTTGTGCCTACCGCGGTTATGCACCCACTCATAGTCATTAACCTTTAATGTGTTCTTCCTATGAGTTTTGTCAAAGTAAGATTTTTGAAGGCTCTGAGCTTGAATCAAATTTTATTTAGCTGCTTGGCGTACGGCGAGGAGCTTCTCACACCAATTATGACTGCATGACGGCGGTTATTTTGTTCCACTAAACCATTGCAACAGGGGTTGTAAGTGGTGGTTGTGAGCTATTTGTCACCTAAAGACTTGAGGAGATTGCTAATAAGCTTATTCTAGAAACTGGTTCCCGTATCCGTATTTGCTCGGGGCAGCCGAATTGTATAATAACTTCCATATCAAAATCAGCACACGTGGCTGCATCAGTAGTTTGAGCAGGTGCAATGATATAACATGTGGCATATTCTGTTATTATGGGCCATTGCGGCTAAAGGACCTTCAGCATTCAGAGCCCAAGTTTTGATGAGGTATTGCGGTGGGAAAGGGGTGAGTTGGCCCATGGGTTGAGATGTAGTTGCTTTAACTCTTTGACATTCTGGGCATGTTTGGACATATTTTTTAACATTGTCAATTATGAAATCCCAAAAATAAGCTTGTTTAATTTTAGGTAGTGTCTTAAGAACCCCAAAGTGCCCTCCCCTGAATATGGCGTCATGATGGGCCTGAATGACTTCTGGGATGTAAAACTTGGGAACAAGAGTTAATTTAGACGGGCCCTGGGGTGCATTAACCTTCAAAAATATTTCCCCGTTGCTAGCCATGCCATAACGACGCCTTAATCTCCAATATTGAGTTTTTGCCTGATCTGGGTGTAACAATGCTTGTTTGAGTTTTGACACATGGGGGTCGTTATCATTCACCAGTGAGTGGAGATTGAGAAATAGTGATGGGGCATAAATAGAAATTTGAGTCATCATGATTCTGCTTGTGCATGTATACAGGGAGGAAGTGTGTAATATTGGCGTAGCGGACAACAAGAATTTTACATTTGAGGACAGGATCGATACATATGACGTGAGTGTGGCCTTGAATCATTCCCTGATGACATCAATGTTAACATGGTAAAGTGCTGAAACAATTTTCATAATTAAAGGTAGTGAGTAAATGTCTTCAACTTATATAGCCTTAGCAAGCCCATCTTTCTCCGCTGGTGAAGCAGGTGTGATAAAATAATGTTTAAAGTCTTCATAGTGTGTCCTTAAATATTTAGCAACATTAGCAGCAATTTCTCTTGCCTTGCGTGTGTCTTGGAAAATAATCTCAGCAGAAGCTGTAAAAAGAGACTGACATGACATTAAGGGTAGCTTTATGTTATAAGATGTGCAGTGAATAGTTACGGACTGGGTAGCGACCTGAGGTGCAGTGAGCAGCCTACTTAATGTGTCAGGTAATGTGTTGAGTTTACCTTTCACAATATTCGTTTGAAAATTGAACTCACTTAATGCAATCTCCATCTTCTGGATATGGATGTTATGATCTGCCATAGTACGTAAATATCTCAAAAACTTTGCATGGTTGGTTTCAATGGTAAACTTATGCCCATATAAATACTGACGAAAGTGAGAACACAAGTACTTTATGGCGGATAATTCTCTCTCTGTCGTGCTCCAGGGCCCCTCTTGAATAGAGAATGTCTTTGAAGTGAAAGCCACTATATCATGTTGTTTAGTGTGTTAATCAATCTGGATGAGCGCCCCTCCTACAACTGTGTTACTGGCGTCACATGCAAGAATAATTTCATGGCCTTCGTTAAATTTCTGTAAAATTGGTGCCTGAAGAATGGCACTTTTCAAATTCAAAAAGGAATTCTGTTGCTCTGGGCCCCATTTAAAAGAAGTTGTGTGTTTAGTGAGATTAATCAAAGGCTGGGCGATAGTGGCATAATTTAGAATATACCTACGCAGGTAAGAGGTCATCCCAAGAAAAAACGAATTTGTTTCACAATAATAGGGGGAACCATCTGTTCAATAGCAGCAACCTTGTCGGGATCGGTGGACATGTCTTGTGGAGTGATGATATGGCAGAGCACCTTAACAGTTTGTTGGGTAAATGAACGTTTATTTGTGTTAACCTTGATATTGAAAAGACTTGAGCATTGGAAAACTTTATGAATATTGGCGATATGTTCTTCGAATGTACTGCCTAATATAAAAATATTGTCAATGTAGGCGATTGCGGCAGTCCATCTGAGGGGGCCTAAAAGCTTATTTATGAACATCTGAAAGTAGTGGGGTGAAGTTGACAACCCCATTGGCATTCTACAATATTTGAATAAACTAACCCCATCGATACTAAATGCCAATTTATGACGATCCTGGGGGCAAGCATGTATGATATAAAAGCCAGAATCTATGCAAGTAATAAAAGGGGAATGTTGTAGAGCGTTTAAAATGTCCTCAGTATGCGGAAGGGGGTATTGGACTATAGTTAAATGTTAATTGAGTTTACAAAAATCTGTTAAAAAAACGGAGGCCACCACTCTTTTTAGAAATCACTAGGCTAGGGGCATAATGAGGAGAGTCAGCCTCCCAGATTATCCCGGCACGGACCATGTCTTTGATTTGAAGCAAAAGTTCATCTCGTACTGTGGGGCTAATACGATAGGGGTGTGTGGCAGTAGGCTTGTCAGTTTCTAATTCTAATTTAATTTCAAAGTGTTTGGCTTCAGTGAGGTCAAGAATGGAAGTAGCATATCTGTCACTATATTGGTCAGTAATAGTTTAAATGGCCTTCTGAGAAGGAGAAAGGGTTTCATTAATATTAGGGGTGAGAGGGGATTACTGTTCAAGGGCTTCAATAGTATTGCACAAATGCTCTAAGGCCGGAAAATTGGTTATTTCTGTGTTAGTAGACACAAATACAATCTCAGTTATTTAATTTTCATTGTGTGCATGCATAAACAGGAGGTTGTACTCGATTGCTGGAATAATATAATACTTTGTGATGAAATCCGCACCTAAAATGACATCCTGCTGAAGGTTGTCAACGACTAAGAATTTCTTGGGGATAAGTGTTACCCTGAATGTGTGACTTTATAGTAGTTTCAAATTGTGCTGGCGATAAGACTGACATGGCCACAATTAAGGTGATAGGTTCCTTTAAGGAAGAAATGGGTTGAGTGGATAAAACAGTACTGGCCATGCAACTGCATAAGCAGCCCGTATCTAAAAGTGTGTGGTAACACCAGCCCTTTATTGTAACTTGAATACGCTGCATGGCTGAGCTGAAGTATGCTTGCTGATGAGGTGAAGGAGGTGCAATGCGCGTCTGTTTTCCTGTGCCAATTTGTGGCATGGTTCCACTCAGTTTGCTGTTCTCATCATTGCGGGTCTTGCTAGTATTGTTTGGAAAACATTTGACTAGCGCTACGTCGGTAGTGGTAGAGGAGAGAGCGACAAATGGTACGCGGACTCAGCCGGGATGCCGGAAACGGTCAGCCATGTCTGTGGAAAATTGGAAATTTCGGTTGGGAAAGAGGGGACAATATAAGCTTTTATGCCCGACATAGTCATAACGCGCAGGTGTCACTAGCAAGGTGCCATGGGGCTTCGGTGGAAAGTGGCAATGTTGCACTTTTGCGTGCTGGGCATGGGAGGTGTGGCAACCGCTGCCTGTTTTATGTGGAGGGAAGGAGTGCTGCGCTTGCGAGGGCCGGTTGAACGAGGTTGCGTGCACGCTGTCACAATTGTTGATAGTTGGTGTGGCAGTAATAAAGGCAAAGGCGTGGGCGTTTGTTTTTGACCGGATTGGGAAACTGGGATGCAAGTTGAGCTAGCATAAAGGCGTGCCCTGTTAGGTTTCGCAAAATGTATATGTGAATGGTGCGGATCCTCTCGGTTACTGTTAACAAAATGGCGCGAACATGTGGTAGATGGGGGAATAGAATAAGTTTGAAATTCTTCTGCCCTCGAATTTAAACTTAGCGATCTCAGCATATGACCTGTGGGGTACTACTTTATTGAAAAGAGCATTGAACGCGGCCTGAACCCGGGCACTTTTGTTGTCAGGAGTGGCGTGTCTTACCCCTTCACGGGGAAGTTTTTTGACGGATAGCGTGGCTGTTGGGCTATGTTATACAGGCGTAGTTGTGGTGGGAATGAATTACCCTTGCGGTAGTGCAATGTGTTATGTGTTGGGGGATGAAAGTGGGTGGTATTGGGCATGCCTGAGTAATAGTCGTTAGTAGTGTGGCTGCTGACGTAAGTCTCTATACCCCATGTTGTGAGGAGTGTTGGAGTAGGGAGTGGAGGGGTTGAGGTGCGCAGGTTGATAGGACTGTCTGGGATAATACAACGAATACTGACCACATTATTGGGGTTGATATGGATGCCTATTATGTTGAGAGTTGGTTTGAGGTTCAACTTTGCATAGGGAGAGCTGCGTGATTTCCTGCTTAAGTTTGCTTTGAACCGTGCAGAATCTGGATGAGGACTGGTGTGTGTGAGCCTCTGCTGGTATTGAAGATGCCAATTTCAATGTGTTGTAAGTTCTCAAGCAAGTTTTATAATGTTTCATTCTTTAACCCAATTAACTTGTTCACGATGGACGGCAAGAGACTCATCCAAATAACATTTACAAAGTCACTGTCTGTCATGGTAGGGTTGTACGTAGCCCGGTAATTTTTAAGGGTTTCGAGGTGATGCATGGTGTCCTCGTCAACCGCCTGTTTCTTGTTGTAGATTAAGTGTTTAAACCACTCATTGCCCATGCTGCTTGTGAACACATTAGTCAAACCTGTTTTTATCTGTTGTCAAGTGATTGGTTACACCGATTATGTCAAATTTTCTAAGGTATTCCTAGCAGTGTCAGCGAGGGAGAATTTGATACGTTTACACTTGTCAATTTCTGTCCATCTAAGTTCAGCTACTTCCTCAAAAACTTGCAAGAATTCGTCAATATTTTCCCAGTGTTTTCCTGATAATGATGGGGGTTTTTTCTGGCTGTGTGAAAGTTATGTTAACGGGAGGTGGGTTGTTTGCCACATTGTGGTGTGGTGTGTGTTGTTGAACGTTAGTGTAAGTGTGGGTAGCGGGTGGGGGTTGGACTGCACGTGAAAGGGGGGGGGGGGGGTGTGAATTGCCAATTTCCTCCTACAGAGGAAATCCAAAGAAATCGGCGAGGTTTATAGGAGATTTTGACTGTGTGTTAGGAACGGATTGAGGGAAGGGGGTGTTGGGGGTATTTATTTTCTTTTATAGGAAATAATGTATGTATCTAATAAGGCATTTTGGATATGGCTGGTGGTAGGTGTAACTGTAGTATGGTGTTCTGTGCGTTGTCTGTCATGTTTGTCTAACGAACACTCAGTCTTTTGTGTCAATTAAAATGGTTTTAATGAACTGAGAGAGTTTGAACTGGCTACGTGGGTGTGTGAAGTGGTGTCTGGTGTAAATGGTGCCGCACACTTTGTGTAAACTTAATAGTAAAACAAACTACAGAAAATAGGAAGAGAACACACTCTGATAGTACACAAAAAAAATAGGAGTGAAACTGTGAAAGGAAATATGCAAACGGTTTATAGGGTTATGCAGAAAGAAATGCCGATGGTTAAGGGACAGCTAAATAATAGATTTGATATTTTGGAAATTAGCGAAAAAATTCATAGGGAATTTAAAGAAAATGTAAATTACAACAAATGTGAATTGATGGGGTTGAAGGTGTAGAAGTAGAGAAACAAGACAAGGAAGGGAATTGTCAAGAGGAGGTAATGAGTAAACAAAGTTATGTACGCCTAGGCCCTATTAATAGATGATAAGG
The DNA here is from genome assembly GCA_029891345.1 of Dryococelus australis. Taxonomy (NCBI): domain Eukaryota; kingdom Metazoa; phylum Arthropoda; class Insecta; order Phasmatodea; family Phasmatidae; genus Dryococelus; species Dryococelus australis. Next base: position 42,206,932 of record CM057009.1, on the reverse strand, counting down.
TGGGCTTAGAGAATCTGATTTCGAAAAAAAACTGAGTAAAGATTATGTAAATAATAGTGTACCAAAACAATTCTTGCACGAAGGTAGAGTAATGTGGACGACATTGGAGGAGGAGGGGTGGTTAGAAAAACATTGTTGCCACTCATCTGGAAATCAGGAATATGTCAGGGAATTTTGAAGAAATTAGCTAAATGTGGGGGAATTCTGCGATTGCATGCTATGTTTGGCCAGTTCTATCATCAGTCATGCATCGCTTCCATAATCGTATAGAATTGTTTAGATGATTGTGAAGAAAATGCTTAGGCATTCTTCATTGCAGTTTTGTAATTTTGTAAGATCAGAGAAGTAATTTGCTGGAAAAGTGTGTTATAATACAGGGGCATCAATCTTTACAGGGAAAGAATATATGCGTGAGGTCAGGGAAAAGAAAATATTTTTGTCTGGAAATCAGGGAATTTTCCAATGGAAAAAAGTGGCAACCTTGAACAGCACACAATCAAAATGAAAATATGATGGAAGGATTTGGGAGGGACAAATGTACACAAAATCAGAAGGGCAAAGGGGAAATAAGAAAAGAAAAAATTGGGGGGGGGGGGGGGTTAAGTAAACAGCAGGCTCAAACATGCTGTGGAGCACACAAAGAACAAGATAATATTAAGGAAAAGAACAGGAAAAAAGAGGTTTGAAGTGAAGGCATATGAGAGAAATAATTTTCAAGTTGTTCTTTAGCTAGGGCGATAATTATCTTTCTTAATGCTTGTTGAAACACTGTGGTTGACTTTGGTTCCTGCTTTACAGAGTCAGTCTAAAGCCAGTGGGTAGCTGTGAAGAAATACTATCTTTCATAGCTTCCAAAGAGACTAGACTTGACAAGTAATACATGCTAGATAAGGATTTTGAGGTGTTTAACTAAAATATGCTCTTTTAACAATACTATTGGGTGTCTGACGTGTGTGAGGTAATGTAATAAATGGGAGAAAAAAGCTTTTTTTTTTTTTTTTTTTTCATAATTGGACTATTTATCCTTTCTAGTAGTCGATGAAAGAGATATTATTTATATATTAATAGCCAAGGTAAATAGTTAGGCACCTATTGGTTTCGTATTAAAATATTAACCTTGAAGACTGTTATGCCTGGCAGTGTATTGTTATTTATTTGACAGAAAACAAAACAAATGTAAGAAGGGTAAAATGAAGAACACTATAATTTTAAATATATATAAATGTCACTAATTTTAAATGGATAAATTTCATGTAATAGTAACAAACAAATGGGCTAATCTGCTAATAGAATTATTCAGAGCATATATATATATACATATACAGTCGGACTCAATAATTTGGATTGTTAATCCGGATTTGGTTGTACTGTACATAAAATATGACGGTCTTTACACGCAATACTGTACATACAGTAGAATATTTTTTCTGTAATTAAAACACGTAAAAATTTTACTACATTAATGGTTTTATTCATCCGCTCCCTGTAACCAACAGAGTGAATTATGAACAATTTTAGCAAGTTTTTTTACATTGAAGTCATCTACCGGCTCTTTTATTGGTTCATTTTGAAAACCCAGATGGGGTGCGGTCCCAATTAATTTTGATTATCGATGTTCCACTGTAATTGTTCCAAAAATACAAGCAACAAACCACAACACATTTAAACGTCCATCTCATCAGACTCTTAGAACTCGTCCTGGGTGTCGCTATCAACCGGAACAGAGAAAGATTCATCTGAATCTTCTTCATCGCTGTAGCTGTTTCCCCATACTGAAATGTGCCTGTCTGTGACAGTGTCATATCACTCGGGTCTGAACATGCGTTAGGCTGACTAGATTCACTGAAAGAGGTACTGGGTGTGGGACTGGCTTCACAAGTTGCCATGCTTCTATCTTGTTTTGCAATATTAAGTTGTGTTCAACATAGACAATTTTGGTTGCCCTTTCATTTGTTTGCCTATTTATTTTTTTTGTGTGAATTCCACCATAAGTGCTGAAGGTTCTTTCACATGCAGCTGAAGTTGCAGGAAATTCCAAAAACCTGACTGCCAACTTGGAAAGATCTCTGCTACTGCAAAATCCCTTCTACCAAGCTGTTAGCGTTATTTTTTAAACTGACGCCCGAAGGAAAGTTTAGCCGAAAAATTCATTTTTCACACGATAATCTGCAAAATCTATGAGCACTGCATTTTTACTGATCCCTGGCATTTTATTGGAAGCCTCAAATATAACTTCTATAGCTTCAGTCTGAAAAAAAAAGATCAAGAATTGAATTCTAAACTTATAAGCATGGGTATCTTGCTAATATAATTATTTAAAAAAATTATATGTATATCAAAAGATGAATGAAGAGCAACTAAAAGAAACAATCTAGAAAATATATTTGTAGAAACTTTGTAGCACAAGTTTGAGTTGCATATTAATATGTTTTATTTATTAGGTAATGAAATAAAAATGATTTTAGAGCATTTTTATAGAGTAATTTTAACATTTTGTAGCATATTTAACCATAAAAAGTATAAAATTAGAGCATATTTTTTTTACTATTAAGTATGGCAAGTCAGAGGCTAGCAAAGAATCAAGTTGCCCTACCTGTAAAAGAATTAATTTCTGCTTTTTGAAAAGTAAACTCTTTGTCTTTATCAAATGTTACATATTTTCTTTTAATTTTTATTTATAAATTAAAAGGAAATTTACCTCCTCATCTGGTGTTAAATTAAAACCAAAGTCTTTCTTCTTTTTTGCAAGCATTTCCTTGACTTGCTCTTCTTCTGCCTTGGATAGTAGGCCCTGTGGAAGCGTTTCTTCAAAGTACAACTCCAGTTTCCTAAAAACATTAACAACTTGTGATAGTTTAGGTTTGTCAGTCTCAACACTGATTATGGCAGTTGCAATAGGTTTCAGTAATTCCAGAAACCCTTTCACTTTATCCCAGAATGTTTCATCCACATCAATCTTATTTATAACTGGATGTTTCTTCAAAATTTCATGAGCCTCTTCCTCTACAGCAAGTAATTTCATTGCTTGTTTGTTCTGGTGTAAACTGTCCAAGCAATGCACTATAGATTCCCACCTTGTTTGCACAGGAAGTTTTAAAACTATAGGGTTATGATGCTACTGAGCTTGCTTTTCTTTGAAGATATCTGTTTGCCTATGAGAGTGTATTATTGCTTTTATAGCAGAAACAGCTTCAGCAAAAAAAATGTCTGTGGTATTTTAAGATTTGTCATCTCAGTGAATAGATAGTAAATTTAGTGTGTGTGCAACACATCCATATGTGAAAAGATTAGTGGAAACATTTTGATTTTTTAAAAGGTCCCATGTTGCTGTCATGTTTGCAGCATTATCAGTCACAATTCCAAAAACTTTCTGTACTCCAATTTCTTGAATTACAGAACCTATTTCTTGAGCAATGTACTGTGCCGTGTGTGAGTCTTTTCCTGTAGGCAAAATCTTGTACAAATAGGGTGAAGGCATTGTATCCACACATAGTTTACTACAGGTTCGTTTAGGATATTAGTCCACCCATCACACTTTATTGCAACTGTCTCTGCAGCAGCAATTTTTTAATGTACAAAGGAAGATACATTTTCGTATTCTGTGTTCGATAATGGTACAGATAACTCCTACCTTGTCGGAACATTGTACTCCATCCAAAATGGAATTCCTACTATTCTAAGTGATGAATTACTTGCCCATGCCAGTAATTCATTTGCTTTCTCTTGATCTGCTGCATTCATTCTGTCAATGAAAGTGAGTGAAGTGATTTGGGTAGCTCTTAACAGCAAGGTCTTGAAAGCCGATCTGGTCAATGAAAGTTTTTAACTGCTGTTGCCTGTCAGTCGATGTCTTTATATTATTCAAACTTACTGGCCTTTGTACAGAAGTTGCAAGACTTTCTTGTGAAAAGCTATGTTCTTGATGGTTCTCGACTTCTCCTGAAGACAGTAGAATGTACTTTTCTCTCACTGATTCAGGACATTTCTTGCAAATGTTTATATGTTTGGTCATACGAGTTCCAGCCTTTGAAAGTTCGTGAGAACAAAATGTACATATGACACGGGCTCATTTACACCCATTTGTTGAAATGTCCGTAAATAGTTTATTCACTGCAGATTTTTCCTTGCTAGAACCAGGCCTAAATAGCATTTCGTCAACTTTTACTCTGAAAGCGATATTTATTAAAAGTAAACACTGAAACACATACTCATTTACTTTGCGCAACAGCACTTCCACACACAAACATTGACAATATAGGTGTCATGTTATTTAAAAGATGTGGCACTTTGCACAAAAACTTCCAGACCTCGTGAATCTGTTGTTAGTTACTTACAGATCTTTTACATTCCAATACCAGACACTCAGTATAGTAACTGGAAGTCGAAACCAATTTTTACTAGCGAACCTAGTAGCACTTGTGTGAAAATTAATTTATTCTGATCCTTTTCTTGCGTTATAAAACTACTTTTAAATATTTATTTTCTAATACAACATAGTTATAAAATGATCAGGTTAAAACTATAATTAACAACACTAAGAAAAGAACATTCAATCAATGTCTTCACATAATGCACACCAGAATGCACTAGTGAAAATGGTAAGAAAAGCCTATGAAAGCTTTAATGTGTCCATTCAAAAACTACTGTGAAAAATATTCAGGTTGTATGCTGTATGTACATCTATGGTTGATATTTGCAATGTTTGTGTTGGCTAATCTGGTGGTGTGTGTTCAGATATTTGCTTATTTACTTGTAAATATACTTTTTTTTTGCTATTACTTACTGCTACTATAACACTGCCCTCACAGTTAGTCTTTCCAGTATTATTTTTTTTTATTGGTCCCCTGGAGCAGAGCTCTAAAATGGGGTTCTTTTACAATGATACTAAAATTACAGTTGCATGGTGACTGATATTACATAAAAAATATACAATTTCAAAATAAGTAAAAAAGATTATTATATTATGTAATATACAAAGTCAGTGTATAAAAGAAAACAAGACTAAAAAGGAAATACATAGCTTAAACATTAATATCTGACTCTATATATATATATATATATATATATATATTTCAAACACTGAGGCAAGTAAACATACATTAATTTAATTTAAAAAACTTATTTATTTTATGTATCTATATAAAAGTAAGACATTTCAGTCAAAACCAAACATTGTATTAATAAGCTTAGAAAGTCTCAAAATAAAGAAGAGGAAAATCTACAGCTTGTTCTTTACTTTTTTTTAAATCAAAATAGTATTAGTAGGTTATTAAAGTGTCACAACAAGACAACTTAATTATTATTTTTAGATGTTTTTTGAAGGTTTCTAGGTTGGCTTTATTCTTTAGTATGAGTGGGGGGTATTATAGAGTTTGTGTCCTTGAAAATGTGAATCTTGTCTTCCAAATTCATTAGCATGCCTAGTTTCATAGTTGTGAATAGCATGTCTATTGTCTGGTTTATTGGAGTTAGCAAGGATGTGAGAGAGTAAATTAAATTCATACAGGTATTTCACAGGGAGTAAATTATAGGATTGATACATTTCCTTTAATTGTAGTTAAAGGTTGCTCATATTGCCCTGTTCTGAATCACTTGTAAGGGGCGAAGTACACTTTTTGAAGCAGAGCCCCAGATTAGGCATAAATTTTGTAAATGGCTGTTAATCATGGCATCATACACATTTTTTTTAAACAGTAGTCTGAATTCTATATAACCTACGCAGGACACAAAGAAATGAAAGAATTTTATGAATAATCATGGTGATTTGCATGTTCCATTTTAAATAATTGTCTATATAATCCCAAGTATTTTGTATAGGTAACATTTGTGATGGATTTATTATCAAATAATAGTTAGGTGTTGATTGAGTACTTCAGAAGGGGCGAACTAAAAATTATATATTTGGTTTTGTCAGCATTGAGAATCAGCTTGTTCAGTATTAAGTATTCCTGCAAAGTAATAAGATCTTCTTGCATACGGGATAGTATCTGCGGAATATTCACATCTTTTTTTAAATATATATATATAAACCCTTTATTGTGTCTATGAAAAAAAAAACCAACACGTGGTTTTTTGTGAAACAATTTTTTACGTCACTAGTGTGGGATTTAGATTAACATTTTTTTAAAAATCCAATCCCCAAATGTAACATTAACGCATTGATTTTATTTCCTCTTTCATTTAACACTTATACACTATGTGATGGCCCTCAGTTCATACCCCAGATATGGAGATAGTTCTTTTTATTACCTTGGATGTTTATTGCTTTGATTAGACCTTGGGTAACTCATTATCAATGTAATATGGAGAAAATTAAATTAAGATTAGCCAGGTTTGGTAGGTTCCCTATCAACTTTGATTTGCAAATCCCCACAATATGATTTAGTGCACCTGTTTGTCAAAGTATAGTTTCTGTTGTCTGTTTATGGCTGCGGTTTTGAATAAACTACAGTGACCGGCAGTTTAGGTAAGAGAGTTAGCTGGGTCACCGGAGAAAGGGGAAAAAGGGGTGGAAAGAGGATGTATGCATAAGCAATAGCCATCTGCCGGCTGTTCAAAAAACATGGGTAGCAGATAATGTACATGACTGAAGATGGAGGGGAATGATAACTCACAGAGATACAGCAAAGTCATTCACAGCAGAGAATTGAAAATAATAGAGACTCCAATATTGATGACGTTTACCATGGTTCATCTTTAGTAGAGCCATTATAAATTCAGTACAATTTTTTTTTTTTGGGGGGGATTTGTAATTTAATGCTGTTGATTTTTTTTTTATATATAAAGAACTGGTTAAGCATTTGCGAATGGAACATGTTTACACTCCAGCGTTACAATGAAATTGAGACAGTGTTTGTAGAAGATATTAGGCCTACAGATTTTTTGTGTAACTTACCTATGCTCCTTTCACATTATGAAGTGCTTGTAGGTAAAACTTTTTGTTATGAAAGCTGTACAATTTTTATTACTTAGGGGCCTATCACATTCTGTAAAACCTGTCCATGTCAATTGAAAGTATTAAGTTATTTTACGGTGCAAAGTGCATTGTTTGCATGAACAATATGTATCTATTTCCCTACTTAATCTGTAACTCAATCACTGTCACTAACAATAGTAATATTCACATCTGTCTGCTCCAGTTTGAATGAACGGGAATGGTTACCCAATAATAATAAAAAATATTCACACACTGTGAACATCAGTAAACAACACCCAGTCTTAAGGTCAACGATGCATCATTCCTGGCCACCAGCTTGCCTGCATCATTCCTGGCAACAAGCTTGCCTGTTATCTTAGAAAAATTTCACCCCTTCTAGTCATTATTTTTTAGTGCAAGAGGAATTCTCATACATGACCAATGATGGTTTTTATAATATGTTATTTGCACTACTGTTTGTGCAGAAGCTTAATACTCTTTCAAATTCTAATTACTATTATACTTTGTGCATTCCGATATACAAAACTTATGGGGGATGAGCTAGTTTGTGCAAAATCAGCAGATTTTCCCAATATGCACCAGTGGGCTGACATCACTGGCCAAACCATCTGTTAGGAAAATTTTAAAGTATATTCAGTCAACAGCACTACTTTGTAAATATTATTAAAGTCTGCTCACATTAAAGTGAGCACTTTTGAGGTTCTATTTCCTTTTTCCTTCCCGTCATTTTTTATCTCTTAACCACCAATTTAAGTAAATATTGCTATGTAAATAATAAACACAGTGTATATTCCACCTTGCTCGGAAGATATCATGTAAGGCTAAAATAAAATTTATGTATTGACTATTATTCCAAATAAGAGGACTTTCAAAAGTGCTCACTTTAACCGTGAACAGCCTATATCAACATTATATAGTATATATTAGTATTATATCTAATGCCATTTGTTATGCTTATTAATATTTACAGATTTTAGTTTGGTAATGTAGTTTAGCTGGAAATTGTATATATTTTACTGCGTGCCTTATCATTCATTACATACTTTCTGGAGATTCAGTACATTTATTACTTCAGCATGTTGTCACCGTGCACTTATACTCATTATAAACTAAGAAATAAAGACAGAATGCTGAATAAATAAGTGTGTTGAATCCCATTTCATGAGTATGTACACAATTTACTTAATATTTGTGACTTCTTTTTTTGTAAGTTTATGTGCTTTATTGTTAACTATGTTGCAGTATGATTAATTACTTGTGTGCATAAGAACACATGTTATTGCTATAATGTGGAATTTTCAAACTTTGTCTCTCGGGCTATGCAGCGAATGTTTTCCATCCTGCCCGTATACGGCTGACGCGTGACCGTTTTCACACTGCCATTGATCAGTCTGTACTGAACACCCATCAAGACAGGACTAGGGAGCTTGCGCACCCAAATAACTGCTGGTCACTGTTTTGTCACAATCAATTTGTTTGACCCAACACTTCAAAATGGCAGTGGTTGCAGAAACATTATTACTTCTTAAGAAGGCCTATATCAGCAATTCACAAAGCTTTCTTTCTCATCCAATTGATGTGATCCCACTGACAAAATGCCTCCTAAGCCTAGCATTTGGGAGGGGATGTCACTTCACACCACCAGGCCAATGTGATGTTCCTCTCCATTTCCATTTGAGTGATTTCTACATCCCAGGAATGTTGTGTAAGTCCATTCATACTAAATAAGCATATTGCAGAAAATTACATTACAGTTCTGTACCCTAGAGATTTAGGTAGTTCATTATAAAAGTGAGCACTCTGGAAATAAACCTATGAAAAATAACATTTTAATGTAAACAATGGCTTCATTACTCACTGTAAATTTGGCAGCGAACTTCGAGAAGTAGTTTCGTGTTTTGTCTTACTAGTCGTGAAGTGAAAATTTTTTGTCACCTGCAATTTAGTTTCTTTTTGTTGTATGCAAATAATTATAATATTTGGCGTGATTGCAACATGTTTATTTTATAACTCTTTCACATCATCACCTGACTGATGCAACAATCAAGTTAACTGGATTTTTTTTTTTTTTTTTTTTTTTCCATCAGCACTTGTCAAAAAAAATAACATTTAGCAACTAATGTGATTTTCAATGGCAGTTTGCAACTCCTGAAATGTAGTATTCATTAATGTAATATATAAAATACTTTATACATGTTCTGCAGGAAGTGGTATTATTTATTGTTTTCTGTTGTATCTCCACCTAGTTCCTTGTCCCGGAAATTCGTGGAAATTCACATAATATGCTGACCTGGAAAATGTGAAACTTAATGTTATTTAAGTCTGTGTAAATTTTAAGAGACTTAGGAAGTGTATTTTGTTATATTTGCAATCTATGTTAAAACGCTGAAATCTTAAATAAATGTGCGTGTGTTATTTAGCATCTCTGCAGTTCTCAGTTTACAAGTTAATATCTCAGCACATATTTCACTAATTATTGATACAATAATGCTATAAAAAAATGTTTCATTCTCCACATGAAACAGTCCTCAAGTATCAGGAATACGTTAAAACAGTATTACGTTTGTCCAAACAGTTTAAGTTGTATGAGCAAACATATTAAACAGTATTTACCTACTGGCTTTCACGATTAGACTAAGACCCCATCCACAATTGACATGGCGAAAAAAACATGCATTGCATAATGAGGTAAAAATCTGTATTTGAGATTTCACTGTCCACAAATAGTATTTGGCATGGTTTACTATGTATTATTTGCGTGCTGGCCAATTAGAATGTGAAATGTCGTAAAAACTGCTGTAGCCAACTTATAAAATTCTTGTGCTGGAAACATTATTTCATATCCCTATGCTCTTTCTGATTGGTGAGAAAAGTTTTATTTCTTTTATGTTAACGCCAATTGTAGATGGATGGTTTCACTTGTTATGCTTTGTCAGTAATGTTGTTTAAGCCAAGTCAATTGTGGATCTGGCATAAGTAATTTGGAGCAAAATTAGATTCTGCGTTAAATGTGTGGATGCAGTTTTATGAATGAAATACATTGGCATCAGCTAGGTATTATGTTTTTCGTATTCTGGTCAAGTTACGTTTATATCAGTGCAGACATTTAAATTTTATAAGCATAAAGAAATTTTTTTCTTAGACAAAGCAGTAGGCATTAGCAAACATTAGTGTTAATACTTTAAAACTCTGTGGCTGGACAAATTTTCACTAAATTGCATTGAGTGACAAATATTAGGTCTACTGTGTAAGTATGATATAAAAATTTGGATCAGTTATGTTGAGCTATTTAGTTTTATGACATCATGGCAGTTTTTTTTTATAGCAATGCCAGTCATTTGCTTGTGCATAGTTTTGTATTAAATTATTGCTTTGTGAAGTATTTATGCATTGTAATTCTACTTGTAAATGATGTTAAACATAATTCATTAGGTCTTTTAACAATTGTTTAAGGCATGTTGTCTTTTTATGGAGTAAAAATGCACTACTTAAACTATAAGAAAAATTTCTTTTACCAGTGCTTTCAGGTTTTTAGGCTGTACTGTAAAAATTTCTTAAAGGAAAATGCCTTTACATGTTATTGAAGCAAATTTTGCTTACAGTAGAGGAAAATTGCAACACAAATATTGGGTAAATTTACATGGCTTATAATAGATTTTTTTTTGGAGGTAGCAGAAAAATTACCTGACCAAAGTAAGAAAAATTTATAAATGGTATAGAAAATTATACAACCAGAAAACACGAAAATATTTTACCAAATATCTATTCTTTAACAGAGTTATTACTAACTTTCCTAAAGTTTCTGATCATTTTGGAGTGAGTTGGTCCTGAACGAACATACCTTGGGTTTCTAGGCAAGTGCGCTAACCAATACACCACAGCAACTTTGTAGGCACTGAGAGTTTATGAATATTCTAAACTGTATTCTTTAGTAAACAGAACTTTTTAGTGTGTAAATGTAATTCTAAAGAATAGAGTCAGAACAAATAAATAGCATTGATTCAACTAGCCTGCAAGCATTACATTTTTGAAGTCTAGAAAATTAAAAATAACAAATTAACTATTAATAACACCTTTTGAAAGTTTTATTAAGCTACAGCAGGTTTCTAGAGCTAGTCATACAGGATGAATCCTTTAAAAGAGGCCCCATGGGACGTGTGTAATGGCGCAAGGGAATGAGGAAATACAGTCCAGTGTGACAACAAAATACCTAGAGTAGATGCTGGAAGTGGCCACCGTTGACCTCGAGGCGGGTGTGCAGACAGCACCAAAAGTTGTGAAAGGCACGGGCGAGGATATGCTGTGGGATGGCATCAGTAGCTGTGATAATGTTGCTCTGGAGTTCTTTGAGTGTGTAAGGGTTGTTACTGTAGAACTGTCCCTTTAGAGCGCCCCACAAGAAGGAATCACAGACGGATATGTCGGGAGAACAGGGTGGCATAGGTTGGTTTGTTCCGCGACTGATGAAACAATCAGGCTGGAACACCGACTCAATGCGTGTGATCTTTGCACGTGCAGTATGGGCAGTGGCTCCATCCTGCTGAAAGTAAGCATTGTTGGTCTCATCCACCATCAGTTCCGCAAAAACATTGAAAATGTGTTCGGTGTAATGAGGCGAGTTCACAGTCTCATGGAAGAACACAGGGATGATGCAGCATGAGGACACTGCACACCAGACATAGAGTTTCTGAGGATGCAGTGGAGCTTCCATCAATACGTGTGGATTGTCACCTGACCAATTATGCATGTTCTGGGAGTTTACGTACCCTGACAGATGGAACCATGCTTCATCGGAAAAGAATACGTATCCATCCTGCAACACTTCCGGAGCAATATTGGACAGAAACTATTCGCAGAACTGCACTCGAGCTGCATCGTCCACATCCAGGAACTGATACACCACAGTAAATTTGTACATTCCCTCACTCTATTACACACGTTCCACGGGGCGTCTTTTAAAGGACTCACTGTGTATTATTTAGTTTTAATGAATGCCAAATTTGTGCCATGCACATAATTATTTGCTTTACTAGTATGTTGGTACAGATACTTTTTCATGATCTTAGTTACTCCGTATATTGAAACACACAAAAAATATTTTTAGTAAACAGTTGGATTAAATTTTAATTTTTACCAAGTACTTAGTTTATTAATTTCATTTTAATTTAACTGCAATTTGGTATTTATGATAGTGTTACGCACTGTAGCTAGCACCGGCCCCAAACTCCCATTACGTGTGCTATCCAACTCTGTTGGAGGGTGACCTGCCTCCATCTACCCTCCTCCAACCATGGTCAACGGGAATGATTTACAGCCACTGTCAGCCCGTTGTGTTGCTTGGCTCCTGGCTGGCATCACCGCCCATTCTCCCCCCTGCTGGAGATGGCAACAAATGTAGCAGAGGCACAAGAATATTCTGGGAATTAGGGCCTCTGCGCAACAGGGGTTTTAGCAAAATTTCTGGGTGATGGCCAATGACCCTATAAATACTTCAGCGGTCCAATGGCCAGCAATCTTGGTAGAAGCCTTGGGACTAAGTGCGGTAACTGGGATATTGAGGAGGACGGTTGATGACTGGAGATTACAAGATGGTTGCAGATGAGATTTATGTGGTGTGAATGGACTAGAGGGTGGAAACCTGACGAGTGAAGGCTACTGTATGTGAGGTGCTTGGAGAACTCAAGAAAATCGCAGACTGGCAGGACATGGACTAAACTGAGATGGGACTGAATGGACATGTAATATGGATTTTATTGTAAATGTCAGAACTGTTAAGTATGGACACAATATATAATAACTTAATGGGTTTCGATACACACACTGTTGGGACTGATTTTTAATTCTTTAATTTCACTGATTTCTTTGTGATTATCATAAATAATATTAATTGAAGTCATTAATTAAAACAGTAAGTGATGTTACTTTGTTGTGAGATATTGAGTCGAGAGAATTTTGTTTGTAGTTATTGTAAATATAGTTAGGAAATTATAATTAACTCTTTTATTTAATTAAGACCTCGATCCCTAAAGGAACTTGGTGTAACCCACAGAATTTGAGAAATTGTAACAAGAAAGCTGTAGTTAATAAACTAGAGCAAATAAAAAAATTTCCTGGTTATATTTAATCTTCTGATAAGTAAATAAATGTAAAAGTTCAAAAATATATTTGGATACAGTTTACTAAAAATTTGTTTGCCAGTGTTATTGGTGTGCAAGCCATGTCTTAGTCACATCAATTACGTTAACAATTTCACACTGGGCACAGATGTTTTTAAGTTAGTTATTAGTTATATTAATTTCCTGGTTGATACATGAATTTTCTATCAAATTATACCATCAACCGGGGTGAGATTGGCCGTGCAGGGTGACATTGTTCCACCTCAGGTAATTTGACATAGTATATTTTTCCCTCCACACAGTCAGTGGGAAAATAAGGATTTGGGGGGTCTCATGAGTTGTAGGACATATGTTGGTCACAGTGATACAGCTGGTTGAGTTTCAAGGAGATTTCACTTAAAGCAGCTCTCATTTGTTCGTGTTGAAATTTTTTTGGAAGGAACAACAGTAGAAAACTTTCACATGTGAGACTAGCAAGGAAAGTGGCAAAAATTCTAGTAAGTACACACTTAGAGCTTTATAGTATGCTAATAAAAAATCAGTATATATTTAATCAATTAAATCTCAATATTCTTTAATAAATAACAAATAAGCGACTAAGTCGATTTTGAGTTTAAAAAGGGGTCACTTTAGTCCTGGAACAGTCATCCTGTTTTAGGTTAGGTAGGTAAAAGAAATAAATTTGATGAATTGGAGTTCATAATTAAATCATATTATATTTAATTGACTTTATAAGCCAGAGTGTCTAAATTAGAATGGATTCTTTCCTTGTTTCAGGTTACCAGTACTTACCTACCAGGTCTAGAAAGTACAAACATGTCATTGGATCTCATCCCTATATAAGCTATATAGCTGAAACACTGAAAAAATGCCTAGAATACATCGGTTGTATTCTAGGCATTTTAAGTGATGCCTCTTTCAACCCAAAGCTTCTAAGGAGTATGGTATTCCTCGCAGTACAATAAATAAGTTGAAAGGTCAGCGCAACCCTGTTATTGGTGGGCCAACAGTGTTTACTATGCAGGAAGATAAGGGTTTCGCAAACCATCTGTTGAAGCTTGCAGAATTTGGATTTCCTGTCACTGAAAAAGATTTTAGATTCTGTGTTATAATCTGTGTTAAGAATTATTTGGTAAAGACCAGCAGAGTTGCCCTTAAATTTAATAATAAAAAGCCAGGACATTGGGTTAAATCCTTTTTAGATCGACATCCCATTCTAACAACTCGTTTTGCTTCTAACCTAATAGGAGTGTGAGCTGCTGTTAGCAATAAAATGATGGAAGAATACTAAGAGAATTTGGCGAAGGAAATTGTAAATGTTCCACTGACACATTATGGAACTATGATGAAACAAACCTGCAAGATGATACAGGTTTAAAACATGTAATTTGTAGCATAGGGACCAAGTATTTAGAGCAGATCTGTAATATAACAAAATATTCTACTTCAGTAATGTTTGCAGTCAGTGCCAGTGGGGAACTGATGCCCCTGTATGTTGTCTATAAGGGTGAACATATGTGACACCTGGCCACTAAATGGGCCCAAATATTGCCATTAAAACATAACTAGCAGTGGCTGGTTCAGCGATTCCACATTTGAGGACTCGTTTATGAAGCTGATGTTACCAAGATTGAAACGTCTGGATAGTCCAAATGTAATAGTTGCTTCCCACGTTAGTGAAACAGTTCTTTAAGCTTGTGCAGATTTTAATATTCGTTGCATATGCCTGTCCCCCAACTTAAATATTACACAGCCATTAGATATCACTGTTTTGTTTTTAGACCTGTGAAAGTGGCCTGGCGAAAAATTCACAATGGAGAGATACCGAACGTGGTAGCAGAATATCTGGAATCCCAAAAGGTGTATTCCCATCTCTTGTAAAGAAGTTAATGGAAGAAATATCTCCTAATGTGAAGGAAAATTTGATTTCCGGTTTCAGGAACAAGCAGGAGTTTTTGGCTAGTTTTCAAAGCCTCGAAGAGGTTGACATGAATACAATAGGCGATGCATTTCTGAAACACTTACTGGAGCAACGTAAAGACATTGAAGGAATAAAAACTGGAAAGCAAAGAAAGAAGAAACTAAGAGTGCCTGCTGGGCAAAGTATTACAGTAGAAGATTTGAGAAATGCGCCTGAAAGAGAAAAACCAAAGAGAAACCTGGATGTCCTAAGCAACCAATAGTTTTGACTGAAATTAATGAATCAGGTGAATCCAAACAAATGGATCTGGGATCCGACAATGAAAGCGAGACCTTCAGTGATGAAGAGATTTGAGACTCAAATCATGAAACTTCGTTCTCTTAAACAGTCCATCAGAAGAAAGAGTTGAATGAAAATGATTTTACAACTGTTTGTTACAATGGAGAAGAGTATCCAGGGCTCATCCAGAAACTACCTGCCGATGATGAAAAAGGACCCACTGTTAGCTGTATGGAGAAGTCTGTGAAAAGTTGGAAATGACCTAAGAAAGAAGATGCTCCACAATATGGAAAGGGTGGATATAATAAGAAAAATTGCACCTCCAAAATTTTTAATTAAAAGGGGATTCTTCAGTGTACCAGAATTAGATTCTTTTGTTTAAATAGGATTTTAATGGTGACGCCGATTAACAGCCAGCGGTGCTAAGCCCATGACAGCGCTCACCATGCACGTGTGCAAAGATGCTCCATTTTAAACTTTCCTAGAACTGAATATTGTTTGCAGTGTAAAATGTGTCTTTATTTTTCAGGGTCCAGATTGTCTTCGAGGGTTTGAAAATGTATGTTTGTCAGTATTGCAAAATGGTTGGTTATGAACTCAAAGTGTTCACTGCGCTGAGATTAAGAACAGTAATATTCCGGCGTGGACGCCGTCAGAAAGAAACAGTAAAATTATACAGAAATTAATAATAAAATTCTAAAATGTACAATAATATTTAAATTATTTTGTGCCACTTAATTTTCATATATAAAAGTTTTACTCTGCGTGCATAGCACTTTCGCTTATGTGAACCCTGTAGGCAGCCATGGTAGGTCAGTGCGATGCTAACCTCTGTGCAGTCGTAGGTGGTCTGGCGAGGTAAGACGCTGTCATGTACGCACTTCAAACTTTTTGCACTGATGTAGATTACCATAGCTCTTTCTTAGTGTACCGTACGTTTTTGCCAGATAATTTCCCCAGCATTTTGCTTCCGCTTAAATAATAATTCATGCCCTTGCGTCTTTGAAACTTAAACGAGGAGAAAGGGAGGAAAGGTGTCGGAGAGGTCATGCGGCCCGCGCAACTTGAATCAGGTGCCATCCGCATATGCTAAAGGCGCTTCATTGTAATTTCTGAATTATTGCTGGGTGCAATTTTAAGGACTTTGTTCTCATGTATGTATTCACTGGTATTTTTCATGTTTAATTATTTTACGGCCACATATTTTGCGGCCACGTGGTTCATAGCCGCCAAGTCAATATCTGCGCCATAATTTATTTCAGGGTTCTATGTCAATTTTATTCAGGGTTCAGTGTATTTTTCATGTAATTGATGATTTGTATGTCTAACCATGCTGTCATTTTCAATGTCTGATTTTCTTGCCATCCGGAATGCTAGAAGCTCAAAATTGATTCAATCTGCAACAGAATAATTTTCCCAACCAGAATAATATTTTGTTTGACCAGAATCTGCCATCTTTGCAGAGAAATACATCATCTTCACCTGCACCACATGCTCCGTTGCAACACTGATCCAGTGGCATCAACATCATCTATTACTGCTTTCACGCGCTTTTGTGTTTATTGTGACCACTCATGTCGTGTCCCATCATTTTCCAAGGGTATTTATGTGATTGTATGTCATTTTGTACGGCGACATTATTTCTGTCCTTGCCGGCTATGTGTATAGTCCATCACCTCACTAACCATGTGCTGCAAGACGAGTCCACGTTAGTGATGCCAAATAATCACACATGTTTATGTAACTTGTTTGTTGTCTCATTTCATTATTCTCTGCGCCCTATCTTCAGGGAAAATCGTCAGTCCACCCTAGGGGCTGTTGACCCCCCTTCCTTTGTGAAGATTGTGTTTTCAAACACCACAGAGAAGTCATCCATCTAGGAAGTGCGCTAGAATAATTGCGAGCTGGGGAGCACCCAATCGGAGTTGGCTAGACAAGACCGAGTGTAATTCACAAATAAATTTCTGGCATGTTTCCTTTGTACGAGTGGTAATAATAAAAGGATTTGGTATAGTGCATCAAGTGTTTTCTCTTTGCATTGATAGCTACCTCTTGCCATTGTTTTCTAAAAGTTTAGTAATGATGTTTATTAATGCAAAGTGCATCGTAAGTACGCTCGGGTGAGACGGACACACAGAACCCACAGCATCCCTGACCCTGAGTCTGAACAGTGCGGTGACTAGGAAACACCGCTGGCACCCTCATCAGTAATTAATTTGTGTCTTTGGTCGTGTTTTGTCTCGCCCGACTGCGTCAATGGTGTGACCTTTGTTAAATGTGTTCCATTTCATATGAAACATTAAGTAGGTAGCAGCAACTTTATTTGTAAAAGTGTTTGATTGTTTCTCATTCCAAGATTGTTTGGCATTTTCAACCATTTTTAATGTATTTTTTTACTTAAAAAACTATTCTTGGAAAATGTTGTTAAAAATAAAATCAGCCTTGCCTATTACAAAGGGTGACATTGGTCCAGAGCAAAATAGCCACCTATAGACACAGTTTTCACAATGTGAACCAAAGTCACCCCAAATCTGGGTGAGATTGTTCCACATTTTTAATATGGGAATGGATGGTTCAAACTTCGTTACATATATGTTCCTTCCTGCATACCTTAATACAATATTAATATATTTAACTATGTTTTTCCTCCATTTCTGGTGTCGGTTACAGCAGCTGAAATATAAATAAAACCAGAAAACGGACCAATCTCACCCCGGTCGATGGTACCCTACTGTGACATTTGTGTGACTGAGAGCTGGCAAAATGAACTTCAGGCTCGTGGTAACATTGCCGGCTTTATTCTTGTAAATGTCATTTCCTATAGACTGTATTACCACCAAGTAATTTTTCGTTGCAGATTTGCAGTCAACCTTTATACCGTGGATTATTTCCCTTTAGCCCGCCCTCAGTTTTATGATTGCTAATACTTCACAGTTACTTTACGTAGCACCTTAGAGGCAACATATTGCCCCTGACTCACAGCATACACCAGCACTTTTTGTTTCCTAGCACCAGGCGAGGTTATGTTCTTGGGTTATTCCATGTGTAATTCAAATAAATTTTTTTCCTCGTCATTTTTAACTTTTCTGAATTCTGGGTAGTGCTTTCTGTCACTCTTCCGAAGCAAAACACCAAATTTTTAGATTTTCGGGGGGGAAATGTGTCTTGAAGTAGAGGCAGTCACTTGTTGTAAGGACAGTGTAAAATAACTTTTTTGGGGCAATTTTGAATTGGGTCATAACTTTTTCTCTAAACGCTACAACCGCTATAGTCTGTCTCGTGTAAGGTTTCCAGATTTTGACATTGTATGAAAGTAGTACCTTGTAAACAAACTGAATATATATATTTCCATCACCATATGGGTTCTATGTGACTGTCAAAACATGTCAACATCATGTGAATTTTTTGCTTGACATTTCAAACATGTCAACTATAATTGAGGAGAATATGTGGTTACACATCTTTTTTTTTTATTCTGATGGTAATATCTACATTGTGTTATCGAAATACTATCAATAAAATATATTCATATACTTACAATTAATTAAACAGATATTATTAATTACGATCAAATCAATAATCACAAACACTAAATAAATATATTTTAAATCAAGAAATTTCATTGAACTTGCAAGTTTGCAACTCTCACAACAGGAAAATATTTGAGGCAAGATAGAAAGACATTGATGTTGGTTACAATTAACTCTGTAATTGAAATTAAATCACACATGTTAAACAATTTAACGGAGAATACAAAAAATATCTGGCCCGAAGTATGATCAGAGTTGCCTTCTTTGTACGCCCCTTAAAAAATTTTATGAATTCATTAAAAAAAAGAATGAGAATCTCACATAGTTAACTGATGTGATCAGCAGAAAAAACATCATTAATTCTGAACTGCGCAGTAAAATGAACTATGAGAAAACTGAAGTCTGCTGCAATTCTGTGTAAAGGCAATGTCACCATTAGGCCTATCTTAAAAAAATTACTTTTAGGCAGTGAACAAACACAATATGAGTTAGGCCTGTCAAATCATACACAGAAATAGTTAATTAGAAATGTAAAAGACTTTTACAATCAGTAATTACAGAACCTATTTGTAGCAATTACAATAACATAAGCCTGTACAAAAAAAAACATTCCTCCCAAATGGTGAAGACTGGTAGGCCTGTGATCATTAAGTTATTAAACCTAGTGGCAATTACATCAAACACATGGCCATATGTACTATATTCAGTAATGTGGATATTTAATATACATGATCATCACCCAAAAAAAATTTCAGTACAATTTGTTGTCTTATACAATTAGTATTTATTACCATAGCTAAAATATTTACCGCAGAAAGAAAATGTACTTTACATAGTCTTTCTGTACAAACAAAACATTATATATCTAAGTTTAATGTAATTAGGCCTAAATAATTAGTATTTAATTAGAACTGCATTTGTGGTTTTGGTCTACACACAGGCGAGCAATGTTACCTCAATATTTTGGTAAAAGTCAATATTATTTGTTGTTTATTGATCAAACAATAATAAATTGAACTAACACTAACATACTTTCTAAGAAATGAAATGAATGCTGAACATTTAAATGTTGTCTGCTAAAAATCCACACACAAACTTAACATGTTTACCTTAATTATAAAAGAACTAACAAACTTTTGCCTAAGATATTCACATTTCCCCATCAAAATACATCACACTCCAAATATTCTCGTACATAATTTATTGCTATTTACTTTGTGACTGTTTTGATGAAATTCCAAGCAATCAGCCAGTCGTTTCTAGCACAGAACAACTTCAGAGTTCTCCCTTTAGTATTGTGTCTTTGACTCTTTGGTAACACGTTCAATGTCTTGCTGTCGTTGGCGATTGCATGAAGGATTTTTAAGTCGCTGGATTTTAAATAACTATTCACACAACATTCATTACTTCGATTTGGAACTTATTAAACTGGTACGCCCACACACAAAAATTGCATCTTACAATAACAACATGGTGTCTAGTCGTTGGTTGGTGAAGATAAACAGCCTTCCTTTTTCATTATTTCTGTTAATCAGTTTAACAGATTTGAAATTATAAACAAACCTTATACAGAATACTATAACGTAATATTATTTACATTTATTCCGAAATGCTGACATTTTTTTTATTTGTACTGTGCACTATTTTCTTTTTCGCTGATGTAAGAAAGAATACATGTTATTCAGGGATACCACCATTGCTTCACATTGCGGTCAGCTGACATTCGTTACTTTAAATACGTTGGCAGTAGTACCTGTCAAATTCTGGAAACATTAAATGAGACAGAATAGATATATACGGTGTTCTTAGAAAGTTTATTTCATGTAATTTTTTTATGATGTATTTAAATCCTGATATTGTTGGAGTCTTTGTAATGTTATACATGTATAAATCTGACCAAGTGAACCTAAATTTTCCACAAATTTAGGCATTAAAAATTTAGTGAATGACTGCTGTATTAAAATTTTCTTTTGCATGGGTTTTCTCTCATGAGTAGCTTCTGTGGTAGAAAAATTCAGCTTATTTCTCCCAGTCCTCCAATGTAATAAAAATTCAGACTGTCGGAAATTTTGAAAAAAAATTGGTTTTGGGACTATCTTTAAAAATCTAAAAAAAAAAAACTTTATTAGGTTGTATACCCTTTCAAAAAAAGATAATTTGCTTTGTGATTCCAAGCAGTAAAATAGTATGAAACTTAGAATGTGAGATGTCATCAATGCAGATGGTATTTTATATTGGAAAATATTTACTGTATTTTGTGTAAATGTAGCCTGAATGGCCTTGAAAGAACTTACAGAATGGCATACTATAATATCTCTAGTTTATAAATATTCCAAATCTGGCGGCAAGTACTCTCAGCAGTGCCTATATGTGAACTTATCAGCAGGTCTGAGCTTATTGATAATAGCTTACTCTGTGTCATGGAGAGTATAATCTAGTCTGAAGAGTGAGTATGACTGGTGAGATTCTAGTTTCTCCCAAATTTGGCATTTTACAGAAATTTTGTGTGCAATATCGCCAAGAAATATCTAGCTGGTTTGATTCTGGTATTTATAGTTGTGATAGATGTTTTCAGTGATTTTATTTATATATTTTGTAATGACATATATAAGTTTTTTGCAACATGATGGAATGTTATATCTGCATTTATGTAGGAGGGAAATTTATATTCTATCGTGAAGTCAATCTTCAGAACTGAAAGATTTTATTATTTTTACTGAAGAGGAGTAAAAAATCTTCTAGTTTCAAGATCAGGTTGTGAAAACAAAAAAAAATTTCACATATCGGAAAACTGTTCTGGTCCTTAAAAAATGCACCAAAAAAAACTATCACGAAATCCCTCTGCGAGATAATACTCACAATAGCTATGAACTACTGTCATTTTTAATTGATTCGAGATAAAGTTTTGTGTAACAGGTGCCTAAAAAAAAGTAAATTATCCTCAGAAAAATTTGTCAGGTGAGGAATCTGAACTTCAGAAGATTTGTTTGAACCAGTGTATCTTAAAAAAAATTGCTAATGAAGCCTGTTCTGCATGAGGTGTATGTCTAGTTAAAGTACAGGAACTTTCCAGTAGTGCTAGAACACCGGTTTTAAAAATTGTGTCATTTCGCTGCAAATGTATCGGATAAGCTGCAAAGGTCTTTCAACTTGGACACATCACTGCAAGAAGAGGACAAGAAGGAAAACAATTTTTATAGTTTATATGTGGAATATGAGAGATGTATTCAGCAACTCGAAGAAAATTTCAAAACTGTAAAAGTTACCAGTGAGAATGTGTGAATTATTAGTTTATTTTTTTAAAGCTGTAGTGTAACAAAATTGAGAAAGAATTCAAAGCTAAACCCAACAACTAAGAAAAGAGACTGGTATTTTGCCAGATATTGTGAGTAAAAATTTAGAAGAAAGTGGGATGAGGATACAATCATATTAGTTAAGGTGTTTTATGAAAATGATGAGTAGGTACAGACGTTTGATGCCTGGCAAGAAAAATTGTGTATCTGTAAGAGATGGCATTAAAATCAATATCCAAAACAGACACTATGCAATCTCAAGGAGTTGTACACTGTATTAAAGGAGAAAAAAAGGTGGCCATCAAAATATAGTTCTCAAAATTTGCCAAGTTAAGACCTAAGCATTGTATATTAGCAGGTTATGCTTGCACACATACTGTTTGTGTATGTAAAATGCACCAAAATGTCAAACTCATGTTTGCGGCAATAAAAACAAAACTTTTGTGTATGATGGTTTGTGATCTAAATAATATCTGTATTATGGCCAATATTTAAAAGTTTCCTGGCTTTGAACAAGTCCGTGAAGCCATCACAGAAGACATTGAGAAATTTGAATTAAACGATGAAGCAAAATATAAATAATGGTTATCAGCAGACAGATGTCATCTTCTAGAGCTTGTGATTTCACCTGAAGAATTTATGAAAACATTGTTGTAAAATCATGAGGACTTGAAACTTCATCACTACATATCAAATAAGCAGTCAGAATATTTAAATACACAATGTAAAAGACAATGAGTGTATTCTGCAGCACAGTATAAGAATAGGAAAAATTTGATGAACCTTCGCCACCATGAAAAGGACTTTGTCTTGAAAACTGAGTTGTAACTCTTTGTCACTTCTCGTGGCAAATGTCCGTGTGATGAAGTAGGTAGTACAGTGAAGCGGTTGGTGACTAAAGCAAGTCTGCACCGTACCCTAAACCATCACATTTTAACCTCCTCAGAAATGTATGATTATTGTAGAACAAACATAAAAGGAATTACTTTTTTTTTCTACTGCTCTTAAGAGTCTGTAGAAGTTGAGAAATCACTTCAGCCTCGATATGAAAAGAACATTGCAGTTGAGCAAACAAGATCATTATATAGTTTTGTACATGTGAAAAGTTTTAGTCTTCAAGTTTGGCAGACATCTTAAACTACAGACTTCAAAATAATGTCCATTACCAAACAATTACGTGTGTTGTGTGTACAATAACAATTGGTGGGCAAGGCATTGTTAATGTTGTTGTTGTGTTCAAATTGGACTGCGAGTTGCAGACAAAATTATTCCACCCCTACGGCCCAGGAACTTCCTTCAAGTTGCCAACAAACAACATTGTATGGCAGAAACAAGAGCACATTCTCAACACTCTCTCCCCATTGGAGCTGACAACAGCTACAAGATGAACACATCAGTGCAGAAATGAATCAGCACTTCTCACCTTTTCTGCAATAAATCTATTTCTTCATCTTACACAGGTATTGAGTACAAGATAAAAATCAATATTTAATGCATGTATGCCAATTTTACAATTACATAATAATTATTACATATTAATTCAAATGTCACCATATTCTAAGTGCCATAACTATTATACAACTTGGAATCACAAAGCAAACTATTTTTTTTCTTGAAAGGGCATACAAGGAGCTTTATAATGGAGTTATTTAAAAAAATTTTAAAATTGAAGTTAGTTGTGTTTATTTTTTGCCCTGAAATTCCCCCCCCCCCCCCCCCCCCCCCAATTGAAGGACTGTAAGTAACAAGCTGATTTTTCTAGCACAAAAG
Organism: Dryococelus australis; assembly: GCA_029891345.1. Classification (NCBI taxonomy): domain Eukaryota; kingdom Metazoa; phylum Arthropoda; class Insecta; order Phasmatodea; family Phasmatidae; genus Dryococelus; species Dryococelus australis. The sequence continues at coordinate 42,183,086 of CM057009.1, read as the reverse complement.
CTACCCATGGGAGAGTACCCAAAGGGAGAAAAATCAAGTTTTTACTAGTAGTCCTTCACTTAGTTTTTAATGCCAAAATTTGTGGAAAATTGAGCTTCGTTTGGCCAGATTTAGACATTAGATTGAAGTTATGGCATTTTTTTTATTTTTCTTCAGCTGCTGAACTGCACTCGACAAAGTTTCCTGCTCAACTAACTACAATGACTTAAAATCTCAGGATTTAAATGTATCATAAATAACTACATGGAATAAACTGTAAGACTTTCATGTAAATCTGTATAGCTTTTATAGGCAAAAGCTATAGCCAATCAAAAATTCACCAAAACAGTGAATTTACACTGTCCTTGCAACAAGTGATTGCCTATACCCCCGTTCTTTCTTTCTTTCTCACTGCTGCAGCGAATCACAGAAAATTTGTTACTTACTAGCACTTTGGTTTTTCAGTGGTAGCCAGACAATATGGTAATATTCTTGTATGGCTTACCTCTTGCCATGTATCTTGGTTATCCTCCTTTCGTGCAGTTCTGGGGTCATTCCATGTAATTACATTCAATGTCACCCACCATTCCATAGTTCGCTGAGACTTTGCATATGTGTTACATACCTCTTAAAATTATATGCTTTAAAACTGTATTGAAATAATATTAATTAGTTGAGCAGGAAACTTAGTTAATTGTAATATCCGATAGTGCAGTTTAGCAGCTGAAGAAAAAACAAAAAAATGCCATAATTTCCAACATAATCATTGGAATTCCATTAAACCAACACTGTAACTAACATTAGTATTGAAGATTGTAAAAACAATTTTGAAGTGTTTGGAAGAGTTTTTGACATTTATATTAATTTTTCTTAATTTATAGCAAATAAATTAATTTAAATGAGTGCCCCACCACATAAATGGCTGAAATTTATGTATCATGATGTGAATACAGTATTGTATCTACACAGAAAAAAATATATTATGTAGAAATCATAGGAACTCACACTTCAGCTGAAAATACAGAGGTTATGTCCACAGCTTTCGCAACTGGAACCACAATGAAAAATTTTGCAAGAACTGAACCAATTTTCCTTTTATCATCTTGTAAGAATGTTGGCTTAAAATGTAGGTCCTTCCTGTGGCAGTATTAAAATCAACTTGGCACAAAATATGTGAAAATGGAACATGACAGCTGTCATTGGCCAATAAAAAGTTGGGAGGAGGTCCATGTGGGTGCATGAACTTTATTGTAGCATCACTGTCCTCAGTTTTTACGTTTTCATTGCAACCCACACACCACAAAGAATTGTACACATATGCTACATAACAGTTGGACTAGAAATTTGTACTACAACAGGTGCAAAAATGTAAAATATCAAATTGTAGTCAGTATTACAACTTAGGCACTTTGCTTTTATTTGAGATGTTAACAGAGGTGCGAAATGATGCATACTACGTGTCGCAGGAATAATTTTTGCATTTTCAAACCATACTTTGATATTGTTTCTTACATGTGCCAGTTTCTCTTTTATTATAAAAAAACACAGATGTCTCCTTGAGGTTCTCCTTACAAAAGTTAGATATGTGTGATGCACTTGTAATTTGGTCCTTAAATGGTCTCTGTAAACTGGCATTGGTAACTATCCTTTTCAAAGTACCCCCAATATCATCACAAGGAGATTTACCATGGCTAGTAGTGAAGAAAGACCATTTACATTTAATACCAAAATCAGCTTCAAGATAACATAGGTTAGTGAAATTCTTACAGTCCTTGTACTGAACAGCATAACAATCCGAGAAGTATTCTAAATTTCTGTAATGTGTGAAGGGGAAAGCACAGTTTGCAAGAAATTTAGGATATTTTGTGTGTGGTATACAACTGCAACATGATGTTCCATGTCATTAGATATCCTGCACAAGCTCAGAGAATGAAGTTGATCATCTTTTTAGTAATATACCTTTGCAACATGAAGTGTGCAGCTGCCTGTATTCCAGTGATACACCTGGACCTCATCTTGAATTACAAAACTATAGTTTTCACTGAAATCCAATAATAGTAACTGTTCCAGCATTCAAGTCCTTTTTCAAAATTTAAAGTAACAGAATTGTGATTTTGCTGTATGGGAATGTGGAATGAGTTTCTCCATTTTCTGTATTAGTGAATTGGAAAATTCAGCAACTGTATGTACTTCAGTAATCATATCCATTGTTGAAATTGGATTGGTTCTGTTTTGCAATTCATACACAAACTTTGCTGGACAACCAATGATGGAGAGATTGTCACTTGGAAAACTTACCCCAACACCATCAGGAGTTCCACTGATCTCCAGGGGGTGGCGCACGCTACTACCAGTACCAAGGAGTCGTGGGCCTAATCACAGAGTCCGCTGACACATATGTACATGAATGTTTATTTACAAAGAATACTGAACATTATGGCCCGCGGAGACCGGCTGAGGTCTCCAAAAATTTAGTCACAATACACATTCACTATGTACAGTACGTCACAACTGGTGATGAAACACTACTGAACTGGCAGATGGTACAGCTTTTGTATAGGTCTGCACATATATCCATTCTGCATGCGTAAATCTACCATTTAAGAAACGCCATCCTTTCCAGGGTGGAACTTGATGATCCTCATTAAGCACCAGTCCCAGGGGTGGAACATGCTCTTCTCCAACCAGAACTAGCTCTCCTACAGCAAATCCTGGTTGCTGGATTTGCCACTTCCCCCAGGGTTGTAGTTGCTGCAAGTGTCCTTTATACCAGCATATCCAGAACTGATTGGTTAGTGCGCATATCATTTTCCATCTTCTGGACAAACATATATTGCCATCGTCAACCTCTTTGTAAGATTAAGGTACAGCAACAAGAGGCATACCGATGAGGAAATGTCCGGGTGTAAGTGCTACCATGTCACATGGATCAGAAGAGACTGGCGTTGGGGGCCGTGAATTTAGGACAGCCTCAACTTGAGGAGTGAGCATCATCAGTTCCTTGAGTGTCAGAACTTGATTGCTGATTGTACGTCTAGATGGTATTTGGTTGATTTAACTGCATCTTCCCACAATTCTCCTTGATAAGGAGCTGCAGGAGGCATGAAATGAAAACTGGTTTCATGAGCTAAAGAAAACTTTTCCAGGAGCACCAATAAAGTTGGTGTCACAATCGGAATACTAGTACATCAATCTCATCTGACACAAATCGAGTGAGAGCAGCAGCGAAGCTGTCTGCAGTTAGATCCGTTACAACTTCGATGTGGATAGCTTTCATGGCAAAACATATGAAGATAGATAGGTGTGTCTTCTGGGTAGCATGATGACACAGCTTATTAACTCCTATGGTGATCGGTCTAGCATAGACCACTCCAGTCTGCACAAAGTCTCCAGCAGGTGTGACTCATTCAGTGGGTAAATCAGCCATTAGTGGAGGAATGTTGACAGGCTGGCACCGGAAGCAATGTGCATATTTGAGCCTAGACCGGATCGAGCTGACAAAATCCAAAATTGTTGAGACACCAGAGACTGCAGTAGTTGTGGTGGAGCATTTGGCAAGATGATAGGGTGGTTTTTGACATACTCAATATTTGCATTTGACAAACGCCCACCCTGAGCACACCCTACTGATCCAAAAACAGTGTCAAACGCTGCAATCACGTCAAAAATGTTTTCCTCTATGGAATAGTTTCAAGTCATCTTTCATCTTCAAAACATTGCCTCTGGATTCATCTACACACTACGGAAATTGCTTGCTCTAATTCAACATATTATAGGATTATGCTGCTAGGTGGTTTGCCTCTGGCAGTGTTTCACAAAACACGTAACATAGGCCACAACTTGAACAAGTTTTGACCAAGACAAGAATTTATGTAATAGTGGAAGCTCTTCAGGAGGATCATGTGTACTCCTGGGATATCTGAAGTCTCATTCACTAGGGACAGTGGCCATTGGTCAGGTGGGTCCATTAACCATTGAGGGCCATGCTGCCAGAAGGCATGACATCTTAGTTCATGGGGAAGCAGCCCACGATAAGCACAATCTGCAGTATTGTCTCTAGAAAAAAACATGTTTACAACACTGAGGTGGAACCCATTCCTGGATTTGAGCAACTCTATTTGCGACAAAGGTTTTTAACAGGTAGGGTTGAGTCTTGATCCAGGTGAGAGTTACACTAGTCAGTCCATGCATGACTGGCAGTGACTGTTAAATGTTGGGTGAGGAAGGCATGACAATAGTGCATCAATTTTGCCAGCAAATGAGCATCACACAGCTAGAGTTGAGGAAGTGAAACTTGTTTTAGTGGAGCTACTCGAGATTTGGCCAGTATAAGATGCATGTTAACATTCCCATGAGCATCACTACTTCTCGAATACATGAAAGCTACGTAGGCTCGTTCAGATGTATCTTCACAGCCATGCACCTCTACAGAAGCTGCATCAGGACAAACAAAACTTGGCAAACTAAGGGTTTCAAGGTGGACAAGTCCCTCAATATACTGATTCCACTTCTCTCATGTTGGTGATGGTAAGGGGTCGCCCCAACCAACTCTTTAGCTCCACAAGCACTGTATTGCCCACACTACCACTGGAGACAACCACATCATGGGATCATAAATGTGAGCTGTCTGTGACAAAACAGAACATTTAGTTGGGATACCATTGCAGATATTTAAATGTTAAAAGAAAACATCAGTCTCTGGACTCCACTCAAGACCCAGAATATTCACTGCAGGCTCAGATGAGAAGTCAAGCTCTTTGGGATTCTCACAATGAGGTAGAGGAATGTCATCCAACAACTGAGACTGGTAACCTGACCATTTCCTAAATTAAAATCCACCCCTTCGTAAAAATTCAATCAACTGATACTTTAGTACAAATTCTTCCTCCACCAATGATCCATCAGTTACAATGTCATCTACAAAAATGCATTTTGTGCATGGGGATAATGGAGACCCTCATTTATGGCCAACTGGTCCAATGTACGAGTTGCCAGAAACGGAGATGGGGTGAGTCCATAGGTTGTAGTATTAAGTTCGAACACTGCAAGTGGGAGAGAGGGGCCTTCACGCCACAGAACAAGTTGATATGGTCGATCATCCTCGTGGATTAGAATCTGCAGTTACAGTTGCTTTATGATCTTGGGAGTGAGTGGCCATGAAGTGGGTCTCACAGAAGTCAGAATCTGGTTGTTTTGCAACTACATGAGGGGGGTCCTCAGTTTCCCAACACTTTTTGAGAATTGAGTCTAGTGAGTCCTCAGTTCCCACAAACATGGAAATCAGAATTGGCATTCAGTTCGGGGTATTCTCCACGAAGCATCCATCCAAATTTAACCACCAGCACAACAGGCATGTGCTGACCTAGTTCAAGTTGTCTACTCGTACAAATTTTTGCATAGATATCAGCAACCAGTAACATGTCAACGGCACCAGGTTTGTCAAACTGAGGATCAGTTAATGGAAGAGACCCCTATTGGATATGAACACATTGATCCACAGTTGCTCATTGTAGATTACTGGTGATTTTAGAGACCACGAAGAGAGAGTGAGTGAGGAAACATTGAGATATAATAGAGGATTGGATTTTACAACTGACAGCTCACTTCAAGTTGACTGTGCCATGTGCGAGACCACAGGCCCTTTCCTTAATCGTTTGAACAGGTAAGGACAGAACGTTTGCAGCTGCTTCTGTTATGAAGGATGCCTGAGCTGCACTGTCCAGTCAGTAAGCAGCGAACCACATGCAGTTTACTGTCAGCATCATGCACAGTTACCAGGACATTAGATAACAACACTGAAGTACGACTATGAGCTGAAGAGACACCCACAAATTGTTCAGTCTCAACATCAGCACTTGAAGTATCATTTTCAACATGAGTTACTGGATTAGGCCTAGATTGACCACCAACATGAAGTAGCGTATGATTCCTCTGTTTACATTGAAAACACGTATGAGCCGAGGAACATGCCACTACAGTATCGGCTGTTCCCAGGCAGTTGAAGCAGAGATTCTTACTGTGAGCTATTGATTGTCTTCTTGATGGTGAGGCATTAACAAATTCTGAACTTTTATACACAGAATGAGTGGTCTGCTGACAGGGAATAGATTGGCTTAGAATTAGTTACAAATACTGATTTGGGTGGTTGTGTTATATTACTTATTTTTTGAGAGTTGGCCTTATGGGATACTTGACAGGTGCTTGTTTTGACTCTTATATCAATGCAACGGCATAGTCCATAGTAGAGGCCTTTGCAAGCAGAAACTCTTAAAGTTCTGCTACCTTAGGCATATCATTAGTCCGCCCTGCATGTGAGCTTTCGAACTGAGTGCGCAGTCCCACGTCCAACTTTCTCATCAAGACTGTGAAAAGAACAGGATTTTCCTCAGTTACCTTGCAGCCTATTCGCTCAAGGGCTCCTGCATTTTCATTGAATGTGCTGACAAAATGCCTGGCGGATTTGTGATGTGTGTTGTTGACAGAATGCAAATAGAGGATTTTGTTTATATACAATATTGTCAGCTTCCTCAGAATTTGGTACTGAGATGTAAGAAATTCCCATGCCAAAGGATAGTTCTCAGAAGAAATTGGGACATTTTTTACTAATTTTAAAGCTTCTCGTGTGAGGCAACCCACTAAACATTGAAACTTTTCAACATCAGCCAGACAACGATTATTGTGAATGGTGGCCTGATACAACTGCGAAAACATAGGCCAGTCTTCCTCCCATTGACCAGAAAAAGTAGGCAAATTGATCTGGGGAGTTTTTACATTTAAAAATGGTTTCTGCAAATGTACATTTTGGATTTCGCAATTTCTGCAGTATCAGAAAACTTCATACTTTGTGAAGCAAGTGGGCTGTACATACAAAGTTGCATTCCCTCGTAATGTCAAAAGCTGACATAACAAACAACATGGCTTCCATGTATCAGAACAGCTAAGGCAGAGGGATACATTAGCAGAGCAACAACACTGCTATATTTTCTTAGAACTGTCAAAAAACAGCATTCGTAAATGAAACATACTGTAACAATAGTCAGGTAATTATATTTACAATGAAAACAATACAATCATTGTGTAAAATATCTTGGGATATTATTTGATTCCAAGGTGTCATTTTGAGTTTTTGTGATCGACAGCCAAATTAATTGTGTTAATCAACTTCATCACTATCGTAGCTACTAATGCAGATTTCACATTATCATTCTCTTATCTACCCAAAATTGTAATAAGGTTGTCATCTTGCTAATATTATATGGCTAGAAAACTACCTTTACAACATCCAAGAATGCCAAACTAATGATGGAAAAAGTGTCAAATTTTCACTGGCGATGAGTACAGGCTTGTAGGAAATTGCTTCCCACTCCGCACATACACTATATTGTTACATTCAATTAATTTTGTTGCTGAACTCTTTGTACAATATTCACTTCAACATAGTCACTCATTATTTTGCACTCAAGTTATAAACTTCTGAGCAAAAGAGATATAAAGGTCACAACTTACAAGCTTACTTTGTAATGAGGTAGTTAAGACTAACTCCCACCAACTTTCCCTGCATTACTAATAGGTTTGTTGTTGAGTGGTTATTGAATATACATTATCCTTTGCCTAACTAAGAACAGACCTTTTTCCTGGTATTTTCTTTCTTTATTTATTTTTATTTTATCTATTTTCATTAATTAATTAATTATTTTCATGCTATTTATTTATTTGTTGTTATGACAAACACAAGACAAATATTTGTTGGGTTTGGTTGTGAGTAAAAGATGTGTTTAATTTCAATCAACCAGATTCATTGACAAATCCAAACTCCAAGTGAGCAAAGTCACAGGCAACAAATATATTTTCTATTATCCAAGTACCAATGTCTATAGATACTGGTACCTGATTTTCAGGAAGACTTTCAAGGAGCCTTGGTTTAGATGAGCTACGTATACACCCTTTGGATATTGACGTGTCCTTGTGAGAATATTTTACGGAATGTGACTTATCCAATTTGAATTTGGTTACTCTCTTTCTAAACATCTGTGTTTTGCAGGCAGGTACCTAAGACATGGAACCGATAAAACCATCCAGGGGTGAACGTTGTTCAGAACTAAAATGTTTTGAAATACATATGGCAGAAACCCTTTTCGCGAAAATAATGTATCCATCCTAATGTCGATGACATATTCACTTTCGATGCGGGTGAAGTGGTGGACAAAGACTTTGTTGTATTTCATTCTGCACCACACTAATTCAATAGAAAATTTTAATTCTGATTGTGTGAATCTGTGGTTAACAACTGCCAATAAAATTACCATTTTTCTCATTGTTCTGACTTTTAGGTTGTAGCCTTGAAATGTAAAGAGAGTTTTCAGTTTTCACTAAGGCCTCAAAAGTGGTTAAAATTTCTTTGGCTGAAACTTTTATAAATACAGTCTTTTCCAGCAGCATTGCATTGACGGGAGAAAGTCCTGAAATCTGAACAGAATTGTCTTTAAAACGACCAATATTATGCTTCTAATAAGCGTTAGTTTGGCATTTTCAGTCACAGCATTGATGTGTGGCAGCAGTAAAAATGTTGTTTATTGTTTCTTCTTTAGCATGCCGTAGTTATTACCCTGGTACACTGTGTATCATATCCAATTTTCATCGGTTCCCGAGTTTTGTATAATGTACAGTGGATTATTTCTCTAAAGTCTGCACATTTACCGTATGCAGAGGGGCAAATAAATATTATTTAATAAGAGAAATATTTTACTTACATAAACCAAATTTCATTACAACAAAGCAGAAGGTTGTATGTTTACATGATCAAAACCTCGTACCTATATTTTGAACAGGTCTCGTATTATGAAGTGACAGATTAATGAAATTGATTATAAATTATCTCTACTAAACTAAAAAAAATTAACAAAATCAAGTATACACAAAAAAAAATAGCCTAGCAAAGTAGTGTACAAAATTTTATTGATCGGCCAACAAATCTGTAATTAGTGCTCCGCCTTATGAAAATAAGGGTAGAGGAGACTTACTAACATGGTAATGGAACTATTCAGATTTTCTATATAGAGGTTTACATGAATTCCAATTATTACAATTACTTAAGAGTGTTATAGTTTTTTTCTGTACAATATTTTTTTGCATGTGTACAATTACTACAAGATGATACCATAATTCATTATGGAAAGAAGATTTGCAAAGTACAAGCAAATGTATGTTGGTTTTGTGTTTGACTACAAACATAGGACCAGTTCGAGAACACCCATTTTATCTGCACTGATGAGGTTGGTTTATTTATTAATTTTGTGCACTCAGCTTTTCTTTTTTTTTCTATTTTCCAAGCCTCATAAAGTAGTTTTTTGAGAGTTGCACTTCAGAGCTGAGAAGACGTCCTCATCACTTTTTTAGGCAATTAAGTCCTGCTTCTGACAGTTGTGTGAGAAGAAAAAGTTGGGGAGAAACTTTAATTCTTATGCAAGCAGCCCCTCTTAAAGATTTTTAGTAGCTGAGATTGTTTTTTGTTGGTGGTTATATTTACCTGTGTAGTTGGTCTTTCAAGTTCATGTACTTAATGCCCGTTGTTTCATGTCCTGTCCTGATGTGAATTTGTGAGTATAAGTTTCCTCCTTCCAAGACCTTGTTGTGTTCAGGGGCACTTAAAAAAATTACAAATATAAGCTCAGATTCAAATCTAACATAACCTCAATCCCTACACTGGATCAGCAACCCAAATGTAAATGGGTGATGCCGTGGAGTTTCTAGTGTGTATTGTACATGTACTGATTTGTTCATCTTATCAAAAATATTTGTAGCAAATATATGGAGGTAAAAGAAATTGATTTCTCCAGTTTGTTAGTTTTGTTTCTTTGATTTGTTCATAGCAAATAGTTTAAATCATGGTTTTGTAGTAAGTTCAAATTAGCAAACATTTTTGTTAAGATATATAATTTAATTTTTGTTTTTAAGGTGTGTTTTGTTTATTTATGAATTTTTAGGTTAAGAAACACCAGCAACGTGTAATGATGATATTAGACAGCAAGAATATAGAATATTCTATAGTAGACATCACAGAGCCAGGAAAAGAAGATGAAAAGGAATTTATGCAACAGAACAGCAATGCCAAAGATGCTAAGCATCCATTACCACCCCAGTTATTCAACGACAGTATCTATTGTGGTGTAAGTAAGCTCTCTGTTTTCTACATATCTTATACAGGACAGTGCAGACTGGCTTAGCTATACTAATTGCAGTGAGTAAGCAATCAAATTATTTTTTTTTTTTTTTATTTAAAGATGTAAACTTTCAGACAATTGTGTTAGTAACATTAAGTTAGTTGCATTTTAGCACATGCTCATAATTAATAACCTGAGTATTATCTCAATGGTTAGTAAATTTGTCCAGTTTCTGCAGTGTGTTTGTTTATGGTGATTGAAAATCCTGGGCACTGTCAGGTGTTTCAAAACAAGCCTGAATTAAGACAACTTTAAATTTTGTAACCTTTTAAAGATAGGTAATAAGGGCGGTTGTAAATCTGGCAAATTTGATGTGGTAATACACCAAGGCTTATTATAGGCTGTTAATAGTAAAATAACCTCTTTTCAAATCCTTTGCAAAAAATTGCTAACTACGCAATACATTACATGTGCATTGGCATGCGGGCTCTTGGTTAAGTTGGCAGCAAAATATTAAAAATAATCTCGACTCTGCATTGTATTGTGTGCATAATGTTTAAATTTATGTCCAGTGAGGTTGGTGTTTGTTTTATTCAGATTATAGTAAGAACTTGCTTATAAGCAACACATTGCATGTCTGTAAATTCAGCAATTTCGCTTAAATGGTGCTAGAATAAAGGGATGACTCCCATGATGATGTCAAATTTTTATATGGTTGAAGGATACGATGTAATTGGTGTAGTAGGTCCTAATGAGGGCTTATAAGAATGCTCAGTTTACCATGAACAAGCAAACATAAGCTCCATATTAAATCAATAAATGTAAATTCTAATAAAAATTTATGTTTGTTATGTCTGTAGTTTTGTTTCGTAAGCTATACCAACAGACCCATTTACACATTCATGATCATTTTTTATGTGTTTTCATAAGCTTGTCTTCCCTCATCACCCTAAAGCTTTAATTTAATAAGCAACATAACTGCGTTACAGAAAACATTGAGTGATTTTCATAAAATTTAATTACATTTTTGTAAATATTACTTTTATTTGTTTACTATGTGCAAATTTTGAAGCTGACAAAGTAGTATGGAAATATACTTACAAGCAGTTCAGTTCATGATACCTGCCTAGTAGCACATAGCACCCCCTTTCACCCTAATGAGGATGGTGATAAAGCATGACATGGTCTCAAGGTACTGGAGAAGCATTTGGGAGCCATACTGATCCATGACCGCTGAACAGCCTCCCGAAATGCACAGAGATTGTTTGGAGCAGAATCCACAGTACACACATCCCTGTCGAAAACATCCCCGATGTTTTTGATATAATGAACGTTGGGTGACTTCAAGGGGGCTAGGCAAGCAACATCAAGTTTTTAGTGTGTTTATCCAAGTACTCAGTTATAATTCGGGATCAGTGGGCCAGTGCATTGAGTTGCTGTAGGTACCTACTGGTCTTGTACAGAATATTGTAGGCTCATAAATGGTTGCACATGATCGGCCAGCATAATTTGCTAATACATGTACCATACTAGGATACCACCCACCACCACCACCACCTGCCTAAACTGTACCCTGCTGACACAAGGGATCCATCGCTTCATGTGATTGGCGATGCACTCTGCCATTAGCATGCATCAGTGTGTACTTTCTCATATGTCCAGGCAAACTTTTTCAATGCATCAAGAGTTCAATAGCAGTTTTTTGTGCCTTGTGATGTACTGTATGCAGAGGTACCCTAGTGGGGTGGTGACTTCTGTGCCCCATAGTATGGAGATGATTCTGGATGATATGATACAGCTACTCACAGATTGTTGTCATCCTTGCAAGTGATCTGATGCACTGTGGCCTCTCTCTGTCTGCTGTTATTAACCAAGCTAGCAGACTGCAACCCCATCAACAAAATTGTTATAATCTTTCATAGTTAGTGGACATATCCAAGTTCTTTAAGTGATTGGGGTCTTAATTAAATAATAGTGTATGTTTTTCTAATTTATGTACAAACATCCAAAACCAAATATTTTAATAGTATCTTTGTAATAAATGGCTATCACTTGCTATTTACAGCTAATATTTACGTAATCATCCATCACCTCCCAGAAATGTATACAAAAATTAACACAACCAAAAATTAAAAACCAGTCTTCATAAACAGTTTTGTAACACCTACTGAATTGAAATTATATATCTGATAGACAGTTCTAGTTTTTATATTCAACTCTTTATCACTCGTCCATTCATTCCCACCTTCTTTCAGTTCAAATCCCACCAGTATATAGCATCTCGAATGTTCTGGAATGCCAAAATAGCTCCCGTGCACAGCTGTACTTTACTCAAGTAACTCACCCTCTGTAGTACTTGCTTCGTTGAGTAACTCACCCTCTGTAGTACTCTCCTTGTCAAGTATCTCACCTTCTGTAATACTCTCCCCGTCCAGTAACTCTCACTCCAAAGTACTCCTGCAATTCCATCCATCGTCGCTACACAAGTACTATCCGCTGCAGTTCCCTTCATGTGTGCCATCAGTCCTCTTCTTTGTTCACCACTCATCGCACTTCACCAGATACTCATCACCAAAAACGGCTGACCCTCCAGCTGCGGTGTTATTTATAGCGGAACATGTAATGTTTCTTGAGTCGTCTTCACATGTTGGATTGTGTAGGGGAGGAAGATTAACAGAAAGTTAATTTGATAGCCTGCCACCTCCGATGCTCCAGGAGGGGGATGGAGGATGGTGATGTCAGTTCAGGTAGCTGTCAATCCTCCTGCCTGCCAGGAGAAGTAATGACAGCCAGGTTCATGGCCTCATCCCCCCCACCATGGCAGGATGGCTGCAACACACCCTGCACCCAGCATGGGGTCTGCTTATAACAATACATCGTATGTCACTGCATGCGTGTCTGCAGTGTTTTTACCTTAGTCCATGAACTCGCTATGTACCATACTTCCCTTCCTGCCTCCTGCATACATTAGGCGAGCCATTTTTCTCACAAAAGGATAGGCATTAGCCAAAAAGGAATAGTTCTATCACAAATGGACAAAAGAAGCAACTAAGGGAGTACAAACATGGTTACATTAAGTGTGCGCAATAAACTATCTGACATGCAGAGAATGCAACAGTTCACTCTCCTTCACAAAGTACTCAAAAGGTTTGTAGGTATTAAGATAACATGGATAGGTTATACATATGCATTTGGGGTGAGCCCTATTTATTTTAAGGACTGCAATCATGCTTGTGAGTTGCTTGTTTAATAGAAAAAATTAATATAAATAAATTAGTATATATTTATGTTATAACATTAACAATTGCATCATTAATAAACAAATAATATTAATAGTTCCAAGCAAAGTACAGGCAGGCCTTTTATTATTATTCTATTATTACTTAATTTTACTGTGCTGTGATACCCTAAACTAAAAAGAAATCCTGCTATCCACAACACTTTGCAACAAAATTATAAAACAGCCATAATGCACATGCGGTTCAATACAGAGGCTAGTATTGCCATGGTATTCGATTCCTACCGATGAGTGGAGAGAAATTGTCTGCTGACGAGTCTGAGGTTTCTGAATTCATCCAGAAATTGAGTGTAAAAATCACTGGACTAGGCTTAAAACCTGGCTTAAATTGGTGGCAACTTCCAACAGACATTTGTCACTCAAGAGGGAAAACATGTTTCTGGAAGAAAACTTCAAAAAGAACGGATCACTCTGAGGGTATATGCTAATGTGTAAGGAACTCGTATGTTAAAATTGTTGGTTTTGGGGAAATCAAAATCTCTCTGTGCAGTTCAAAACATTAGGGTTAAATCTCTGCCTGTTACATACATGAGTCAAAGCCGGGCGTGGGTCACTAAAGAAGTTGTTTATGATTGGTACACTAACAATTTTGTCCCACAAGTAAAACAACACTATAACGAGATAAAGTTGACAGTGAAGGACCTTATCTTATTGGACAATGCACCAGGACATCCTGACAAGGAAGAATTGATACTTAAGACAGCTGATGGCTATGTAGAGGCTTTGTACTTTGCAGAAAATACAACCACTCTCATTCAGCCAATGGACCAAAATGTTATCGAGACACTTAAGGCACGTTATAAGAAGCACCTACTTACGGATATCGTAAGTCAACCTAATGCAGATATCACATCCCTCTTGAGACAATTCAACATCAAGGATGCCATTGTCAATGCAGCGTTTGCTTGGCGTCAAGTAAGATTTCTTACATTAATAAAATCATGGGAAAATATTTGGCCAGAAAATCCACTTCTTCCAAAGAAAGATGGCAACAAAAATAAATCTCAAGACAACAATAACGACTTTGCAATGAAATTGAAATTCTACAAAAATCTGTGGAAGATTTTTGTAGAATTGGTTTTAGATGATAACCTTAATGCGGACCTCCTAGATGAAGAAATTATCAAGGCAATCACAGAACCTGTTGATGACATGATGCAGGAGGCCTCGGAAGCAAGATTCACTGTCAACTATGATGAAGCTGTATCAGCTGCAAACACTTAATTACGATGGTGTGAGGAGAGAGGATCTGACTATGAGAAAATATTAATGTTAAAAAGACATTCAAGATTAAGCATTGACTGACAGTTCATGTAAGCAGAAACAGAAGACTATCCCAGATTTCTTCAAAGTGTAAAACAAATATGTACTGTAGGTATGTATGTCTTTCTTTTTAAAAAAATTTGTACTAGAAGCGAAAGCCTACATTTACATTATTACACAATTTCAGTACTGTAATACATAATTAATGCTTTTTACATTTGTTCTTAACTCCTTTGTGATTTAAAAATTCACTTTCTGTAATCCAGACACTATCAGTAATCCGAAACCCTCTTCCATAACATATACTGCACACAGAAAAGTGTGTGTGTATCATATGTAAACCAGTACAGCCAGAGATTGTGATAACAGCGACCAATTTGTTATTCTCGTGTAACATTTTCATCCAAATGCTAAGCGCTATTGTCTGTTTAAATGTTCTAGCCAACCTTGTTTGTAGTTTCCTGAAGATTTTCTCAAGCATACATTACAATAATGATCAACAACATTGATTATCCTCTTACTTAGAATAGAGTAACAATGGGAGTAATTATAAGTGAAATGATAATGCATCCTTGGTAATTGAATCCAGGATACCTTGGCAGTATTGCACTTCATGAAGAGAAAGACACGCATGCAGATGTTTTTGCATAACTTCATGCACACTGGGGCTGTTTCAAGCGTGACGTGTGAGTGACCAGACCATGCCGATTGCAGGCTACTGCACCACCAGAGAGCTCGGCTATCAAGATGTCTGCTCTCTACAGTAGGGTGCCATATTTAGAAATGAGATATCATGTGTGAAGTACTAAGTCTTTGCTCACTTTAAATTCATCTGCAGTATACCTTATGGACCAAGATGTTGACACAATACTCAAAATTTTCACCTTTTCAGAAACACTATTCGTTTTCTGATTTTTTACATAGTCTTTTTATCAAGTCACAGTACGTCTCTTAATCTTCACGTTTCATTGTCGTTAGTATCAGAGCTGCTCACACTGATGTCACAACTTAATTCCAGTCTCTTCATTTTTTTTTTTTTTGACAAATTTCTTCTTAGCAGAATTTTTCCTCTTTACTCAACTTAGTTTTTTAATTTTTAAAAGTGACACTTCAGTGACTTCACAGACTCTGATCCACATGATGAACAGCTGCATCAGTTTGTTCGAATTTTAAATCATATTCAATTTTACTTACACGGGATTTGGATGATTCAGTTTTTCTTCTTTTTTCTAACATACCAGGCACTGCTCAATGATTTTCCAGAAACCAGCAATGGCAGAGAGTTACTAGAGGAGAGACTGTGAAAACTCTAGACTTATTTCATGAGGATATTTTCAATGTTGTTCTTGTGCACTGACAATGGATCACAATATGTCCGGTTAAATAGTTGATTATACTTAGGCCACCTTTTCAGAAATGTGTAAAGCAAGAACATCCATGCTCTATTGGCTCAAGTCACTTACACTTCTTAATTTGGAGGTAGCGCTGTATTAAGTCATTGGAGTGTTCATTGGATATTACCCTAACAGAATACTGCATTTTTATGATATTTTCTTCTCACATCATTAGCAGTATTTTCATAAACAAATTTAAATAGAATTGTTATTTATTCAAAGAAATTAATGTGGAAAAACCACAAAATGGAACGTTTTTTCAACATGTTCTATACAATACCATGTTTTATGTTTTGAACTAACATATAACACAGTAATGTGGGGCGGCGGTGGCGCAGTGGCTAGCGCACTCGTCTCCCACCTAGGTAATCTGGATTTTATCCCCGGCGGGTTCACTGATTTTTGCATGTGGAAATTGTGCTGGACGATGCTGCTTGCCGGCGTGTTTTCTTGGGACACTCCCATTTCCCCCACCCTTGCATTCCACCACCGTCCCATCCTAGGGTCTCATTTCATGTCATGTTCAGGGACAACGGGCACCTACGGGTCCCAGCTGGAAAGTCCGTCACTCGGTGGGTGTTGCCTTGTCCTGGGTCCACCCCCATACACATTTATATTTTTACACAGTAATAAACACTAAGCCAATGCATAAACTAATATGCTTCACAGACCAGAAGGCACATATGACATAGCAGCAAACTGAAAGGATCGAAGCAAGCACAACAGGCCCGGTATGAGTGTCACTAGTGGCGAATTCCCTTTCAGTGGGGAACTCTCTTGGTTGTGGTTAGGACAAGCACATGTACACACACATAGGCCACTGAACACATGCACACATAAACATCAACACATATATGAATACATTACAGTAACTCTAACATTATAGCTGAATTGCTCATTTCCTTCCTCACACAACACATTTATAGGCTATTCATGGTAAAATGAGCACTTTTGAAAGCCCTGCTTAAGATCTACTTGCACGTACTTTGTGGATTCTTCCACCTTATGTAAGACTAACATTGTCATGGCAGCAATCAGCATGCACATTATCACTCTGTGACATTGCCTAACTGTTCTTTAAGTATGTGCACCTCTATTCTTATCTCGTTGGGGTTCTTTCCTGTGGTGAGAGTGCTCTGGCTGGCAGCTCGTCATGAGTGGCACAGGGTCTGGTGTCATCAGGGTGGCCCGGCATGAGTGCTGGTCTGGTGTTGGTTGTCAGTAGACTGGTGACTGGTTAGTCATGGCACCTGGAGCTCTCAGGTGGGAGATATTCCATGTCAAATCATCTCGGTGATTCAGACTGACAACCTCCAATTTTGTTTATTTTTTGTTACTTGCAGGTTTCACATTGTTAGAGGGTTTTATGAATGGCAAATACCTGGGATTAAAGACTGTGTTTCAGTGAAAGACAGTACAGATGCTAAAGTAAAAGTTTCTAAGAGATTTATGGATAATATAAAGAAAGTATAAATTCTTCCAGGAAAAATTCTCAAGTTTCCAGGTAGGTTTTTATAAATTTGCAGAATTTCGGCCTAAATATTGTGTACTGGCTGGTCAAAGTGGCACTCACTTAGTTTGTGTGTGTACCACTCACCAAAATGCTAAACTTATGAATGAAAACAACAAAATGAAATGAATCACTGACAATCAGATAAAAACATACCAGGACTGTTTACAAATTGTGGTCAGTTACCCATCATCAATTGACTTATTTTTTCCCAAACGTGTATCGTGTCCAGGAACTGAAGGAATACGGACAATTTCAGAGAAATAAAACTAAGTTGAGACCATAACTTTCTGCCAGTGGATCTCTGTGGATCGTTACAACTTGGAAACAATTCAAAAACTGGTATTAGACTTTGTTGAACTTTTTTATAATAAACTTTATGTTCTGATTAGTCATGACTTCAGAAACACAACAAAGTGCTTTATGAGCGAGACTAAGGAAAATCTATTATAGAATGAAGTGGCCATCCATTGTGACTTTTCAGAGAATTATTCATGTGTATTGCAGGATGAAGCACAGTCTCACCACTGGACAAACAACCAGGCAACAGTGCATCCATTTGTAGTGTATTTTAAGAATGATGACAAAGTTGTAATAATATCAAAATCCCTTGAGCACAACAGTAATTCAGTTGATCTGTTTCATACAAAGTTGATGCAGTGTCTCAAATCAAATAAAATTTAAAAAAAAAAGTACTGCTTTTCAGATGTGTCAGCAGCACAGTACAAGAACAAAAATAACTTTTTCAACCTTTGTCTTCACAATAAAGATTTTGGAATTTAAGCAGAATGGCATTTTTCACCCACAGCTCATGGAAAGGGTATGTGTTGTGGGGTGGCAGGCACAGTAAAAAAAACTGGCAGCCAGAGGAAGCCTGCAGAGACCTTATGAAGACCAAATACCGACTCCACAACAAATATTTGAAAGGACAAATCAGAATATTTCCAACATAGACATTTCTTATGCAAGCCATGAGTACATTCTAACGGAAGAGCAATCAGCACATTGTTACAGCAAAACTGTAGCTATCCCAGGTATGCAAAAGCTCTATAGATTCCTTTTTAAAAAGTAGTCTGCACTGTAAACCCCATCACATCAATTGATGGAACATACAGTTTACCAAGCAATGAGTGTGAAAAGATAGAGAGATTTGCAAGCATTCATGACTTGCCATAAATAGACAACCTGTACATATGCCTGCTGACCTTCAAATTTGTAAGAGCTACAATACATTCCAATAGACAATTTTCTTTTTAGTAATGACCTCTGATTTATAAAAAAAAAAAAAAAGTAATTAGATTCTATACTATGTAAGAATATTGTTACTGACAAAATATTTCCTAAATTGCTAGTAATTTAAAAACTATATTTTAACCAGTCAGCTCCTTCCATTCTCTGAGTATTGTTGTATAATCCTATGATCTTAAATCTATAATCTATAATTTGAACAATTCAACAATCACATTAGTTGTATTTCTTTGTAAGGTAACTATAAATAATGTAATATGTATTACAGTAGAACCTCTATATAGTAAAACTTATAGCAACAACCTCTTTATAACAAAATTTGTATTTGGTCCAGTCAAAACTGTATATGAATTTTCTACTCCTTATAACTAATTATATTTACTTTCCTTTTATATTTCTTCTTTTTTATGCAATGTTATTTAGAACTATAAAAAAACATTTGTCACATATTTCAGATTAAAAAATTAAATTTACAAAAGCCATTGTGTTATTTTAAGTGCTTTAGAAACTTTATTGTCTATTTTAGTGTGTATCAAGTATTTTTTGTTCCGATAATGTTGCTCCAAACAAAATTCGTGGCGTATTTTTTTATATGACAATATTAATTTATTAATATCGGCCATAATGGTTTACTGTATAAGTGTTTAGAAGAAAATACATTTGATAATTTTATTATATAAATCAGTACAAAAGAACCAATACAATTCTATTCCAGCAGCAGACAAATTCAAAACTGACTACATGATCAAAGTAGATACACGTTGTTAATCACCTCTTTATAAAGAACCCCTCTATAACAATCATGCAAAACTTTTATCCCTTTATTTTTGTTATATAGAGATTTTACTATATGCATGGTGTATTGGGCTTTTTCCCTCCAAGAATATGTACATTATACCTTCTGTATCTCATGATCCCAATGTCATACCGCTACCAGCTGAGGGCTAGCAATGACAGGGGAAAGCGGTAGTTTATGGTTGAAAGACGATAACTCCAATGGATGTTAAGGGGAGGTAATGCTGCCTCCACCCCAACTTCGTAAACTGAATTACAGGTGATTGGGGAACCTATTGCAGAGATGTAGTAATTATTAGTTTTCAGTTACCAACGGCTTAAGGCTTTCTTCGGAGGATGTGAAGTATCGTGGAGAAAACCCGCAACACAAAGGGATCTAGAAATGAGTCGTGTTTAGAACAATAATAAATTTACTTGGAACTTCGAATGTTAACTCTATTCACATGTAATAAAATAATAGTCTTCCATTTGAAGACTAGCTTAGTTGATATCACACATAGCCCAAAGTAACACAGTTGCATGAGCACTCAAAACAGAACACTGATTTATTTATATATATATATATATATATATATATATATATATATATATATATATATATATATATATATATATATATATATATATATAGTAATGACAACTAGAGAGAACACCATTTAATAAATTTGATTGCTGCTTCTTCATTGGAAGGGATGACTGTTCTCATATTGGACTCCTTTGACAAGGTTGTCTTGCACTCGAATCATTATCTAAAATAATATGTACTTCTGTCATTCGCACCAGACTCTGCTAAACTTAACCTGTGAGAGAGTGGTCGGGGACCTGGTCAACATGAAAGGTCCAACAACACTTGCAACAAAATCCTCTGACAAAGGAGACTGATGTACTGTACCTATTCCAGCGCTCTCTTTTACACTCTTTGTGGTAATAGGCCAGGGTATGTGCCCAGCAGATTGCTTAATACAAACAATATACTGATAAGTAGTTACAGCATTCACCTAATGAATTTAAACATGTGATGGCCGCATATTTCCGAATGTAACAAGACATTAATGTGAACTTGAATTTATATAGACAATTTGTTGAGTTTTAAGAGTGATTTGAGGGTAACCAAACTGGCCAATCATTGGGGTGAATTCGGATGCAGTAGCCCAAAGTTTGCCAAACTCTGTGTGATTTTGTTCATTATTTATGTTCTTACATTTAAATAATGTTAGAGATGTGTACATTATATTTAACAATATGTATGTGTATTTGATTTTCACTTAATAACACACACACACACCCCCAACCCAAAAGTCTTTAATTTAAAAAATAGGATTTAAATGATTTAGTGTATTAATGCCGTGTGATGGCATGGTTGAGGGTTAAATGGGATTTCACTGTGGTAAAAATTTGGATAGGAATTTTTGGAAGGTTGTTCACCTGACTAGGCACCGGGCTTCGCTCAGTGGTGGTGCCAATGATGATGCTGAAGTAGGGGACTGTAGTGATTTTGGGGTGCTGCGGGCTAATGCACCCGGACATAATCTTCCGTTATTGACACATGTTGCCCCCCTAATATTGATATCTCTGGATCATTGGAAGTACCTGTGTGACCTGCTTGCAAACACCTATCGTGGCCCCCTCCTCAAGACAAATGGCGCTATCGGACAAATTTATCAATCTAACGGGAAAACTGTCGGCATTAGAAGAGACCAAATGTTTTGCTGCAACTATTCTACCTGACAGGACACCATTGTTCTCTGGTAGCTCAATTAGACTCTCACGTCTGGCAAACTTTCCTTGATACCTGCCTGTAATGACAATTTCACTAGAAGTGGGCAGCACAGTAGGTTGACCACATACTACTGGGCAGCTAATTGGGGAGGACAAATCATGCCGTGTTGACACCACCAACTCTTTACTGCCCACCCGTAGCACAGCAAGTCTATTATTTATACAGCAATCCTGCTTACATAGTACATCAAGCCCCAAAATACATTCATCTTCTATTTCTGCTATGTAAACATTTTTTTCTATGCTAAGGTCACCAAGCCTCAAGATCACTTTTCTCTTACCAATAACTGGTGTTGTCTCACCTGTTACTGTAGTCAAATAGCACCATTCCATGCTGACGTTGGGTGATCGCTGGGGGGAAAGCCTGATGGTGTCTGGTCTTACTACTGTTATGATTGCCCCAGTATCTATAACTATCTAGCAAGGAACATCATCCAGGCTCCCCTCCACCAGTATTACATCCCAATCCTGTTTCACCAACCGTACATGTAGGAACATTGAGGCCTTCCCTCCAGCAGTTGCCGACCTTCGACCTCTATGATAGGCGTTTACAAGTTTTCTGAACATGCTGTATTCTCACCTGCCTCTCACTGCCTCTTTTCCTGCTGCTGCCACCGCTGTCGTTGTTTTTGTTGTGGTTGTGGTGGGCAGTAGGCTCTCAGATGCCCCGACTGTCGACATGACCAACTCTTTGGCCGTTTGGGTAGAAGGTGGCAGGCTCTGTAGCATGGACCCTGGAAGCAATGTCCCTCATGGTGATCTGCAACTTCTTTAGTGTCTTCATTATTCTGTCTTCATCATTTTTGTTCAGCATCACTGTATTGGACGTTGGGGTGCGCCCCCCTGTCTTGCCGACTCCACCTTCAGTGCTCAGGCCAGGGCATCCTGCATGTTGTGGAGTGCAGCCAGATGTACTGCTTGTCGTACTTAAGTGTTGGCACTGGAATTGATGAAGAAACCAACTGCGATAATGTTGCACGCCGCCTCTAGGCACCCTTCCAGATATAGTTGGGACAGCCGCACTATGTCTTGCCATAGCTCCTGCAGTGGCTCCCCTGGTCGCTGGGTGCGGCTTTGCACCTATGCATGCTGGCCAAAACATCTCCAAGACCTTCACCAGTGTGAGATACTCCAGTCGATGTCACTCCGGCAGAGATTGTAGTATGCTCAGTGCGGGCCTCTCAGTGTAGCAGCGAGGTAGTAAGTCCACTGTTCTTTTGTCCAGCCATTTAGGATAGTGACTATTTCAAACTGGAATTGGTACTCCCACCATGAAATCTGACCATCGTAAGGGGCGGGCTGAATTGATCCTGGTTGCATGACACCAATGCCGCAGATCTTTGTGCTCTCCTTCGAGCCTGCTGCATTGGTAACAACTTGTTTTTCCGCTTCCTTTGTCGGCTGCTGGTGTGATGATGGTGAAACTCCATTGTTGAAGATATTTGTGCAATTTCTCCTCTAATGCACTAATCTTTTTTTTTTTTTCAGTTCATTCTCGGTGCTGTCCATCCTTTCACAGACAGTGTCCACTACTTCAGTTACACTGTCCACTTTTTCATTTACACTGTCAATCTTCTTGTCCACAGAGTCCTCTCTCGTATTCACTAACTCGCTAATGCCCTCTATTTTCCTGACTACATTTACAGTGTCTATTTTCCTGTCTACATTATCTATTTTCTTGTCTACAATTAATGCTCGCAGTGCTTCCAGTTCTACAGACATTTTTCTAGTTACCATTCATAGTAATTGTTGTCCAAAAAAGTCTTAAAATTTGGCCTACACCAATCACAATTAATTAATTGGTTCTAATGCCACTAATTACGAATCTATTGTCTAACTTGATTTACAATTGATTAATTAATAATTGGTGCCATCCCACTTCTGACACCAGTGTTACTTAAGATGCTTGGTGTATTTGAGTTCATGAGGGATGGAAGTCTTAATGGAAATAAGAGAACTAAATTCAATAATTATATTGATTCTCAATGTTATAAACAGTTGAACATCTTAATAACTCTTATTATTCTTATTGAGTGCAATATTTAATTACTATCTCCATTTCAATTAGTCTTTAACATAGTCTTCACTCTTGCTAATGTCCCTTAAACTACTCCAATTATTTCCCCGCATTTAGTTAAAACTTCTCCATCGTCCTGAATGTCTTTTTACTTATGCATCCAGTCCACAGTCCCGCAGATCACTGCAGTAGTCCCTCGTCACTCCAGAATCGCCCAACTAATGCTTAAAGTAGAAAGAGAAACTAAACTCTCTACTTTTAATCACTCTCCCTTCCAAGGCCCGCACATGGTATTTATACATGAGGTAAGTGCAGTGTATAACTTTCTCTGTAATCCCAGTTGTCTGGGAAAGGTAATGGTGATCTAAATTCCTGCATGATAAATGGAGAAATATAGCTTCTCAGGGTCCGCGAGGCGGAAGCTGCAATAAGTTTATCAGCACGTGTGGCACGTCCTTTGATAGGCCGTTTGCTTTGTCTAACATTAAAAACTTGACCTCCAGCTCTCTACGACTTCTCATGCGAAGGAAACACCAGGCAGTGACATGCAACAATAATTTTGTACGTTCATTTGCCTATAATTAGAGTGTTATGTCGTAGTAACTGGTACTTGTGAAGTTGGGGGAAAAATATTGTCCACAATTCAAGTGAATAAATTAATGATTCCTTCCACGTGATTGCTACACAGTTATGTGTTGAAAAGGTACAATTTCTTAACTTAGTTGAAATTTATATGAGAATGAGGATCAGTTTTCAGTAAAATTAAATATTGTGCAGCACTAGTAGTCTTCAGGAAGTAAGCAGGACTTGGTTTAAACTCCTAATGCTAGCTGTGTATTAAGTGATATTAAGTGCAGATTTCTTCTATATGCCATGCATTGCAATATCCTCCCGTCATTTCTGAAAAATTGTGACATTTTAAATTAAGATTATTGGGATCAAGTAGAACTGAGAGTGAGCAGCAATTTATTCAACTGACTTTGTACAACCAATGTCATTGTATCTACTCCAGAGTTCTACTCGTCCACTGTGTGGAAGATGTCCATCCCAACTGAGGTCTTTGGTCGAGCTGTTTCTGTCTTGGCACATAAGCAGACTGGTTGAGCAGTGCCTGCTCCAGTTCCAGTATGGCTGCAACACTGAGGGATATTTGTTAAATAAGTAATGTAATTTTAAGTTAATATCATTACTCGTTCCCTTATTGTTTATTTAGATTAAAACACTTTGTACTGCTCATAAATATTTTTTTTTATAAATATTATACCCAACAATTGAGAAAGCTGTAGATTCTTCACTTCCTTGCTAGTGGCAAGGAGTTGTACAATCACAGCCTAATGGTACCCTTGATGTGGATAAGTTTTGTATGAGGAAAAGAGTGTAAATTAATGTATGTTTCACTTGCACAGAAAACAACTTTAAACCTACTCTTGTAACTTGTCAGTGGCTTCTTGCACTTAGACTAGATTCGCCACTTTATAGTCTGTATATTAATTAATTACTTGGTTTGTTTTGCCATATGTTCCTGCATCTAAAACCACATTGTTTAAATGATAAGGGTGCATGTTAATGCGCAGGAGATGCAAAATGTAATGGTGTGTTTATTCCCACACATGTGGTCAATTTTTTATGCATTGGGAGACATTAAAAGTTGAAGATGTGTCCATTTTTTCTGATAGCTGTACTGGGCAGTTAAAAAAAAAATTTGATTTGTCATTTTATGTCACATGGAAAATGATTTTTATATAACATGAGAATGGATTATTTTTACAACTTCTCATGGCAAGGGAGTCATCTATGGAGTCAGTGGAACTGTCAAGCGAATAGTTTAGGAGCGAATAAAATCAGAGGAGGTAACTGTGGTAAGTGCTGAAGATTTTAATAAATGCTTTGTTGACCACTCTAAACCCAAGGGAATCCAAATAATTTTAATAAACATTACATCACTCAATCAGCAACAAGATATCTTGGAAAATAGATGAGAAAAGGTCACTCCAATACCACTTGAATAATTGATGCATTATTTCTGCTCTGTTAACAAGCAAGATATTGTGACTGCTTACCCCAACATGTGACAATAAAATGGAACTAAAAGTTGACCAGTACTGTGGTTAGTAGAGCTACTGGGGAGAGCAAGTAACTGAAAAAACATGTGACAATAAGTCAAGGTTTTGTTGGAAATTACAATATTGAAGTTATTAATATGACTCAGTTACTTCCTATGCTGAGGGAAGACAGCTGTTAAAGTAGGCAATTCAGTGCTATTTATTGCAAACTTCAGCTAAATATTTTGTGTGCTTCCTGAGCCTGAACTGAAACATGTGGGAAACAGAATTTTTTTACAGATTTGAAAGTAGAATTGAACTTTTTAAAGTTTTAACAGAAACTTTGGTTTAAGTTCTTTGTATCCCCTTAAATTAAAAATTCATCTCATAATCATAAATTATGCAAGAAAAACATATGTATTAAGTATTTCACATATGTGTTACCTTTATTACAGTATTAGTATACTTGTGACATTAATTTGAATCTATCAGTGCTGCTCGTCAGCCAAACTGTCCCATCCATAACGTCCCGTCCGTAACATGTCACATTATTATGTCCGTCTATCAAATATTACGTATTAAATAATTAAATTTTTCTATTCCAATTTGTGCATTTGAAGACAATTAATGGTAATTAATTGTTTACTTCAAACAAAAATTGCTAAAAATTATTTTTTATGTTATTTTCTCTACTTTTAAAATTTGTCTCACCTATGAAAATAGAAGACAATTTTTACAAAGGTGGAAAATTGAACAGAGGCTAGTTATGAATATTAGTAAATAAATTATAGTGACGTATTTTTAGTTATCTTAATGAAATCGGAAGAAACTGTTGTGTTGTTCATATTTTGAAAGCAGTAATAGTTCCAAATTGTACTGTCTGTAACAATGAAATTGCTGTGCTGTTAAATTTCGTGGTGATATGGAAATGCTAGTAGGCAACAAGAAATATCACAACCGTACAAATGGCAGTTATAAAAAATGGGTTACAGAGAAGCTTGTTCCAAACTTTTACATCAGGAAGTGTAGTTATAATGAATAACATTACAATCAAAGCATTAAACAGAGGCTTTGATATTTAATGCAACAAATAATAAAATTGAACAGTGGCTGTGGAAAGTGGATATTAGCTTCACAAGTAACATAATGAAACAAAAATTATACAAACCCTCGATGCAAAACAGACTTCTGCAAATCCAATAATTTATAAACAAATTACCTACTAAGAATTGTCACACAGCATTGAAAGCTACAGTGCAAGCAGATAAATAATCTCGAGTAAGATTATTATGGTGCATCTGGATACTTTAAGTTTAAAATAAACTAAATAATAGAAACTTCATGTATATTGTTGATAAGCATAAGCAGAGGCGTTAGTGGTTGCCACCACATTGGCAGAAATGGATAACTTTGAATATTGAACAACTATGGAAGCTATCACCATGGTCATTGTTTTCTGTTTTCCTTTACATTATATGGCAGGCTCTAATTGGCTTGGTTAGCCCCTCGCCTCTTATACATTACTAAATGGAATCCAGAAATTGTCAGCAACACTCTTCCTTCTGTGTAATGTTGCTCAAATTTACAAATATCTTCCACACATTTTAATGTTTAACTGCAGTTATCACCAAGCAAGGGGGTTAGTGCAGATTGCCTGCATTCCAACCACTGTTACATTTCTAGAATGATGTATAGGATGTAAATTGTGAATGCTGTGAGTGTTGAAGTTATTTGTTTATATTCTAACTCATTCATTTTGGTAGTTGGCACACTTAATATTTTGGAACTTATAATCAAGAGCAGTTTTTTTGGTGCCAAGTGATGGCAAGTTATGATGCACAAACTAAACAAGTTCACGTATAATTTTTTAAAATTATACTTACAGTCTGACTTAGTTATGTTATTCATAGTTATTAAATTATATATATATATGTTTTGAGCATAATAAGGTATGATATACATAGTATTAGGATGGAGTGAAGGGTTGAAGGTTCATAAGAAATATATTCTACTAATACCGAAATTTTTATTTCTGTAATTGACTATATAATGGCACAATTTTGCATCTGAAAGTATAGTCCATTCAGGGTCACAACATTTCTGAAGGCCTGCTTATGTTCTACTTTAAAATTAGCTGCTACATATCCTACCGCTACGTGTAATAAAATACACCGCCATGTGTCTTCCATGTTCTCAAACGTCAAATCCTTTAAATTTTTTTGCTTTCCGAACATTGCAGAAGTGTATTTAAGAAAAATGTAGGTTTTACCATTTGTAACATTGCCTGCCGTGTTATGTGAGATTTTTATTATGAATGTATTGCCAATAAATAAAATATTTGTATAATTCGAGATGTATCTCACTGTTCGTATTTGGCATGAATAAGAAACTGTTATATTCCTAAACGTACTGTGAAAGGAAGAGGGAAGGAGGTGCATGGATGTAAATTGATGTATTTTATCTCATAGTTGTCAGTTTGTTCACATCATTTGTGTTGAGGGATAAAAAATATTTGATTTGAAGAACTCTATATTCTCTTTACTGTTTCATGTGCAGTCTTATTTTGCCAATTAAAAATCGAACATTGACTACTTTTTTTTCAATTAAGCATTCTATGTTTTTACATTCACTATCATACCGCCATATTTCTCCCGTACTACCATTCTGTGATATTTATTTTTTAACAGATTAGTTTATGGAGAGAATTTAAATTGTCTATAGAAAGAGGGCTGCATTGTGATTAGCTATGCATACGTTCTTGTCCATTAAAGTAAATAGTTAACCAGCTTACTGTAATTATTCGGCAGACAAGAGCAATCAAGTGTGTCCAACAAATGAGTGTTCGTACAGCTCACAAACCAACTCTGCAATGTAACAGCACAGTTAACTCAGCAGCATGTCTGAATTGGCTACCCAATTTCTAACCACAATAAGTGATTGAATTCTGGCTAGGCAATAAATAATTCACCAAAAATGTGCAATTATTAACTCCACAAGACCAGCTCTTATCAGTACATGAGAACATTCTAATATCACTCCACGAGTGAGACAGCTGTGACTGGTTAAAAAATCAATTGAGGAGCAGGGCTTTACCAAAGCCAACCTGAACATGGCTCCACTGGCACAATCGCCATATCACATTACGGTAAACACATTTAAAAATCTAAAATTATCTCTTAATGCAGTTGTTTTATATATGCCCACGCCCTTCCAATATTTTCATTCAAACGTGCATCTGTGACACTGACACTGTAAACAGAAGAGCAGTAAAACATAAACAGCTGTTTTAGCATATGATATTTGAATTGCTAAAATTAGTTGCTATAAAATTGTTTACAACATTAAAGTAATTGACTAGGGAAATGCAGTTTCCATATGCAAATAGCATGCAACAATAAAATTTCTTTAGTCGCAAAATTTTATTTTTCGCAATGTAACTTACCCATATGATTTTGACTGAGTTTTTTTATGTAAAACATTAATTCAGTAGAGAAAGACAAAGACTGTTTTGTCACAGTAATATGTGATAGTGTGTAAATGATAAATTGGTTTGAGGAATTTGTTACAAAGTGACTTTCAGTATTTTTTTTATTCAGATAACTAGAAGTCAGGTTATAGATAAAACAGAGCAATGATTTAGATTATTAACATTAAGGTTATGGTGTTCAATGAACTCTTAATGTAGTGAAAGTGTTTTATGAATGTAATTTACCTGAAAACATGTACACTTTGTCATAACAAAACTCTTTACGTTGCGTACAACTCACCATGTTGTATTCCTTCATTTTACTTTGTATGGTCAAAACATTTGTTGCTTGCAACATTTCTTATTTCTAATGACCAATAATTTCTTTTCAGTTTTGCAACACTCCCATTATACTTATAACAAAACAGCCAATCATGCAACCATGATGGAATTGAATTAGAGAAATAAAATGTAAAAAACAAGAGTAATATTAAAATAACATTAAGGTAGTAATAACAAATGCTTGATAATTATCCTACAAGTGCTCGTAATCGTTAAACTGTGCAGTGTGGATTTAATGGAAATCATGAGCGGAGCCAAGATGATCCAACAACATGGTACATCTAAATATAAACAGGTCTGAAAGAAACATCATGTCCAAGAAATGGAGGATGCATCCCTTAAGGCATTTGCCCTAAATCCCTAAATGTGTTTGCCGTAAAAAAATTTTTCTTACATACCTTACACAAACAAAACTGGCATTTGCACTACACTTTGTATACCGTAAAGGAATTTACCCTAAACATTATTTTCCCTAAAAGCATTTGCCCTAAAATATTTTTCTCCATCAGATGTCTGCCCTAAATTGTTTGCCCTTACAGTTCATATTTTTACGTACATCTCAGACATTTGCCCTAAAAGATTTTCCTGGCCTGCCATTGTGTCACCCCTGCTAACAGATAATGGAACTATCCTCAAAATCTCCCAGGAGAATATAGTTTGCTAGTCTTCTACGGCGCAGCACATGAGAAAAACATATTTGTTTCCCCATGGAAGTAATCGGGGAGCTTTTGGTACTCTGACTTTGCAGCAGATTGTGCACTGATCTGAGACTAAATGATATTTTTCTTGTAGAAAATGTTTTATTTAATATATTGTAAAAATTAAATTGTTTGGCATAAACCTGAAACAAAAAACAAACAACTGACGTTTTTAAGTTTGCTAATTCAAACATTAACAAACAAAAATTGTTCTCATTATTTGGTCTAAGTTGTGTCATTGATTATATAATATTAAATTGTCACATATTGGATTGTGCCCATGTTATACTTTTAGCGGTACTTTCTAGACACAGATAGGTACCCTAATAATTTATCGTTATAACTACATATAATAGTTTTTCCCTTAATATTTTCTTGCCAAACTAAATCACTGATAAAGCATGATCATAGTTGCTTGATTGGAATGTTATTAAATGTGCATTATAACATTATTAAGCTATACATAATGAAAATAGTGTCATTGATCAGAAAATGTTATTTTGGTCTATTTGGTAGTTTATGTAACCCCATGGAATTCACATTATGGAGTAATAATAAACTTTTATGGTTTCAAAAGAATTTCTGCTGAAGTACCATTTCCTTAACAAAAAAGAAAGTGTAAAAGCTCTGAGCAACACAAAATGTTGACCTATTGGCTGAAAAACATTGAAATTAAACAATATTAATTTATATTATATTTGTAGTAGTGTTCTAGTACCCTAAAATGTTCCAGAAACACAATAAATGCTGTAATATAAGATACAGAGAATGTGTGCACGTTATTGTTATTACAGCATGTTGAAAACTTGTATTTTCAGCACCAGTTTTGAACAAAACTCAAAAACTTGTGCTAATTTAAATATTAAAATTGTATTATATGTTGTTTGGCCACCTTTGTAATAAAATAATGTAAATTATAATTTTGTATTATTTTTTGCCATCACCAAAAGGTATTTTTTTTTGTGAAAGATATGAAAAAGATTAAAAGAAAGCAGCATATGTTGAATCCCTTAACAGCTCTTATCAGTGGCCCAAAATACTACCTTTTCACCTCCTTTAAATGAGAAGAATAGTGTGTTATGCACTGATGCTTGCTCTAGATGTGAGCTTCATGCACTGTCTGGCTCTACGTGGGGGTGACCCACCTCTGTCCCCCCCCCCCCCCAACCCCCCGGAGCGGTCTTGCCTCATCGCTCGCCCAGCAGCAGGGGGAATGATTGACAGTGGCAACCTGGCTGGCATCACATCCCCTTCTCTTCTCCCTTCCCCCCCCCCCCCTTACCATCTCAATGTGCTGGAGGAGTTGGTGACTTTAAAGGATGCGCAAGAATATTTTAAGAACTAGGATCCTATGCACAATGCATCATTAAGAGAAATTTCTGGATGATGGCCTATATAAATATTGTATTGTTTCAAGGGTCGGCAGTCATTTTGTGGAAGCCAATCGGCTGAGTGTGATAATTGAGTGACGCGTGGTGCAGCAAGAAACCTAGACAATAGGCGAAGGGGACGGATGACGATTGGAGATTGCGAGGTTATGGCAGGCGGGGTGTTTGTGGTGTGAAAGGATGAGAGGGTGTGAAACCCGACGAGCGAAGAAGACTACTGTACAGGATGGTGCTTTGTGAACTCTAGAACATTGCGGACTAGTGGGATCGGGACTAAACTGAGTTGGGACTTTAGGCATGTGATATGGACTTTATTATAAATATTGGAACTGTCAAATATGGACATATAATTGATAGAATAATTGAATATATTTTGATACACTGTATTCAGAGTAATTTTTTAATTGTTTTATTACATAAATTTCTTTAAGGTAATTCTACATTGTATTCATGAAATTCATTAATTGTAAACGGCTAGTGATTTATATATTGTGAGATGTTGGATCGAGAGAATTGTGTTTGTAGTTATTGTAAATAAAATTATAAATATATAATTAACGCTCTTATTTAATTAAGACCACCATCCCTTAATGAACTTTATTTAGCCCACTGACTTTGAGAAAATTGTAACAAAAGTAATAATTAGTATTATATAATTCCCAGGTAACCCCTCTAAAACATGCCTACCAACTTCTATATTAAACTAAGTAATTCCATCTCACACATGCACCGCACGCACACACACACACACACACACACACACACACACACACACACACACACACACAAGGAAAATCCCCTTCCCCGAGCAGTTCAGCGTAAAATACACTTATCATGGTGTCAGATCTCCAATGAAAATAAAACAAAAACATTGATTGCTCAGTCTTCCACATTGTCACAGTCATGTGAAGTTAGAAAATGCTGCAGCATGCTTCATCATGTGTATAGAATTGCAGTCCATTAAAATAGTTATCTAAAGGGATGATGCCAATGTGTAACATACTTTAAATTTTGTATTTCATAATATTATGACGTTTGTTGTGATCCAGAACGCTACAAGAGCAGAGATAAAATGAAGTTATGGCCAGTGGTGTTACGAAAATAACCACAAGATAACGCAAATATTTTGTAAATTTTTGCTGAACTGCTGTGTTGCAAACCTTTAAATTTATTATTCAGTTTTTCAACATATTTGCAAAACACGTCGACTATTCATACCCAATACTTCAATATAATTAAGGTGTCTTCTAAATGTCTGGAAAGCTGGTGTTTACAGAAAACCTTTATTACTGGGTTTTGCCACACCATAAGTTTCCAGCATTTTCAAGAAAATTTTATAGGAAATGGTATTCGTGTTTATCTTGTGTGTGAAGACTCAACCTTGAGTTGGAAAGTGAATTTAATTTAATCCTGGGACTTCAGATTTTTGAGAGCACTTATTTGCCCTAGGGTTACTGAAAACTATTTTCACTTCCCAAGAGCTGGCATAATTTTCTGTCAGCTACTGTCATCTGTTTTAACTTAATGTATAATTAAAAAACCTCTTTCTTCAGCGTGGCTTTTCTTAGAAAATATTCATTACATAGAACTTGTTATTTTCATTAATAGGAACCCGTTTCTTAACCAAATGTAATTAATTTTATAAAAATGTCAGGATTATTGATTAAATATTATTCATTAAAAATTCTTATATCCACCTCAGTAAAAAGAAATTTCACGAATTCTTCCAAATTTCCCTGGAATTCTTCTCAGAGTTCTCATGTTTATGAACATGAGTGTATATGCTTGTTTAGGCCCTATATTTTGTTATGTACAAGTTATTTAGTTACAATACATAACCAACTAACAGCCCAAAATCAATTCTATGATGCTTTGGTTCGCCAATACAATCTTGGTGTCACTAATGTTAATGGCAGCAGATGGAAATTATGGCATGGAACTAGCCTCTCAGAAAGAAACATTACTCATGACAATTAGTCTTCATTCCTGCAACTATAACTTTGTAGAATCGAGAATGTGTAAGTGTTAAGCTAATTATAACCATATTCAAAATTGAGCAGACCAAATTTTAAGTCACTCCCATTTCTTTCTTAATTACTTGAGTGAAATATCAGTCTTCAA
This sequence comes from Dryococelus australis, assembly GCA_029891345.1. Lineage (NCBI taxonomy): Eukaryota > Metazoa > Arthropoda > Insecta > Phasmatodea > Phasmatidae > Dryococelus > Dryococelus australis. The sequence continues at coordinate 42,149,586 of CM057009.1, read as the reverse complement.
AGAATGTCATTTCTACAAAAATACAGCATAATTGAACCTTGAATTCAAACTGAAGTTTTGCATATATGCTCATGTTATTTTAATAGCATTACTTGTAAATAGGCATTAAACTGAATTATTTTACGGTGCGAATAAGAAACATTATAATTGAATTGTATGATTTTTAGACAATAGAAATGTTATTTTTGAGATTTCATAATAAAATAAGCCTAGTTGTTCAGTGCATGTAGAATTTTAAGTGGCTTGGCAATGTAACGTATTTAGAGCTTTTTCCTTTGCGTTAGAGATTATCAAGTAGTAGTGTCCTCAATATAGATAACAATCTCGATCACTGATGTCCACTTGTGCACGTGTTCTCTCGCTTGTCACCAGTCACAATTCCGAACTCGCTGTACTGTTCATAGAATCACCAGAACACTATCTGGACCACCTTCTACACCCCTCTCTTGCAGATGTTGAAGTGTTTGCTATTTATACCTACAGCGAATCCTTTCTATATTATTTCTAACTTTCACATATCTGGTGATGTTGCTGTCGTCGAGACCTTTTTCAAATGGAAAGATAGTTTTGAAATTTTCGAAGATTTTCCATAATGTCATCAAGTACAATTTGTCACTCAAATAAGAATGAACCACCAGCATCATATTCCTCCCTTTCTCTCACCTCTTCACACTATTTACTGCTCTCCTAATTTCACTTCCAAGCAAATGATTATGCCATGCCATTGGCAAGGGAAGAAGGAGAGTCAACTGTCAAGTCACAGTGCATTGTTCTTCTGAAGTGATATTAATATTAATAGTATAACAAAATATTTAGTTCATACACAAAACATTGCACACTTTAGAATGAAACTTCTGCCCTTTCTTTTGTTATCTCTAAAACCCTTAGGTAAAGGTTCTACTTGCCTTTCTTGAGAAGAAAAATAACAAAATAATAAAAAAACATACGAAACTTTAATAGCATACCCGACAAACAGGAGGAAGTTGTCTTCTCTGTGTTTTGCCATATGTAATCCTTCTTCAGCAATCTCAAAGGGCTTACATTAAAGAAAAGTTAATATTTTATGTAATACGCTAACTCATGTCACTGATATTAGGGAAACACAAATTAAGGTAACCCAGATTACAAACTTCTAACAAGTGAACCATGATTAAAACAGAAAAAATTACCACCTCCTGAACCCACTACCAGAAAGTAGGGGGGGAGGGGTAAATGAAAATGAACCCTTGACCTCCCTAGTTCCAGCACCCATACTGATGATCCCATTCAGTGTATCTTAAAATTGTATGAAATCGTATTACGTTTTAATGTGACCGACTGTAAGTGGCTGTATTATTGAGTACCTTAACAACAGTTTTGAAAGTTAACTGAATCCAAATTGGATGACCTCATGAAAATCTAGTAACAAAAGGTTACAGCTAAGATTAAGATTTTGCATAGATAATTAAAGAAAATCAGGAAATCAAGTTCTGGTGAGATTATTTTCAATGACAGTATTTTTCTTAAAAGTTATATTAATAATGTAGTTGTACATTGTCCTTTGTGTCTGTCTACAAATAATAAAATATTTAAATTAACTTTCTTCTGTCGGTTACAATTTTAAAATTCTGCAACATAAGTTGCAAGATTTATTCTGACTGACATGGATGATTCCAAGAAAACGTTTGTAATATGGAAGTGCATGCTGCTCTCTGAGCAGTTGGGGGGTGAGCTCAATCTTGTTTATTCCGTAGATCATACTGTCCAGTTCACAAATATTTACACATTCCAGTTTTAAGAAATCATATAAGTTTTAAAAGGGTTGACATAATTTTTTTCTTAAAATGATAAATTTATTCTTATCTATTACTAGACCAGGATGAATTTTTATGGAAGTGCTGTATTATATTTCAGTTATGTATTGCATTCTCAGTTATTACCTATTTTCTTATTATGCTTGTATGGTTTTTAAAAATGCTGCTATTCAGCACTACCTATAGTTTGTAACAATTTGTTGTAGTTTGCAGGCAGCAATAAGGAAAACTTTGTTTATATCCTACCATAATTAAAAAGGTGAGGGTATATTCTATTTCATTTAATTCAACAAATAATTTTATCATTGTCTAAGCTTTTGGAGAAAACAATGTAAAGGTTTTAGTTTTAGGTTAAAATATTTTAATTTATATCAAAACTATAATGCAACTTCAAGCACTATAGTCCATAAATGAATGCTCAAAAGGGGAGTGTAGACAGAAATGTCAGGATGGCAATAATTGACTTCAGGACTTTGTTTGGACTAATTAGGAGGTAAACATACTAAAAGTTCTGGAACCTATGAGTAGAGCATAAGGGAGGGGGGAGGGGTGAAGAAGGTCCCGTTTTTTGGTTTTTCGCTTATATCTCAAAGGGTCAGCTGTAGCATCAAAAGCACTAAATACAAAATTAAAGAGCATTAAATTTCATACAAAAATATTTCTATTCGTTTTTTGTATCTGTTTTAGTTTAAGAGATATACATTCCTGAAATTCAAAGAAAAAAGTTTTTCCCACGTTTTTTTTCCTAAACTTTTCCTTTTATCTTCTTTGCTGTTCATTTGAGAAGAAAGTTTCTTAGAAAACAAGTTGAAGAGAATTAAATTTCTTATAAAATGAGTATATTATACAATATTTTATCTTCAACTGATCAAAAGTTAGAACAATTTGAAAATTCTAAGATATGACATAAAATTGTGTTTTGCAATTTCTCGTTATATAATCGTTATTTCATTGAAAAAATACTGTATATCATGTGTTTAGGCATGTACATAAGACATGTCTTTTTACATTGGTAGGTATTTTTTTGTCACGAGCTTGTCTAGGTCGGTCCTGGCCTTGAGGCGTACTAAAGAAGACCCGTTAGTCACCCGTCAGAGGAACAAAAAAAGGGCTGGTAGGGAGCCCCCCACCACCACCACCAGCCTCCAATATTAGACTCACTGAAAGAAAACCCACATCTCTCACTTGCACAATTTCCCTCTTTCTTCTTTCACCTCCCCTCACCGGGCAGCTTCCTAGTTGGCACCTACTGTACTACATTATATTATTCTCTGCATGCTACTCCAATATAACAAACAAAACACTGTTTCTTATCTTCAACCAATAATCTGAGAATAGTGACAGGAGTAAATTTCAGACAATGTAAAAATGTTTTAGAAACTATTATTTAGTTCTTGATAAACCCAAACTGTCTAGTCAAGTTATTTAATGTGTTTCATGCTTAAGAAAATATGTCATATTTGTGAGTGGGAAATCAAATGTTAATTCCAACTAAACAGGTTGTCCAAAAAGTTTTTCTCTGTTTACAAACTGTATTTATGTCCGCTGTATATAAGATGTAGATATAAACTGGTGCCAAGATTTTGGCAATCTAGCCAATTTTTTTGTTGCAGGTTTCAGTAACATGACTGTAGTGTAGCAGTTGCAGGGTTCAGAAAATCTGACATGTTCACGAATCAGGCAAAAGCTCAGTGTGTCCAAACCCCAACGAGGCAGTGCATCATCTTATTGACAAATGACATCTGGTTGATACCTACTCAAGCAACTGAGGAACAGCAAACAATTGCAACATATCGAGATACACTGGAGATGTGATGGTGTCTTCAGCAAAAAAGAATAGTGTGAGAATTTTGTAATGCAAAAGCACGCACCAAACATATTTGGGCTGCCTCTCATTCACTCTTAACAGATCACCAAGGGGCTTAGAACCCCAAATACACACCTTATGCCAATTCACTACACCACTGACAAAAACAGGTAGCTTCATCAGAAAAACAACACATTTGAGATAGACGTTATGGCTCTCAATACGTAATAACATTTAGACTGAAAGTTATACTGATGCATAGCATCATTGGACAACAAAACCTGAATAATTTGCACTTTGTATGTATAAAACAAACATTTGTGTAAAATATTGTGAAGAGAACATTTTGGCATCTGTAATTCACGCAAGGCCGTACGCACTGATTTCTTGGGGCTTCGCACAAAAGACAGTCTCACTGCTTGCACCCTTTCAGCTGAGGTTGGCGGTCGGCCAGTTCTTGGTAAGTTAGCAACAGATACTTTGTTCTTGAACTTGTCATACCACGGCTAATGCTCTTGACATTAGGCGGCATCTTTCCATAAGTTGTCTAAAGTTCCTCTGCACTGTTATTGGTGACCAGGTCTCGTGGTATGAAAGGACACACTGAGTTCTTTCCTTATTTATGAACATGTCTGGTTTCCTGGACACCACAACTGCTACACTACAGACACATTACTGTAACCTGCAACAATAAATGTGGTTAGTTTGTGAATATTTTGACACAAGTTTCACATCTCTATCTTACATATAATGGATATAAATAAAGTTTGTAATCAGCGAAAATATTTTCACTCTCCTGTACTATGTTCTTTTTGTGTTTTGTTTAATATGATGTAGGGTAATTGTGTTTTGTTGATATTTGTGCAACAGATTGAGAAAGACAGTTCTCCATATAATAAAAATTATATTGCTTCAATAAATTTGTGCCAGCTTGCGTAATTTTGTAAGTTAACACCATTTTGTATTTATGTTTTGAAGTGTTCCATGTAATCATACTTTGTATTTCAAGTTTGTATTTACTTTTTTTAATTTATTACATTTATTTGCTCACTACACCTTTGCCGTTACCTTTGTGGGACTTCTACTGGAGAGGCTGTGTGTGGAGTTCACATCCCAGTTTTTTGGCTCCAACCCCAGTGACCCTGCCTTCCTGTTGTGATGTTATCAACCTGACAGTGGTTGTGTAGTGCATGTGCACCTGCTCAAGGTCTAGTTCCTATGAGGTGGCATGTTTCACCAAGCAATCTGTAATGAATCCCATTTCCCCACCAGCAGGCACCACAATAAGCATTTTTCCCTAGACATTGGAGTCAAAATTCCTGCAGTTGAGTCATCTGGCCAGCTTGTCATTGCTACAAGATAGTTTATTACGGCTTTTCGACCATGTCTTAAAAGTTCTACAAAATTCTGTAACTGCTATAATTATTTTTCTCTTTTTAGTGCATTTATAAATAAAAGGTTAATATTAAACGGTTCTTTTTTTAGATAAATTATTTATTTTTGATGTCTGGTTCTTGGATGTAAAGGTACGCTTGTCTTAACTGGGCAACCTAAAATAAGCCCAAAAAAGACAATAGATAAATTGAAGGAAGTATAATACCCTAGCAAGCATTTTATGTGTGTAAAATTTTTCTTCAATAGTTATTTCTCTACTTTTTGTTTCCAGGACTATGAAGATTTTGATATGGCAAACGAAGTAGATGAACTTGAAAATTTTTTGAAGCTTTCTTCAAGTGTTTCAAAGTCTGAAATTACCTTTAATACAACTAGTACGTCTGACAAGAAAGGGGAAGAAATAAGCATTAATGGTGTCTCATCAAGTCGAGAGGTGTGTCCATGTTTCTGCATAACAGTGAAATTTAAGAGTGTAGGCCTCTAAAATTAACTACCCTATTATAACTACTTTATATAATGGGGAAGATACATTTTTCTTTCATATCTTGAAAATGCTATACAAAAGTTTCATATCATAATTTATTTCTAAGGTTGTATCCAAGGTATTCAAAAATACTTTTTAATAATTAAAAAAATTGAAAATTTAGATACATTGTAACATTTTACTTTAAATTCTTAAGTCATGTAATTACACATCATGAATTAAGCATTGGTGAAATGTATTGAAATGTTGCTGATTTAGGGAAATTCTCATGTTCTTATCCAGCTTATGTGTAGATTGGAAATTGAAAAGCTAAACATTTCAATGTAGAGGATTGACTTGACATTGTTATTAAAGAAATCTTTGTAATGGGGATTGTAATATTGCAAATTGTTTTTGTTTTAGGCCTCAATAGAGACAGATGATCATGTTAGGAGAGAAAGTGCACAAGACTCAGCTCATAAAATTGAAGGAGAAATTACAGATGAAGTTAATTCATTGGACTGAACTGTGTGTGTATGTAATTTCATTGCATTATGTAATGTTTAGATTAATAAGATGATTACTAAGGAACTGGATATATTACATTTGTTTCGTAATTACAGCCAGTATAGTGTTAAATGGAACTACATAGAATTGTAATTGTTTTAATGTGCATGTTTCAATTAATTTTCTTCATAAAAATTCTTTCTGCTTATTTAACATGTAACAATGTTGACTATAAATCCAGACTTTTGGAATTCTGCAAGTGGAACAGTTACAGTGTAGATAGTCCCTGTAAGTGTCACCATCTTGCTTGGGGGGTTGTTCTGGCATGAGAATCTGACTCATTTTTAGTTGTATATGATTTGTATTAATAATCAGCTTTGATCATTCATCTGGAAATGTTGATAAGCCTATATATTTATTGCAAGAGAACTAAATAATGTATTTCTGTTGTGCATTAGTTCTTAAAAAAAATTGTTATATTTTAATATGCAGGGAACATCTCACATAAACTGCAATTCGTTGGTTATTAAATTTAATGTATGCTTATATTGATACTTTATGGCTATATAATACACTAGCTACCAAAAAGTAATTGGGCACCCGTGAAGATAGGTAATTCAGTGCGTCAATTGACTTGTGTTTCACAGCCTTTGGTGTAGGATCGTTGGTGTTCGTCCGTGGTAACATGAACACAGAGGCCTATTGTAACATTCTGGATAATGAAATACTCCCAACATTGTGGCGTTTTTACAGAATGGACCCGTGTTACTTCCAGGATGACAATGCCAGCTGCCATGTTTCAAGGGCTACTATGGTGTGGTACGCAGACAACAATGTTCGCAGATTGGACTGGCCCACCCAGAGCCCCGACCTCAACCCTATAGAACATATTTGGGACAAATTGGATCGCCAGGTGAGGGCTCATTAGGCGTAGCCAAAATCCATTGTTCTACTCGTAGAATGGTTGCAAGAGGAATGGCGGCGAATCCCCATGGATGTCCTGCAAACACTCGTAGAGAGCATGCCAGACAAGGTGGCTGCAGTTATAGCTGCAAGAGGTGGCCGTACAAGATTCTAACGGGGTGACAACCACCTAGCAAACATTGTGGACAAGTGCCCAATTACTTTTTGGCAGATAGTGTATATGGTATTTAATGTCTATGGTCTCCTATTTAAAGTATAACCACAATGTAATACACTTAGTGTTGTGTTCAAATAAAAAGACATTAAACTTCATGTCTAATTAGTCGTTATTAATCTCGGTTGTCTACATTCAACTAAAATCATAATACATTATCAACACTCGTGTGTTGTCATATCAATCTCCGGATAGACAGAAGTACCAACTACATAAGTTTATACGTACTATATCTCTCGTGTAGCAGTATGAATTAAAATATCATCTATATAAATTAATACCCCATTAATATCCGAAAAATGAGTTGTATTATACCTTTGAAATGCTTCAGCAGCATTTATCAGCCCAAATGGTGAAACAATTAAACACGTGTGTACCAAACATTGTGGCAAATGTACAAAACTTATGACTTTCACTCTCTAACATTTGCCAAAATGAATCTTTCAAATCTAACACAGAAAAATATTTGGAATCCTTTGAATTACTAGAAATATCTGCTAATGTTGGTAACTCATAATATTCCCTTACTATTGATGCATTCAATTCACCTTGGTCCAAACATAACCTTAGTGTACCGTTTGGTTTCTCAACTATCAGAAATTTATTTACCCACTCACTAGGTTCAATAGTTCTAGTTAAAATACCTGACACATCATCTCCAGTTCTAATTTCAATTTGTCCTTCAATTGCAGTGGTATTCAATGAGAAGATCTTGAAAATGGTTTCACACTTTCTTTAACTTTATGTGGTATAACCCAGAAAATTTTCCTATCCCTGTAAAAACTTCTTTATATTTTGTTGTCTACTAAGTTCTTACCTTGTCATTGCAATGAACATCATTAATTTCAGTTCTAATAATTAATCCCAGCTTTACAGAAGTCTGAAGACCTAAAATAGGAACAAAAATTCTTTATCACAATAAAATTTTCTTCATAGCTTTTTTTGATTAAAGTGAACTGTCAATTTAGTCACTCCTACAACATCAATTTCTGAACCATTATAGGTACACAAACTAACTCAAGATTGAAACAATCTGCCGTTATTCTGGAGTTTGTTATATTCTACCAAAGACAAAATATTAACATCGCAATCTGTATCCAGTTTAAAATTTATACACTGAATTTCAAAGTAAAGTTTTTCATGCAATACCCTATCATTTTCTGGATAAATTTAATTAATTTGGGCTACATGTATCAAACTACAAAAATAGTCACTATCATCATCATCATGTCTGTCACGGTCATTAAAATTTGACACCGTTTGTTTAGCTTGACACATCCTAGAAAAATTATTATGTCTACGACATATATTACATCTTTTACCTTGAGTTGGACATTGAGACAAATCGGGGAGATGTTTATAACCACACCATAGACACTGCACTAAGCAGCTGTTTTGGCCACTCACTGAAGAATATTGTCGAGAAGTATCCAACGAATGGTCTCACCGTGCAGTATGAACAGAAGACTGCTCCTTGTTCATGGAATCCTCTGAAGTGGATTCCATGGAAGAGAGAGCGCATGCATGCGCTCTCTCTCCCCCTCCCTCCCTCCCAAACAACTGAATAAGAGATTTTCACTTTCCCTTCAGTCTCAGCGGGCGATTCAAGTCATATGTCCTCGATGTATACGGTATCATAATTTTAATACAAAATAATCCAGATTGAATTTCTGCACAGGAACAAAACAAATTTCAATTCAAAGCAGAATTTATGTTATTAAAAATGCATTTTCTTCGGACAAACAAATATCACTATGTTTATTATGTGCAAGTACTCTCTTAAATTAAGAGTGAGATACAAGATTAGATAGATAGTTATATTGATAATTTAAACCTTTTTCTCTAATTTTAATGAGAGTGTACCAAAACTATGAAGTTACTGACATAAAAATATTTACTCTTTATTGCAGGCTTCTCTTATTACTGATGAACACTGATAAACCATCAGTGATCTCAGTGCTTGTCATCAATAATATATTACAACGACAATGTGTGCAGCAGATATTTGACAACATAACTTTTGTGACAGAATTTAACTCTGGACTGACAAATTTTACTACACATTAAATCATGTCTAATAAAATTAATATACTTCAGTTTTAGTATTAAGTACTGTCATACTTTTGTAAAGCTTCATGCAAAAACTTTTATCTTGAAAAGAGTTCTACAGTGCATAATATTTTTTTTTTTGTTTACATAGTTCCATATTAGCACACACAAATGCAGTGTGTGTAAGCATTTTTTGTTAACTATACCTACTAATAAAATCAGATAAACAATAATTATTCACCAAAAACGTATTTTATCCCAAAGACAGTGAAAAGATACTAGACTTTTTACCATTGTTAACAAGTTACTTCACCATGTTTTATGCAAGCAATTTCAATATATCAAAAGTTTGATTTTCGTGACGTATGCTTACATATTTGGTAAAAACTTAGAAAATGAAATCTTGACCACACTTCCTAAAATTAAACGAATTCTAACTACTAAAAAAATATGCTACAACAAATACGTAAGTACAGCAGAACTTGGTTATAGCAACATCGGTTTCTGCGCCACCTTGTCTATTGCGTCAAATATTCAATGGTACAAATTCCTCATAAAGCAACTGTTTGTATACCTTGCCTAATACGGCATGCACAAATGCATCAACCTCGTATGTAACGACATTTTCATTCCTGAATCTCTCTCTCATGTTGTCGTGTTGGAAAGTTCGGTGTGTCTGCCCATCCTCACTTTCTCATAATACTGTACATACATACTTACTGACAGGACTGTACTGGAAGAATGCGAAAACAGAGTATGGGGTGGACTGCATGAAGAGTGGAATAGGAAGCGACAGTTTGTTTACTGTATTTCTTTCCTGCACGTCTTTGCTAGAATCTCGTCTAACAGGACCTCATGTTGTAAACTTACCCTATATTGTTCTATTTTTTTCTCTGCCTACACCCAGAGAAGTGTAGTAGTGAAAACATGGCAATGAAAAGGAAAGTTTTAAGCATTAAAGAGAAAGTTAAAGTGATTAGTGAAATAAAAAATGGAAGGAGAAAACTTATGTATGCTGCGAATTTGGTTTGTTGAATTCTACAGTACAAACAATAAGGAAAAAAGAAAACAAAAATTATTGATGTATTTGAACAAAACAGGTGGAGAAGAAAGCAATTGCGTAAGCCTGAATGGAGTAATGTCGATGAAGCGCTGCTTAGATGGTTTAAGCAGCAAATAAGTGATAACGTACCAGTTAGTGGCCCTCTTCTTATGGTGAAAGCTGAGAATTGCAAAAAAGTTAAAGGATGAAGAATTTGCGTGTAGAGCTGGATGGATTGATAGGTTCAAGTTACGTCGCAACATTACGTTCGGTAAAGTGAGTGGTGAAACCTGGGGTGCAAATACCGAAACTACAATTGAATGGCTTTCTACTGTGTGGCCCAGTATACGTGAAGGATATGCAGACAAGGATGTCTTTAATGCCGATGAGACCAGTATTTTCTTTCGATTGACTCCTGACAGGACACTGAAGTTTAAGGGAGAGAAGTGTGTTGGCGGCAAGTTGTCGAAAGAGCATATTACAGCTCTTGTTTGTGCTAACAAAAAATTGTGGATGACTTCTAGTTTGTTCGAAGCTGAACTCGGGTCGTATCTAGACACAGTAAGGTACAACAATTGATGTAATCTACTGTAATTTGGTGAGTAGGCCTACCTTTAATATACATTACTGTATTAGTGCATTGTGTGTGGTTTTAAACAGTGTAGTACATTTTTGTAGGGTGCAGTAAGAACTTAACTATTTCAATTTAAAAAATGCATCATTTTAACTCTATTTCTAGTCTATATTTACATGACTAACATAATGCTACTTGGAAGTGCCAATTTCGGTTAAAACTGTATTCATCTATAACGACACAATTTTTAGGTCCTTTTGATGTTATAACCAAGTTCTACTGTATATGTGGTGTATATATATATATAATATGCAATACACACACATACACACACACACACGTAGGGGTGATTCACGAGGAGTTACTGCCACTCACAATGCTTATCCCTCAAGTCATTTGGAACAAAATATATCAAATAAATGTAGGTCCTCCCAATATTTATAGAGTAATTCTAAAAATGTGAAAGGTGAAAAAATAATGAATAACCCTTTTAGGAGTTGAAATATGTTGTTATTATTATTATTATTGCTGTTATCATCCTTTATTGTTTACAGTTAAGCATCAAATGCCATATTGGTGTCTTCTGTGGAAAATGTGTCTGGCATTGTTACACAATGACTATACCTCACAGCGAAAGCCTACAATCACAATAAATGTGCAAAAAAATGCAGTGTTCACGCAGTACACAATGAAACAGATAGTTACACTTTACTATGGTCAAAGACACACTTTGCTTCATTAGTCAAACAGGCAACAAATTGTCATGAGCTGTTTACTGTGATGCATTTTCAATTTTTTTAACTACCCTGTAAATATTGCAGCCAACAGCCACATTTGTATTAAAAGATTGGTTCTGAATTACATAAGGAATACACCCTGTAAGGGGTGCTAACTCCACAATCCGTGTGTGCGCATGCGTGCGTGCATGAATTGTGCATACACACACATCCCATGAACATGTATAGTCCTCGGAAGTAATGTCTACATGTTAAACATCATTTCATACAAATTAGAATTGTTTCGATGCATATACTAAGTATCGGTATCGGCTGATACTTCGCCTTTTCCCGTTGTATCTGTATCAGGTATGGTATGAGGCCGATACATTAGTATCAGTTGTAAACAATTAAGTCAGATTCTTACTTTCTTTAGAGACAAAAATTACAGTGTTTGTATGTGTATACAGTAAAACCTAGTTAATTCTAAGTCAATGAATTTGAAATCATATATAATTTGAAGTGTGTAGTGGCCCCCAAATGGAAGAATAGGATTTTATATGATCGTACCAGAGTTTTCACGTCTGTTGACTGGTTTTCATCGCCTCTTCCAACCACTGAAGAGGTAAAAAAAATGTGAAAGTCCCGTGCACTGCGTGAAGTTAAGGAGAGTAGGACAAAGAAAATTCCGGGCTGCTTGTTGTGACAGTTGGAGAGTGGGAGGGAGGAAGGAACTTGAGGCGGTTCGGGCGTGGCTGGAGGATGGAAGGAGGAAAGAAGCGAAGCGATGTGGTCGGCGTGGCTAAGAGGAGGGATGATGGACATCCGGTGGAGAGTAGACTGGTGAAAGGGGGTAGGGGAGCAAAGAAGACAAAGGGAGCGAGCAGCCTTTTTAGAGGCCAGACCCAGCTTAGGAGGGGCTGCTTGACACAAAAACTGCACAGCACTTGGCTCCAACACCTGGCTGTACGGCCAGGCAGCGTGGGATTGAGACAACATTCGTTGGCAGTGCATTCATTGTAGAGGGAGCGAGAGGATTCTGGCTACCACGGCTGCAGTTTTTGACCAAACTTTGCCTTTTTTTTTTATTATAATTTTGTCGTAGCAATTAAAGGCAACAATTAAAATGCCTACATGTTACGGCACGTGAACATAGAATTAATGACCAAGATAAATGCAACAAACTTATTTCTTGGGCTATTTCCTTCAAATTGTTGCATTTTTTAAACCAAAAATTTTATGGTTCCCCAAAACAGGGTTGTAACTTCGAGAGGATAGTTATTCCCAGTGCCGTAGTTGTGTTTACTTTGGAAAAGGAAAACATGCATTTTTTTAATACACACAAACTAACATTTTTTTTAATTCGATAATTCGAAATTTGAAATTCAAAGTAGAAAAATTAGGTCCCGAGCACTTTGAATTAACGAGGTTTTACTGTACACCGCATATGACAAAAATAGAAGAAAAAAAGAACAAATATATCACTACAAACCAAAAAATTTTCTGGTCCTGGCGAAATTCTTATTTAAATAATGTTAACATAACCTTTTATCATTTATCACATTTTGCGGTGATCAAAGTATATTTCGGCTCCCATCACCTAAGATTACCCGCAACTATCATTTTTAAGCTTGTTGTTTATGTGAAATACATAATGCGCGCCACCATTTATAACTGCTCTGCAGCGTGCTGCCTGATGTCCTGTCTTCCTAACATGTGTGTCGAGTCGACTCTGGTTCATTTTCAGAAACTTCTTGCAGCGAAATCTGAGTATTTTTATTAATTTATTTCAATAGACACGCATCTTTGAATAAACTAATCACATGTAAGCGCCTATTTGACAACTTTTGCCATCTAATAATGGGTAGGTAAGAACCAAGCCGAGTGCAGTGTAACTCACAACAGAAAATTAGAGAACGTGGTTTTGAATCATTAATTATCAAAGAATGTGAAGAAATCAGTTATAATCACCCTATTTATGTCTAAAAATTAAAAGTTTTCTTTGCAGCTAAATATGATTAATTACTTTGACAGACATTTACCACGTGTGCAAGGTGTCGCCAACAAATAGCAGCATGGTGAGGAGAGGTAATCTTCCTGCCACCACCTCCCCCCTCCCTCTCCCAAAACCAACGGCCTTCACATTTCCCGATAGATAACTTCTCTGTGCATGCACTCTTAGCAGATAGTGAGCGTGGGACATTTCAAATTTGACTTGCATTTGGCGTCATTTTATTTTCATTTTCAGGGGGTTTGAAAGTTTAAGGTCAGCTTGCATTTTGTGTCGGATTACAATAAATTATATACAGTATTTTAAGCAGTTATTTTCGTTATTTAAACAAGTCTAGGAAATATGTTTTTAAATATATTATTAACTGTAATACTTTTTCTAAAATTCGGTGTGAAGGGCACTGGTATCAGGGGTATCTGTAATGGTAATGGGGTATCAATATCAGAAAACATGGTGTCGGAACAACTCTAATACAAATATCAGATCATTAATTTTTTTGGTGACAAGCACCCTCAACATTATGGACATTAATGAGAGATAGAAATGCAAAAGAAAGTGGATGGCTAAGGCATATGCAGTCTGATGCAAGTCACCTAGAAATTAATGTGGGTCATGTGCAATTGAATGTATGTCTCATGAGAAAGTATTTAGTTTACAAGGAAATGAACAGGAGACCTGCAATTAATTGATGTTTTGAAATGGATAAGGGGGCTCATTTTATTGAAAATAATAGTTTGCAGTGGTTTTAATTTTTTTTGTAAAATGTTTTGGATCGATATTATTTAATTATTATATGCATTCAATTATAACTAATATTTTTGAAATAATGGAACTTTTAAAATAATTATGCTATTTGCGACTGGGATACAAAAATATTTTTCTTGTGAAGTTTTTTTCTTTTTTGGGAGAGAGAGATGTTATTATTCAAATCACTCTTCAAATATATACAAATGACAGCTGGTCACATGTACAGAAATGTAGGAAACTTGCAAACAAGGCAAACAAATTCTGCACACTATTTATGGAAGCAGTGGTGTGTGCTGCAAAAGCTAAAAAATTAAATAATAATAAAATAAAAATAAGACAATATGTTTGTTTCAATATTTAATTTTCAGTACAATATCAATTGTTTTGCATTTATGTTGCAATGAAATTCAGTCAGGTTTGAATGGCCAAAATATGACCTGTAGTTTGGGGTTACTTCGCTAGTCAATTTTTACGCTTCACTTTTCAATAGATAATACTTTTCTTTACTTATACAAGAAATAAGTTATTCCCTTAGCTGAACTGAAGCTAGGAATTTTTTTTCTTCTAGTACATATTGTCACCATCTGCAAACAATTGTTTGTCATAATTTGATATCTGTTTATTACTTGTGAGCCAAGAGTACGGTATTTTATACATTTTTGGCCAAAAATATTTTTTTTAGATCTTCACTTGCCGTTGATCTAGTCTCTGATGTACATGCACGCACTTATGCACATGCTGTCACTCACACAGGCACAAATAGAGTAAACTTCTGATTAACCACTTTAATCAGGGCCAGAGAAAACACGAATAAGCGAATTTGTATTAAAAAACCCAGATAATCAAATTTGCACATTTTTACTATTAATTGAACAGTGATATTGGCTCTGAAAATCATGATAAAACACAGTACCTATTATACATTTCAAAGCATACACACATCACGCACTGTTTGAGCAGGATTTAAAGTACACAATACTTTAACTGATATTTATGTTGCACCGAGTGTAGTGTAATTCACAGCACATAGAGTATACACAGCCAGCCCTGGCATGGCACCAAGCAGGTGTCACTTTGCGTAATTTTGTGTGTGTATGCGTGTGTGTGCGTATGGGCGTGTGCGTGCACATGTGTGTGTTGCTTCCTCATTGTGCACCCTTGAGGTGGCAGAGTTAATTGAAAGTTTAGAATGAAATGCAATAAAGATTATAACAGGACTTAAAATGAGGCAACCTGGCATTTAAACAATCCAGTACAAACCCCATTACTAGGAGCTTACCGACATACACACACACACACATACAATATAAAAATGGAGTTTTGTTAAAAAAAACTAGGAGAGGAAATTTATGTTTTTTGTAAAATACCTTTATATAATTTGTTAGAAAAGTTAAACATACCATTGCTGAAAAGTTCTTTTTTTTTTTTTTTTTTTTTTTTTTGCGGATTTTAACACACCATGCACAAAATTTTCTTTTCTATTTCCATGAGAGTTTATAAACTGACCTTAAGCTTTGTGACGTGATCACAAACAGTGAAAACAACGTGCAGGATGATAACTGGCAGATTTTGGTGTCAAAAAGGGGCGGGTGTACTGAGCATGTCCAAAATTACAAACTTGTTATTTTTCACAAGTTTCACTTCGGATGTTGTCGGCAGTGTTTAGCACTCACAGCAACACACATTTTTACATTAACAATTAAAAATATTCTTATCTAAATTTAATGTTTTTTAAACAAACATAATATTTCGACAATCATCACAGGAATGCTGCGCATATGTTAATCAATAAGAAAAGGTTATTCATTAACGACTTCAAAAAAATTTGTTGCAAAATATTTAAACAAAGCGCAACAGTTACTTGAGTTTGAAAACATGCCTAGTGTATTTTAGGAACAAATATTTGTTTTAGAAAACATTTGCCCATGTGTTCATTTTGTATTTTGCTAACATCTGATAGAAAATAAGAAATACCGAATTACCAAATACGTCACCATTTTTGTATACAAAGTTGGGTCACCGGATTTTGTCAACAAAATCTGCTGTTTCGGACACAGCCTGAGACGAGTCAGAGTGCGATCAGATACAGGCTTCAACGGGACTGTCGCAGGTCTATGTGACATCCTGACAGTTTAAAGAGATAAATATATCAGATCACACTTAACAGCAATAGATGTACAGTACCGCTGCTTGTTAAACGACACACTTTACAGTATCGCCTTACCGTCGCACGGATAATCTGAAATCCGGTTAAGTGAAGTACAAATAAACGGGAGTGTACTGTATGACTAAATTATTCTAATGAAAACACGTTCACTGCAATTGATATAAGTAGTAACAAAAGATAAATTAAAATTAAGAAAATAATTGGTTTACATGACAGTTTTTTTTTTCAAACAAGGTATTTTTCCCATCAATATTATTTTGCACTGATGAATATTTTTTTTACCAAGCAATTGATGTAAATTTGAATTGAAATGTACATTAGTGATTTATTTTCTATTGGCATAAACAAAACTTAATTTTTATATTAATTTATATTCATTATAATAAATAATTTTGCAGCTAATGCAAAGACTTATTTCATTTACTTGCTGCAGTGAATCATGTGTTTTGTTTGGTTTGTTGCATCTTCGTTTTATCTTGTGAGACAGAGCCTTCTTTTCTTCTTCGCCAAGATAAAACATTTGCCTAGGCTTTTTATTTTTCTTCTTAATATTGTAAGAAGTTGTCCTTGTTTTCATTATAGATTTTATTACCACACCATTTCACACCTCGCGTACGAATACGGCAATGCTGCGAGCACGGAGTCTTCGCAAGCGGCCTGCCAAAGGACAGACTGGCCATTGACCGCAAACTGTGGGCTCTCTGTTGGCCGTGAGTGTCTGCAGTATTTCAAATGAATCTTCAAGAGAATACTACTCAAGTACTAATTATGAAGGGCTGAAATTCAAGCATAAACTTGATTTTACCAGTGTATCAAAAAAAAATTATTGAAATAATTGTGCCATATCTTAAAAACTGAGCATTTTGTAGATTAGTCAAAAAAATAGCTTTACATTAAAAATTAATTTAAATATAATTCCTTCAATGGCAGTATGATTTTCAGCACATAATAGTAAAGAATATGCATCAAGTATTCGTTTAATACAGAAATCGTTATGTCTATATGTTAATAGGCAAGATTTGGTTGTAACAAATAGTGTTCACAGATTATGTTTAGTGTTTTTATATATATATATATATATATATATATATATGGTATATTTTCTTGTAAAGTGAAAAAAAAAAAAAGCAATGTGAAACCCCTATAATTTATGCAGCAATAGATAAAATTCCATCAACGAATTAAAGAGGTTCATTATCGCCAATAAAATAAACTAAGAATTTACTGCCAAATTGTGAACCCCCACCTTAAGGACATCTAGTCAAACTGATAAGCAAGACAGCACTGTATGCACTATATATATATATATATATATATATATATGACACACGCTATTCTAAACAAAATATGTATTCTTTTGTGTGTGTGTGTGTGTGTGTGTTATAGCCTCTTAATTTCTCATGTTCGTGTGATCTTTATAGTATATTTCAACATATATATTTTTTTTTCAGATGGTTCCATGACCATTGACACCGCCTACTGCCAACATTTTTATTCAGAGAAGATAATTCTTTCCTATTGGGCATATTGTTCTTTGATTCTCAACTTCCAGTAATACCTCGTTATGAATGAAGGCATCATATTCTGGTGATAGTGCTTGTTGGCAACTGTGACTAAAAATAATTACTTACATTTTTGCAAGTAATGCATAATTGTTGATGGGTTTCTTTTTAATTCTGTAAGGATATTTTAATAACAAGTTGGAGTATTTTACAAGAAATGTTTTGGCAGTTGGAATATAAAGTTTTTAGCCAAACTCTGTATGTATATGCATGTACAACATACACAAGTTTTTAAACATAACTCATATTTACTCACGCAATACACACACAAAATTTTTTTCATGTTTTATTGAGAAATATGTAAGTATTATCTATATTTTTGGTTGTACTTTATGTTTATGTATTCATTGGAAATAAATTGTTCAGTCCAAAAGTAAACAGTTTACCATATATGATATTTTGTATGTTATGAATATTTGCTGGTAAATGTGTAAAATACTATGTTTCGAACATTATATTGATTCTTTCAGCATCAGTAGTGTTAAGAATGGATAAAATTTTCATTTAAACCTAATGTTGTGACGCTTTGATTATAACTTAGGTATACTGTCTGATACATAATACAGTATATCAACAAAATTAAATTAAGTCTTCGAATGATTGTGGCAGGAAAATGAACTGTGCTAGTCAAATGCAATTTGCAGTAGACTGTAAAAGTCGGCAAGTTTTGTTTGCTCTTAAACAGATAAGTTGCTATCATCCATAATCCTCTGTCATGAAATGATAACCAGGCAGGAATATCCACATTGTGTAAAATGGAATTTGGAGATAAACTCAACAATTCAGAGAGTCTGTCAAATTAACTCCTCTTTTATAAACAGTCTTCAGTCTTAGTGTCAAGTTGCATCCATAATTGCAAGAAAATTGGCTGTAAACATTATCATATAAAAAAATTAGGGAATATTTTGTGCGAGGTGCTACAAAGTTCACATTACTAATTAGTAGGGGCATGCAAAATTCACATTTGTGATAAAACAAATTTTTATGAAAATTTTTATGTTTAAAAATGAATAAACTCGATTTTTAACTTTTTGTGATAATACTACAAAAAAGTTGGGAAAAACACTTTTCAGCTGCAAATAGTGTTTTATCAGTTTGATAGCCAGTTTTCATTCCACAATTTCTCAAGCGTAAGCTAATATTAATTAAATACGGGAATAAATAAACTGAGAAATTAGGTTATAACCTTGCTTAATTGCTAGGAAATATCCCATGGTATTTTGCTGAGCAGAAAAGATACAGGCTTTTGTTATATTTCAAAACATTTGTTCTCTATCAACACATAAACACTATATAAGTAGCCTAAGTTAACGAACAAAATCACTTCTTTAAAATAAACACACGAATACATAGAGATCATACAGCGCTGCTGTTAGTAACTTTAAAAATTGACCATGGTTTCAAGTATTGATAGTAGCGCTGTGAACGATCACTGGTGGTCATATTGCAACATTGTGTGCCTGCGACAAACAAATGAATATTTAGGATGTTTTTACAAGTGTAGACATATTTTGTTAATGCATCTTTAAATTTAGTATTGCCACCTGTTCTGCTTTGGGCTGATATCATGTCTGGGGTGTGGGTGAAGTTAGTTTTGTATGAATATTTAGGCACTTTGTACGACGTAATTTTCTTTTTAAAGTGCTGAAACCCACTATAAATACAAAGCAACGTGCTGCAGAATTTTCAAAACATGGCTTGAATGCAAGTGACGATAAAACTGTACTTTGTAAATTTGGCAACGCATCAATGACTTGAAAGTGTTACTGTTATTTTCACGTGATTTTGTTTGTATTTACATAGTAAACTGTTAACCAAAAATAACACTGCTTTCATAAGAAAGTAACACAGATTTTTACAAATAATGACCTCAAATTCTGTATAAAAATGAACACCCAAAGTGCATGCCCCTACTAATTAAATTAGTCTTACATTATACCATTCACAAAAGTGCTACAAAAGGGGAAATTTGAGGTTTTTTTTTTGCTAATTGTATTTAACCATCTCAGTTGGTTTTCCTGTTGTGTTCCCTAAAATTCTTGAGGGAGTTTGTAAACAAACTATTTATCCAATTTCACAAGGCTATAACTTTTACATGCATTCTCTTAAAACCTTTGGGTAATATTTATAAGAATACCAATTTTTAATTTTTTACCTTTTCACAGATGTTTTGAAGTGCCCTCCAATGGACCCATGGCACATGTCTAAATGGTAGTCAAACTCGTGTATGTCGGGTGTTGCTACAGCTGTTTCTATGCTGTGCGGTATCACAGTTCACCCACAGTTTTTGGAAGGGGAGTTATGTAGAAAGTCTTTCACAAACCCCTAAAAGAAAAAATCACAGGCTGAGATCAGGCGACCTTGAAATCCAATGGTGCAGTCCGCAATCTGTAATCCCCTTATGGCCGATCCATCATTCAGGAAGCTTATTGTTTAGAAATTCTCCGACGGGCAGGTGCTAGTGCAGTGGTGCTCCATCCTGTTGAAAATTACATTTTTGGAATGTTTTCGTAATTGTGGAAACAACAAGATCTCCAACATATCCAGATATAACATCCCATGATTGTATTTCCTGCAAAAAAAAAAGAACGGACTATGTGCCTACTCTCGGGAAACTGCACAAAAAACACATTCAGCTTTCAAGACTCTCTCATGCTCAACTATGGTATCTGGCTGCTATGTTCCCCATATTTGTACAATGCAGCAGTGTACCTTTCCACTTAAATGGAATGTGTCCTCATTGCTGAACACCAAACATGTACAAAAGTTTTCATTGCCCATCTCCATGCATAGAATGAATTCGCAAAACTCAAGGTATTGTTTATCACCATCACAAAGAGCTTGTAGTCATAGGGGAGACGACCGGCTGTCGACTGCCATAAATGGACTTGTGTGGACTCGGTACAAAAAACTGCCGGATGCACTCTGTCTTGTTCAGGCGCACTGGGACGACATGTGGACTTCGCGTGACATAAACAACCGGTCTGGTCTTTTGAAACTGTGTGTGCCACTATCGGATGCTCTGCGCAGTAGGTGGTGCAGTGCCATACCGTCAACCGAAATCATGCTGCACATTTATAACTGACTCATTTATTACAAAGAACGTAAAACACTTTTTGTTGCTATGTTAGTGCCATTTGATGCATACTAATGAGCTAGTAGCACCACCATTGCTACACCTACCAGAAACCCAGTGAATCAGTGACGTGCAACATGCACAAAGGAAAACTTTACATTTTGATGTGTATTTTACAATTTACCACGAGGTATCATCATCATGAGTTATAGCCTTGTGAAATCAGATGATTCTTTTAGTTACATGTTGTACTACTCGTATAGTTCATGTGTATAGTAAATATAGATTAAATAGGATATACATTATTTTATGTAAAATATTGTACATATTAGTATAGAAAAATTTTATATTGTATGTACATATATACCGAAGTAGGTGACAATTTAAGATATTCTTTCTTGAAAAGAATTTTATGTTCCTTGGTACAGTGAGTGAAGTTTTTTAACTTTTCGTATAATATTACCTATTTAGAGCTTTAAAATTACATGACGTGAGGTGTTTATGTGCCTGTGTGAAATTTTTCTAAACTTATGTTTTCCACAGTTGCACTAGTTGGCGCTTCTTTTTTTTCTGAAAGTAAGTAGATTTATTGAAGGATGTGGCAAAATTGTATTTATCCGGCCACATTTTGTTATACGTAAATAGTATAATAGAAACTAAAAACTTTTGTTTGCTATCATATAATTTTTTTTTTAATTGGGAAGGAGTGAGGGTGCACTGTGCCCCATTGTCAGATTTCATCTGGAATATTTTTTAATCAAACAAAAAATATTTTAAAAATCTGAGACACTTATGTTAATCATGTAAGAAGCATGAAACAAAATAATGAATAATTATAACATAAAAGTTTGGTCTGTTTGGAAACTAACCTATTACATTTCTGAAGTATTTCAGTTGCATACATATGTATGCAGAAGGCATTCGTTGAAATACAATAAACTCCCGATTTACCAGGGGTGGCTTAAAAGGGTTGTGGCTTAACTATAGAGCAACAAGTTCAATGTCAAAAATTGAACAGCTACTGCCAGTCATGAGCCGCTGCTATTAATAACCCATGCACACGCTGTTAATTACCAGGCTGCAGTAGAGTAATACTGTACTTTTAAATTTAACGTTAAAAGTGTTTGGGTACCATATTTACACTTTCTTAACAATGGATGTATGTAAGACTTGGAAGTATTAGGAATTCAAGGAGATTGTCAGAGAACACATTTTCATTCATAATAAAGTGTTTCACTATTAAAACTGGTGTCTGCTCGTCAAAAAGGCGAGATTGTGTAGCTTACAGTAGTTTGTACAGAGGCTATTTATAAATTATCTGTGGCACCGAGTGCAATTGCATTACAAAATATCACATTAACATAAATGTAATTTGCCACAAAAATTATTCCATCCCAAACTACGTAAGGTTTTAATAAATAATTAATTAAATAACATTTATTTCAGCTTTGTTGCTGAAGTGGGAGGGAAGTCGGGGAGGGAAAAAAAACAAAATGGCGAGCTGGACTCAGAAAGGCTTGGTGATTGCAGGCCGAATCCAAATAATTTGCAAGCAGAAATGCTTCACATAGGAATATGTTACGTTAAAATACTTATTAAACTTGACAATTTAAAACTCTTAGAAATTTGTTAACATATTTGCAGTTTACACATGGAAAAAAAGTAATTTCAAGGCGGCGTGGTTTCAGAAGCAAGCGGCAAGCACTGACCAACAGATGGCAGCGTGGTCGCCTATTATGCTGCTGTTTAGCAAAAGTATATCATATCCTTTTAAAAGTAAATTTTTCATCTTGTGCGGGCTCAAAACAATTCAGGTTTGTAATATATTATGTCAAGTTAATGTAGAAATTTTTTTAAAATACTCTGCGATAGGTGTGTGTGACCTCTTGAATTAATATGAAGCATGTACATGGTGACAGCAGCAAGCACTGGCTATGGTCTTTGAAGAAGAGATAAACAAAGTTATTCTATTGCATACAGTGTTCCATTTCATTTAACACTTACACATTATACTTAATTTGTTTTACTAAATATCAAAATAACCATGAAATTTTCTTGCAATCGTTTACACATCAGCTGATGCAGGTTTTTATATACATGATGATTTGAACATCATTTATGACATTGCCACACATTGGCTGTCAAAAAATTGAATTCTCGTATGAATACATTAGTTTACATATACTACATGTACAGGATGTAGGCCTAAAATAAACATCCCCCCATAACCCCCAATCCCTCCATTGCTATAACCGTGAATATCAGTTATTCGTGAACCTTTAGCCAGTCATTACCCAGAAAATCAGGAGTTTACTGTATAATAGATTAGTCTTTCAGAATGCCACAATTGTTTTATAAGGAAAATCTTGGCCTTTGCTTCGACAGCAAGAAATTTAAATTTGGACAAGGCATTTCAATTTGGATAGCAATAAGTCCAATGAGAAACAAGGAATGTTTATTTTCATACAGTGCCCAAAACTTGAAATATTTTTCCTCTGTGAAAAACTGAAAATAAGGTTTTAGTGGACTTACTGTGTAGGAATTTAGTCAAAAAGTTTTAATGTTGTGTATTCTGTTAGTTTTTTTTTTTTTTAATCCATGTCGTCTTGGCAGTCCTACTTTATTGCCTTCTTCGGTTTCTTCTTCAAGCATCTTTTAATTATTTTTTTTTTTCCATTATTTGCTCTTGTGACTTTATAAAAAACTAGTTTGCAATATTTGCATCAGTATACCTCTTTTGTTGTACACTCCTCAGTATATTATTGCCAGTCAAATATATGCTTGTTTCCATGAAATTATAATAGCTTTCTTATATTTTCTTCTTTTTTTTTTTACTCCACTTTTTAATATGTATCTTAAAATGGGGTTACTTTGCACCACTCAAAATGTTCGTTTTGGTGCAATTTGGAAAATAGAGAGAGGACTATAGCTAAATATGTTTAATTTTTAATGTTTTGTGTGGTACAATGTTACCCCAGCAGGTGCAAAGTAACCCCGGTTTATGGTACCTAGTGGGAATCGTGCCAGACAATGCAGTTGGTCAGCTGGTTTTCTCTGGGATCTCCTGTTTCCCCTGCCCCTTTGTTTCTGCGCTGCTCCATATTCAACTTAATCACCCTCATCGGCTCTCAAGACCTCGCTGTTAAGAGTCGTCCAAATCACTTCACTTCATGGTACCTATTCACTTTCTTCAGGTAGGAGATATTTCAGTTTTTTTGTAAAATTTAGTCTTGCTTATTTCGGTTTACCATTAATTCTATTTCTTGATCGTGTTCATTATTTATTCTGTACCATTTGTGAGTGTGATGCAGATACTGTAACTACTTTTAAATATGTGTTATGGTTCATTATTTTTCACCTGGAGTTTGAAAAATTGTCAGAGGCAAGGAAACTGGTTTTTAAGGGCTAAGTCATGCTTAATGTTTTAATTTTCTGTTGAAAAATGACTGTTTCATTTTTCAACATGATGCCTGTTTTAAGGGGTTTTAATGTGTTTGGTCAGAGAATACATATCAGCCTTGCAGATGGGGTGTCTAAGCTTGCTCACCTTTGCCTTTAAGTAGCAGAGTATACAAAGTCGGCCGGGTAGGTCGTTGAAATGCTAGGAAACTGTCTGCATTGGCTATAGCCTTCAGTGTGACAAGGGTGTGAACCAATGCTGGCTTACATGCTGCAGGCCAGTATCAGGGTTGGCTGGGTTGCTGCGGATAGTATTTTGGGCCTCGTCCGGGGGTGGCTGGCATTTGGCTGTAGTCGAGCTGGAATTTGCTGTTCCCGGGGCTGCCTGGCTCCGGGTGGTGGCAGCGGGCATCAATGGTAGGCAGACGGAATCTGCGATACCCAAGCCAACAGGCAGTCAAAGGCCTAGGCAGAATACGATAGGGTGCTGTGTCCTGCTGGTCTTCTGGGATTGCTTAAATAGATGCTTGGGAGTGACTGAGGGGTGAGACTCCTACAGTCAGCAGGTGCCTGATGCAGAGGGGGTAGTAGCTGAAGGCTGATTGGGATGGCTTTCCTGACAACTGATTGCCTGTAGGATCCATAGCTGTCTTCTTGTTTGGCCAGTTTGTCCCCCCTCATTGGGTGAATGGCATGGGGGTTGGTTCTACAGTCCACTGCAACACATAGGGGTAGGTGACAAAATCCCGTAGCTTGAATTACCCAAATGTAATGGCTTCACGCCACGTCAGTCCTGTCACTCCAACTGGTGAATTTCACACGGTGGATGGTGAGAGTTAGCTGTTTTGGGGTGATGCTACTGCTTTGTCGTGATCTGATTGATGAGACTGGATCAGGTCTGGCACTCAAACCGGCAGATTGCACATGGTGGATGGAGTGGGTTAGTTGACTCAAGTAGTCCAGTCACTTCCTTGTGGAGAAAACCTAGTAGGGGATTCTACAGTTCATGCGTGCCAAGTGCCTTGGCACGTTGGGCCCACAGTACAGGTGGCCGAAGAATTTGTGATGTTTTGGTGATGTACGTGCTGCCCGGTCAAGGGAGTCCGCAGTCCTACTCTAAGGTCAAAAATAGGGTTAGCAATACACAATCACCTGCCTCTCTCCCTGAAGGGATGGCACCTACCTAGTATTAGAGAGGTAACAATTAACCCTTGCAATTAGAACACAGTGGATAGACTCAAACATATTTATTCTAAAGAGAATAAACATGGTGAACCATACTAACTCCTAGGCTCTCGTGGTTCTCATGCAACTGGCAGAAGTTAGGTTAAGAACAGGTGAAGGAGGCGAAGGACTGGGGTAGCACTCCAAAGTGGAGTGTGTGTAAGCAGGGGTTTAAGCTGTCTTCTGCAGTAGTTGGTTTTCATAGAGACAAAGGGAATATAGTCCTGTCCTAGCACGGCTGTAGTAGGGCAAGCTGCTGAGTGATCAAGACACAGTGAAGACAACTGGTGTTTTGGGGACTCGTCCGGCCTTAATTAAAGTCGCCGGCATCTTCCTTTGGCTTGGGCATCGTCAGTGTGGTGGTTCCTCCCTTCGTGGGTGATACAGCCCTTGCTGCGCTCTTTTGGAGGAATGAAGCGGGGTAGTTTCCCTGTGTGCGGGTAGTATAATATGCTTACTTAGGGGCAGGATGTCTTTGTTAGGGTGGCTAGGCAGGGGCAATTGACTGATGTGCGTATTTATTTAACTAGCAATGTATGTTCGTCTGCTATTCTCTTGAGGTGTCCCAGGTTGGGAGCATGCCTGTCAATTCTGGAGGCAAGCAGACTCTGGATTCGATCCTCCGTTGAGTTATTATGGTAAAGCACGGTTGAGTTGAAGTCTAAAAAAAAAAATCCAGTTCGGTTTCACGCATCACCATAAACACTTACCATTATCAATTTTATGAAGTTGTTGTCAACATGCGGTAAGATTTGTTGTGTGTGTGGGAGATAGTTCAATTACTAAATAGTACAAATTTGTTTGAGAACAGTATTCAGACTTCTTGTATCTTTAGTATATTTGTTGCTTTTATTACAAACCCCTTAAAGAAATAATGGAAAAATGTCATAAATTTAAAGAAAATAATTAAATTTGAAAAATGTTCACTTTTTTTAATATACACATTCATTAGCAAAATAATTATCACCATGAACAGATAGTGCAAGTATAGTGAAGGTCACCACACAGTATCATCATAGCCAGACATGTGCCCCATTTTTGTTTAATGCAGTATGCTTGCGCGAATGTGCCAATAGGGGCATGTATGTCCCCCCCATCATCCATAGCTGCAAGACACAGAATATGGGTTTAGTAGCAGTCAGTCACAGAGTCAAGTTCAGTGAACATCTAGCATGCTGCGACGGTGCATTTGACAAGCCTTTTCCTAGTTGGATGAGTTTGAGAGAGGTCGAATTGCCAGTCTAAGAGAGGCAGGTTGGACGTCACGATGCATTGCTCGCTACTTGAACCATTCTGCGTACACTGAGAGTCTTTGTTGGGTTTAGTTGGAACAGGAGGATACACACACCAGTCGAGAAGTCTCGGGTCACCCCCAGCACACCACCAGTAGGGAGAATAATTTCATCATGCAACAGGCTGCGAGTGCTCCACAGGAATTGCTGTACCCCATCTAGGGGTCATGTCACGTCAGCTGGCTATACACCTGTATCCACCAGTATCATATCCATGTCTACCATTATGATGTAAGCGTCACCAAGTACAGGTGACCTTCCGCCGGGAATAGGCAACATGGCAACTTGCAGATTGGTGATAAGTGGTGTTCTGCGAGGAATCACATTTCTGTCTGGATAAAGATGACCATCAGATTCGTGTTTGGGGACATCCTGGCCAACGCAGTGTTTCACATATCGTTGTAGAACGGTACACCATCCCAATGAGAGGTGTCATAATGTGAGGTTTCACTCCCTACAATTTCCACACCCAACTGGTGGTGATTAAAGGATCACCGACAGTGTGGCAATACGTCCAGGAAATTCTGTAACAGTGTGCGCTCCTCTTCCTGGTGCAGTCAAAAAAAAAAAACATTTTCCAGCATGATAATGTATGACCTCTTGCAGCACTGGTATATCTGGTCTGCCTTTGTGATTTCATCATGCTTCTCTGGACAGCAAGATCCCCAGACCTCGTGCCTATCAAGAACATTTGGGACTAGATTGGACGGCAACTTCAGCCAGTTGCAACTATGGCAGATTTGGACAGTCATTTATATCAGTTGTGGCTGGATCTTCCTCAGGAGAATATCTAACGTCTGTATGCATCTGTGCCTGACAATATCATAGCCAGTCTCTGTACTATGGGTAGTTCAACACCATATTGCATCCTGCAAGTGTTGGTCCACTACAATACATGTTTGGTGTGGTACAATATTTTGATTTAGGTAAGACCCAGATTGAAACTACAGAAGAGTTTCACTATTACAAACCTCAAGGGACCAAAAATATGGCTATTTTGTTATAGTGAAGCGCACAAAAAAATTTCTTGGGGTAAAATTAGATGCGACAAAATGTTAAGTCGAAAGTATTTGAATGATTTTCTTTATTGCATCAATGAACTATGAGAAAAAATACTAACAAAGCAATAGTAAAGAAATATGAACCCTTATTCAACTACAACTTAATGTTGTAAACAATAGGATATTAAAAAAACTGTGAATACTGTAAACAGCATAAACTAAAAAAAGCTGCAACATTTTTTTGCTTTTATAGTTTAAAAGGCTGCTAACCTTTCAAAACAGGTGCTGAAGAATCAGTTTTTAGGAGTCATTACAAAATACTATTCCAAAATTTATGTACACGAAGTATACTACTGTTTTAACAACAAAAAATTTATGTACACTTTAAACTTTAAGAAAAGGTCTTTGCTGGTCGATTGCTTTTTTACAGCTCCTATTTCCCTTGCTACATCCTTATCTATACTTTGTAGCACTGTGATGTGGTGAGACAAATTTGTAGAAGTCCTGAAGAACCTCTCCTACATGTCTAATGCACTGTAGACTTCTTCCTGCTGAGGACGTTTAATTTCAACCTCGTCAGAATCATCCTCATCGCCACCTCTATTGTTTACTTGAATGTTCTCCTCTACAGGTGTCATCGGATTCCGGAGAACAAGTTGCCAGTTTATTATTGACTGTAGCAAAATCACTGAATGATGATTCCCCACTGTCAAACTTTGTCTAAACTTCAACCCATTCAGATTCACACTCATCTGTTTCATAATTTCAATCATTCTCATCAGTGCCTGCAGGAAATCCTGCCTTGGCAAAACAATTTGCAATAGTGCTAGGCTTTAGTCTGCTCCATGCCAAGCAAAGTCTGTCCGTTTCAAGGCACTTGTATTGTTCCCACAATCCATTTGTCACAAAGTATTGTACTAGTTGCCTCTTACAGTCACGCTTGACCTGTGCAATGATACCCTGATCTAGAGGTTATAACAAACTGGTGCAATTTGAGGTAGAAAAATAACTGTGATGTTCCTGAGTGCATTCACATTGACATTGTGGGCTGGGCAGTGATAAATAAACAACAGAATTTTCCTGTTTGCACTCCCATCCTTTAATCAAAACTCTAGAGCCAATCTTGAAAAATTGATGAAGTCATCTAGTAATTCCGGTTGTTTTGGTACTTGCATGTTTCACATTTTTGAAGCAGCGGGGCTTTTCAAATTAACAATTACAAGTGGATCCAGTTTTTCGGACCCATCGCAGTTCACGCAAAACAGCACAGTAAATCACTACTTGCTTCTCTTACCTCCATGACTTGTTTCTTGAACCTATAAAGTTCTATCAGGAAGATGGTTATAAATAATTCCTGTTTCATCAGCATTAAAAATATCTCTCTTTTCGTATCCTGATGGAGTCAAGTTTGGCTTGCCATTCACCCTGAACCTTCAAATCTATTGCAGCCATTTATCCACAAACTTTCGGGGTGCTTAAATTATAAAGTGCCTTAAATCGATGTAGTCACCCACCAGAAGCCTGAAAATTCTCAATCCTTGATTTGAGGGCTTGAGTGCTTTCTCTTGTAAGACATTCCAGACTACTGGTGTGTTTGATGCTCTGGAGTGCATCAACCACTCTCTTCTCCAGTGCTTTGTATGGTGCAGAAGAGATACGTATTTGGTCGGGTGATAAAAAAATTTTTTCTCTATTTAAGAACGTCGGCCTACTAACATTGGAAATGTAGATTTCACCATGGCAATTACTGTTTTTTTTTCCCCCCTTCCATTATCTACAGCTTTAATTATTGCAAGTTTTGTTTTCATGTCAATGGCCTTTCTCTTCCTTGGCATCATTTATGCAAATAATCAAGAACAATTTTCTTGAAAGATGGTAAAATTTATTTGCAATTCACTGAAAATATGTTTAGTGGTTAAGGTAACCTCATTTGCAATTTGCAGTAAAATACGCAGATGCGAGAACAGTCCAGATGTATAGTGACAGCATTTTGTTGTGCGTGAAACTTTGGTGAAGTCAGAGGCTTGTTATCTGTGTCTACACAATGATGTAGCACATTAGTTGCAGCGATAAACACTAGTAGTGCTGCACTTCACAATTTGTGTCTCGTATTGCCACACCAATGTATTGTATTATCTATGACCGAGTTATCTACCAAAAAACAGTTGCAGTTTGTTTACGTTTTTAACATTAAAAAATTAATGTAATTTTGCTATTTTTTTTACATTTTATTCTGATTACAAAGTGTTTGTTAAACGTGAATATTCAATAAACTGCCCGTAAATTTTTACTGGAATTTTGTATTACTGAAATATTTGCATATAAATGTATGGTGTTTTGCCGGGACCAAATGATAAGTTCGTTATGGTGAAGTGTTCATTAAAGTGGTGCTCTACTGTATTCCTTATTAAAAATAATTGTTGAATTAGTAAAAATATATACACCTCATGTCATTCCATAACCAGAAATAATTTGGAATTGCACTTGTTAGTCACTTTACTTCTTTCTTGATGTTATTGGGTCTTAATAAGAAGGGTTATTCATCATGCACAGTTACCAATTATTTGCTCTAGTTTTGGTCAGTATTAAAATTCTTCAGTTTAAAATATGTAATATGAACTCATTGTGCATATCATGTGTGTATATCTTATTTCAAATGTATAGAATTATTTTTCCTAGATAATGGTCAGCTTTCTGCCTCACAGCATTTTTGTGGTGATCTGGTTGATTGTAATATATATATATATATATGTTGTTGATATGCCCAATAAATAATATATATATATATATATATATATATTATTTATTGGGCATATCAACAGTTAAAAGTCTTGAGTAGACATACACAGTTATAAAATACAGTAAGCACAAAAAATATTTTCAACCCAAAAATAAACAATTTACAGTATCTACCAAAAATTAATTGGGCACCCGTGAAGAAGGTAATTCGGTACATCAGTTGACTTGTGTTTCACGACCTTTGGTGTAGGACCTCTGTGTTTTTTTCGTGGTAGCATGAACACAGAGGCCTACTGTAACATTCTGGATAATGAAATGCTCCCAACATTGTGGCGTTTTTACAGAATGGACCCGTGTTACTTCTAGGATGACAATGCCAGGTGCCATGTTTCAAGGGCTACTATGGTGTGGCAAGCAGTCAGCAATGTTCGCCGATTGGTCTCGCCTGCCCAGAGCACCCTATAGAACATGTTTGGGACAAATTGGATCGCCGGGTGAGGGCTCGTCAGGTGTGGCCAAAATCCATTGTTCTACTCATGGAATGGTTGCAAGAGGAATGGTTACAAATCACCATGGATGTCCTGCAAACACTCGTAGAGAGCATGTCAGACAAGGTGGCTGCTGTTATAGCTTCAAGAGGTGGCCCTACGGGATTCTAATGGGGTGACAACCACCTAGTAAACATTATGGACAGGTGCCCAATTACTTTTTGGCAGATAGTGTACATTGAATGTAAGACCTCTAAAGAGGTTGCTGGTACGGATGGTCCTACAAGCCAGGTGTATATTTGGGAAGGGTTGCATATATGAGGGGACCAAAAAAACCTTGCTTATGATTTACATTTTACCATACAATTTTATATTCGTGGTACCTTCTCGCTGCAGGCATTTTGCCTCTGGCGGGAGACGTAGCTTGTGCCCCAACAATACTTCGGCAGGTTATCTCCCTGGTTGCTGTATTCGTATTCTCAATGTATAGAGAATGGCGGGAACGTGGTCTGCCCAAGTGGCGTGGTGTTTGCCTACACGTAATCATAACTGCGCTTTGACCTCCTGGTTTCTACGTTCCGTCTGGTTGGCCCTCTGGTGGTAGATAGCCATTGTGACATGGTGAACGCCCCATCTCGTACATGATTCTCTCCATCTCTTGCTAGTAAATTGTGTACAATTATCTGTTAAGTTACGCAGAAATCCCCAGCATGGGAAAAATTGCTCCTCGCAAGACCTTGGCTATGTTTCCTCCTTTCGATCCATTAGTAGGGTACACTTCTGTCCAGCGTGAGACATTATCTGTAACCATGACAAGAAATCGCTTGCCTCCCCACGTTCTGAGGTACAGACCCATTAGGTCCAAACACACCATTTCAAATGGTTTTCAGGGCATGCGGGGGCGCTGTTGCTGCCTCCTGTCTGTGCAACGCATTTGGTACAAGTTGCACTTCATGCAATTTCACGCTTATCTCCTCGCATCCCAGCTAAGACCTGGGAAAAAAATGGTCGTGTACGTTCTTGACAGTCTGTTCAATGCCTGGGTGTCCAGCCATGCTGCCACAGTGCGAATAGGCGAACACACAATCCCTCGCACACGTAGGGACATACTCCCGCCATTTCCCTGGCTGTTGAACCGAACAGGTCTCCAACCTGCCGTCTACTACGCACCATCCCTCTACTTCCTGCTGTGCACGTTGTTGCATTTTCTCCTGCGCGAACCTGCAGCTTCATTGTGCCTCTGCAACTTCCCTGCACACATCGCTAACTAAGCCCTCATTGTTGGCGGCTGTGATTTGTAGCATGTCCACCTCCGACACAGTCTCACATGAATTTGACGGTAAAATGTCCTCCCATCCGGTTTCATCTCTGACAATTACCCCATTGTTAGAGTTCCGTGACAATGCAGCTGCCAACTCGTTCTCTTTTCCGGGTACACGTTTCACTGTGAAATCGTGGGCCTGCAAATGTAACGCCCATCGTGTCAACTTACTCTGGGATTCATGCATGCTGTGTAACCACACAAGTCATCTGTTACCAGTCCTTAGTGTGAACCGTTGGTATTCGAGGTATGCACTGTGTTTTTTGACCGCCCTTATCACTTTAAAGCATTCTCTCTCGTTCACGTTGTAGCATCTTTCAGCTGGTCCTAGTTTCGTGCTTGCAAAGTCGATAACATGTTTCTTCCCACTGTCGTCAGCTTGGTACAATACTGCAGCTATCCCATCTTGGCTCGCGTCAGTCTGAAGGTACAAATTCTTGCTAACGTCTTAAAGTGCCAGTGTCGGACACCACCTGAATTCACGCTTAATGTCCGAAACTGCTCTTTCCGTCTCGCTCGTCCACTGGAATCTTTTCTGCTGTGACAAAAGTTCTATCAAGGGTGTTGTGTTTGTTGCGAACCTCTGAATATGTTGCCGTAGCCAGTTAATCAATCCGAAAAACTTTCTGAGCTGCTTGTGGGTAGCTGTCGATGGTCCTTAATTGTTCCAGATTCGGCCGGTTTCCTTCTGATTTACTATGTGAGCTAGAAAATCGATGCTGGTCTTGCCCACATGGCATTTCTCAATCGAACACTTGGGGCCATTGATTGCAAGCCTCTCCAGGACTACTGCCAAATGATGTACACTTCCCGTCATAATAAATGAGCGATAGAAAAAGTTAGTCCGCTTCGGCAATATTCGGCTTTAGACAAGGTGTATCGCCTTGGCTCGTAGGTAACCAGCAAGATGCAACTATCAGTCCAAACGTTCAGCGTTTGAACTGCACCAAGAATCTCTTTAGCTTCTATTGGAGCATCATTTTGACGTCAGCTTCTCCAAGTGAATATAATTCATTTAATTGGATGAAGTAACGTGTCCTGCGATTTATGAGGTTACTGCAAAAACGTCATATCTCAAACTCCATGCTGGAAGGCCGTGTCTCATGCGCAAACAGGTAACACTTAGGGGAATAAACGACCAATTATAAAGGCGAGCTGACCTACAGTGTTGTGCAGCATACTTTGTCCTGAAATATTTTAGCAGAATTGCCTCACATGAGCTCCACACTAAACGTTTGCGAGTCGTGCAAGCAGGTAATGCTTAGGGGGGGAAAAACAATTATAAAAGTGAGCTGAGCTAAAGTATTGTGCAATATAGCGTGTCTCGAGGTATGTACGCGACATTCGATGCTTCAAACAATGAAACAGTAAACGTTTGTGAAATTACTATAATTACAGATAACTGTAAAAAAGTAATGCATCATTCCTCTGTTAATAATTAAAATAAACCCTATTCTATGTGAGACGTTAAGTAGTTATAATATTTGTCTTTTATTATGAATACACAGAAATGAATTTCCTGCGGTCGTACACATTTTTGAAAACCGAATATCATGCTTTAGCGGAATATATATGACTATATTCGTCATTAACTAAAGCCACTGAACATTAATGAAACAATCGGCGCATGTTGAAGATGTAATTATTGTATGTGCATATCAAGAATGTTTCTCTTGCAACTAGCTGCTGTCTGCATGAAAAGCCACGTCCTATTTAACTGGGCCAATTTCTACGCTGTCAAATCAAATCCTTACGTATGTTTCGTATTAACTAATGTAGCCGGAAGACGTCTGAGCGCGCGGAGCATGTTAAGCTAGGCGGGGGGGGGGGAGAGATGTGCACGCAGGTCTGGCCGTACTATCGGTTAACTATCGGTAGGGGACAAAGGACATTCACAGATTTACAGGAAATGTATCCTTTGTGTTACAAAATTGTACTCGACCATGATATTTATATAAAACCACATATAAAAATATTATACAACTGGAATACTACTTAGTTTTTAACACTCGGCGCAATTTCGCATGAATAATTTATACATACAGTTTATCAAACTGTAAGAAAATAGTAATTTCAAGCCAGTGCTTTTCTTTTGAAACTATAGAAAATGATTTATAACTTTATTTGCACGAAGTCGCGAAAATGAGTTTATATATATATATGCACACACTCATAGTAGGCTGACCCACGCTATAAATAATGCATAGCCTACACACAGTGTTTATAAAACAAGAAATAAAATTATAATCTACAGAATAATGTTCCTACTTCACAAATTCCACCCAATTAATCTGTGTGTACGCATTCTTGCCCTGATAAACGGTAGTTTATGTGAAATTGTGGTCTACATTATGCCTGGGTGTTCAAATTTAAAAGCTCCTGAAAATCACAGTAAACATTTAGAGTTTATATTAAAAGGTGTTAATGATGTCGGTTTATGTATTGTTTCTGGAATTTCGATTCACGTGCAAAATTAATGCGACTTGTACAGATTTTTTTTTTTCTTCAAATGCTGGCATTAGCAGACGGTGTATCCAGTATAAATATATCGCTGTAGCATTTATGATACAGTTATTTGTACTAACTTAACAGACTGTAATAAACGTTTGTCTATAATTCATGCCAGTAAATGTTATTTCAAATGCAATGTACATCAAGAAAAA
The DNA here is from genome assembly GCA_029891345.1 of Dryococelus australis. NCBI lineage: Eukaryota > Metazoa > Arthropoda > Insecta > Phasmatodea > Phasmatidae > Dryococelus > Dryococelus australis. The sequence continues at coordinate 42,114,412 of CM057009.1, read as the reverse complement.
AATATTTTCCTGATTATGAAACAAAGAATGTGCAAATGTGTAATCCTATTTGAAAGGCATTAAAAACTAAAACATTAGCATTTTAAAATATGCCTGTCAAATTATTTGACAAACTGATTAGAAACTAACGCTATCGTTATAATAAGTAAATTAGTTTTGTTATTGTTGAAGTTAAGACCACGCATATTTACTCAAGAAGTTGTAGGTTCGATTTCTAATTGTAATGTATTTAGTTAAATATAGTATAAAATATAATCTTTGTATTATAATTGTGGTATAAATAAATGTGTGTTTGAAAGTATCTTACAGATTATTTTAGAGTCTCAATTTACAAATGTGACTGAAATAAAAGTTTGACTGTAATGTTAAATATTTATATATTGCAAGCCCTTCTTCGTAGGATAATATATTCATTACAAGAAAATGCAAGTATTGTTTTGGTTACTAGTTTTCAAGGTTTTACTTGTAAAAGTACCATAAAATGCACACACATTTCCAGATTTACAGCACTAATGTTTTTATTCCTTGACAATTTTTTTCTCTTAGTTCTCCTATTGGAAGTGACATTTCCCAAGAAAGGTTGACTCCTACGGACAAGCGTAAATCACACCCTTGCTCTACCCGGGACTCAAAACCGGAACCACTCACACTCAATATTCAACTGACTGCGCCACAGGGGGCAGTCAATAAGTCAACCGGAACACTGTCAGCGGTTATAAGAACGTATTTTAAGTGAACAAAAAGCAGCTTATTTCATTGGAGATCATTTCTAAGTTACAATTTAAGTAATATATTAATTAAGTGTTCCACATTGTACCTATAATTCACTGCCATGTTGGTTAGTATTTGCTTGCCTATATTTGCGCTAATTTAAATGCAAAAACTGCGGGCAAAGTTTTGAACATTGTTAAATCATCTAAAGTTTATTTTAATCTTCATATAACACAATTTTTTTGGAATAAAAAAAGTAAAAATATATCTTTATCCTTGTCTCAGTTCTATTTTGTGTTATTCTCTAGCAGTAATTGTACTAAATATTCCTTTATCATTTATTATTCATTATTAGAACTAATTTGTTCGCTGCCCCGTATTGTGATTGATGATTTCAACAAGACACAATTAATGAGTTTTATGTCATCAGAAATATTGTCCCAACAACTGTGGATATGTTACAAAATTACATTCTGCATTTGCTAGAGAGATTACAGCTCTGTACGAATTTGTGTGTTATTATTTGCATGATTTTTGGATTTTTTTTTATAAGTAAAACTGCTATGTTGTAAAATGTGTTCAAATTGGCTTAGCATTATGCTGTCTCAAGCCCCTCAATGTTTGCAAATTTTGTATTAAGTAATACATTCCCATTGAGATATTTATTATGCTGCGCCATAAACCTTCAGATCAAATATATATATCTTCCACTCACCCCCATTTTAATGGTGAAAGATATGATGAAAATATGGAAAATGAACAAGTGACCTGTTGATGTATCAAACCACAGAAAGTATTCCATTTCCATCTTTGTTACTTTTATCTAACATGATTTTAATTTGATAATATTTAATGTTTGAACAGAAAAATTGGACTCAGCTTAAAAGAAAAGCTTTTAAATGTTATTGAAGAATACATGCAGAAAGTAAAGAAATCTTCCAGCACACGCTGTCACAAAAGCACTGCTACCTGTTGTCGCCAGTAAAAAAGTCTCCATGTCCGGTTTTGCATTTGCTGTAAGACAAAATAACGAATGTTTTTATGTCCGCGCAAATACTGCTGGGATGCAGTCTTGCTGCTTAGCTAGAGACCGAACCGTGCTTAGCCATTGCCTTGGTAGTAAGAGGGGACTCACATGCTCAGAAAGCGCTACCTCAAATATAATGCTTAAATTGCATTTCTCAGAAATTGTTGAACCGATTTGGCATCGGTGAAAGTAATAAGAACATCAAAAAGCTGTATATAATTATATATCTAATGTAGTAACCACTAAGTACTGAATTTTGATGCATTTCTTCAAGTAAAGCTACGAACAATATGACCTAATAGTTGTATACAAATGGGCAATCTAAGATGTGTTTGAAGCTGCGCACAAGGGAACTAGGTGACTTGTTGATGGCATACTGGAAAAATTACCAATTTTTCCCATTTTCCCCCAAAAAATTCCTCTTTTTCCCCCAAAAATTTCTCATTTTCCTTCATGCAGCAGTGGCCATCTTGGATCCCAACCTCCTGTTCTGTCAATCCGATGCTAGGGTGTTGGGACCCTTTCACATAGCATCCTGGTGGTTGGCGAGTCTCGTGTTCTATAATTTCTTTCAGGATCTGTCGACCTAGTGTCATAATGTGGTGCCGAATACCAGCATTGGCTTATACGCTCGCCAGATCTAAGCACACACACAAGCATAGTTGGCTGTAATTTTCCAACCATGTAAGATGTAGTTGCCAATTCATAACATAGGCATCATCCACGATGGTGAGAAGGGCCGCAGGGCCAAGTATAAACTATGTCTACTTACAAGCATAGTTAGCTGTAAGTTCCCAACCACAGAGTATATAGTTGCCAAATTCATAACATAGGCAACATTTACAATGATATGGGTCGCTGGGCCAAGAAAACCATAGGTCTCTATAGACAAAGTTGGATGTAATTTCCGAACCACATAATATATAGTGGCTAAATTCATAATGTAATTATCCAAGACTACAAGAAGGGTCACCAGGCCAAGTATGGCCCATGTCTACTTATAAGCAAAGTTAGATGTTGCTACCATACTGTGTAAGATGTAGCTGTCAAATTCATAATGCAGGCCTCACCCCTGACAATAAGGGTCGCAGGGCCAAGTAGGCAGTCGATATCTGTAGGAAATCAATTTCTTCGTTTATTTTTGGTCCTTTGCAAATAATACTACATTTATCTGCTTTCTTGTTGGTGTCTCATATAATAAATCAAAATATAATACAAGTTAGTGTATTGACAAAAAAAAAGGGCAACTCTCACAAAATAATATGTGTGTTTTTTGCTGTTCATATTCATGTTTTATACACCTCTGTGTTTGCACAGTCATTTGATGGGTAACGAAAGTAAACAGCTTCAGTTGATTTGACAGTCTGGGTATTTAGCGTGCCTCTCCAATGCCACAGAGTTTCTTCCTGATTGTCCGTGTATTTGTAGCCCTGAACTTCGTCATGTGATCAGTTGAGAACATTATTGCATTTTCGGACACGCCTTTTAAACAGATGTCTTCTGACAAAAAACATATTTCGCAAACCTTGGGTCCGCATTCGACTCTGGGCATGCGTACCTTCTATGTCGCAGGCGTATACAACCGATTTAATTCACATTATTGTGTGGCAATGTCTCGCCAGAGCCAGAAGGTTCAAGGAAGTGAAAAGTAATTCTGTAGCGATGTCTCACCAGAGGTAATAGGTTTGGGAGAGAGAGTCATAGGCCTTGTTGAGGCGGCGGGTTTATTATCCGCTGAAGAAGGCCGATGTTACGGGGTTCCAGAGAGCACTGCGACTCGATGGGTATGACAGTTCCAGGATACGGGTGGCATGATGTGTCGTGGAGGAACTGGTTAGTGGAGGGTGTCGACTGTAGCCGAGGACAATCGTCTTATTACCAGGCACATTTGACTCATTTCAAGTGCGCCAATCAGCTAAAAGATGCCACGCACTTTCCTGGTAGCTCGAGTACCACTCAGAGGTGCTTGACGGCAATGGGACTGAAATCCTGGCGTACTTCAAGGAAACAAAGTCTTACCAATGAGTACAGGATTTATCGACTCGCGTTTGCCGAGGAAAACATTGACCGTGACTGGTCATTTGTTGTCTTCTCCAACGAGTGTGTGTTTTCCTCGGCTAATGATGGCCAATGTGTGTCTTCAGACCTCTTGGGACCAGACACAATCTGGAATATGTGACCAAGTGCTCATGCTATGGTCATGAATCCGTTGCGTGTTGGGGATGGATAAGTGCACGCAGGATAGGCGTGTTGCACAGAACCAATGATTGAGGTTGGAGTACATTTGGCCCCAATGCCGATCAGTATTAGCATATTCTAGAGAATATTATGATCTCTCAGTGAGAGTTTTGTATACCAATGGTGTTCTGTGCTTCCAGCAGGACCATTTTCCAATACACACTTCTCAGACGGTTCAAGAATGGTTCACAAGGCAAGACCAACTAGAGCTTATAGATTTGCCACCTTAGTGTGCCGGCTTAAATCCAATTGCGAATATTTGGTCGGAGACGAAATGCATAATGGCGGAAAACTAGCCTGATCCACAGCCAGCAAATAAAGATGCTCTCTGGGAGCTAGTAGCTAACGCTATGCTACTCTCTGGTCGTCTCTCTGCGATGACGACTGTGGCAGGTGGTTGAGAATGAGGGATACTGGTCCTTGTTTTGAGGTTACAACATCTGCTCTTTTCAGGGCCAAATAAACACTCATGTGAAAAAGTGACACAAAAAACCAATGGTACACCACATGGCATAATGACCACATTGACATACAAACTAAAAGTTCGAGGTGGTTTCGAACCCGAAACAGAAGGCAACAGAACCATACATGCAAGACCATCTTTGTTTGTTACATGTGTTTCATATGGATGCAAACATTTGCTTACAAATAAAATACATTGCATGATACTGTAACCTTTTGTATTACGACGAAACAAAATAATATAACCAGTAGGAATGAAATTCAAGGTCAAGCTCCAGAAACCTAATGTTATTGTGTGAAGGGGAAATGCCATTTCTTCGGCATGTTCGACAACCTTGCACACATTGCGATTAGCAGACAGCTGGCAGCATGGACTGACAACATATAATTCCGGTTCAAGTCCGATCTTTATTGATATTTATTTGTCCAATTCTGTATTTCATTCCAGGTGAATTGAAATAACATTGAACTATTTCTCGAACTTTTATTCTTTACTGTGTGATTTCATTCAGTCTGGTATTTTCAGTCTGACGAATAAAGTTATAATTCTAGTACACGAATTGCCCTGAACTTTAAGAAAATGTGCGATTTAATTTCCAGTTCACTGCAAAGGAAAAATGAATGAATTGTTTCTCGAACTATATCTCGTACTTCCTTATGTTATTATAGTCCGACATTTTCGATTTAAGGAAGACAATTCCAAGACATGTTCACGGCCTACCATGAACTAAAATTATGTTCACAGTTGCATTTCTAGTTCGCTGAAGTGTAAATATGAATTAACTGTACCTCGAACTATATCACGTACTTCCTTGTGTCATTCTAGACCGACATTTATAATTCGAAGTGAAAAATTCCAAATTGGTTTACTACCTGCCTTGAACTAACATAGTGTTTCATTTCCATTTCAGTAAAGAGGAAACACCAAAGAACTGTACCTCGAACTGTATTTCCTACTTCTTTATTTTGTTCCATTCCTACATTCTTAATCTGAGTATCAAAGGCCAGCTAATATTCACAGAATCATACAAATATATGATAAGTTCTAGTGTAAGATTCAGGAATTTTTATCGTGGAATTAATTGACCAAGGCTCATATTCGATCAATTCGTCCATACAATGGCCGTGGGGGCTAAGTGGTTAGACTTCTCGCCTCCCACCTATGCGAACTGGATTCAATCCTCGGCTGGGTAACTTGATTTTCGCTTGTGGGAATTGTGCCGGTTGGTTTTCTCTGCGATCTCCCATGTCCCCGCACCCTTGCGTTCCGACACTGCTCAATTCTCACCTTATTTCGCCCTCATCTTTTCTCAAGAACTAGATGTTAAGAGACGCCCAGATCTCTCGTCTGAACTACAACTGCCATTTTTAATATTCTTAACCTTGAAAGGTAGCCATAGTTGTGACCCACCGATTATTTCCGCAAGCCGGTGACCATGTGTGTTTTATAGGCACAAGGTTTACAAATTGGAAAAACTGTGTTTAACAGCCGATTGAAATGTTCTTATTTATTCGACAGCGTACTTACATGTATAACATACATGATGTAGACGGGCTATATATGTTTATTGATTATATATAATAGATTTATCATTGCAAGTAAATAGAATAATGACGGAACTAATTTGTTTTTATTTAGAAGTGTGCTAGTGTGTAAAACAAATGTGATGAGAACATTGTGCTAACAACACCTATTGAATTATAATTTAAATTAATTTGGTTTTGTTTTGAATAGAGAAACAAGGCCAGACTAAGTCACTGATATATTCTGCCGCATACAGCTGCATAATGCACTTCAAATGTGTTGAATGGTATGACCAGTTAGCTACAGAACGATGAAAGGTCGCATAGGGAAAGAACCTACTGGGCAATGAGACAACCCATTGTTCCATTGCATTGTAAAAACAAATAATACCCTGAAATTCCAAACATTCTTGTACAAAGTCGTGTAATCTAGTGATTTAGAAAATAGAAAGCTTTAATAAACCGATCAAGATTAGGCCACCCACAAAATCTAGCCGACAGGGCAACTCAGCATGTGGATTTATTCACTTTGAATTTATATACTATGTATGTAATTAAAACACTCATATCTATCTAATCATTAATCCAATTTCAATGACCGATAACTTCTTGGATTCCCCTTACAATTCTCTACGAAATGAGATCTAAATGGATACGATTAAGTGAGTAGTTGTCTAAGCATCTAACCAAAATTCTCAAAAATGAACATATAATAGCAGTACTACTTGTAACACCTTCATTAAATGGAAACACATATCAATAGAAAGAGATCCTCCGAAAGTATAGTAATATGCAATTTTAATTGCACCTAGCGACAAAATGGAGACAAGAGAAAACGAAAATGAAATTATGGATGTGTCTGGTGGGAAACCTCTTTGACGATGATCAAGAAATATGCAGAAGTTAAGTTTTCTGTATTATCCGCGAATATGCAAGAACAGTTAGGAAAACAAGTAACACCAAGAACAATAAAACTATTAACGAATAGCACTGAGAAACTGGGTTTAGGAACTTAGTAGTATAGCCGAATATCGAACGTTTTACTTATGACGGTAATGTATTTACATTTTTGTAGTATCTAATACATTTATATCTGTGAAGTACAATTATGATTGTTTGTTCCTAGAATATATAAAGTATTCTCCCACACAAATTTGCTCTTCAGTGGCATAAAACTGAAACTGAAATTGAACGGGAAGATGTCGCCTTGATTACACCTTTTTGTCAAGCCTTCACTTTAACCCCAGTGATACACTCTAAATTCGGATCAGCGGCAATCCATTGATTCGCAGTGAATTTCAACCACTCGAATCAGTGCAAATGGCTTCACTTAAAATCAGTGGAAAACCATTGATTGTTTCAGTGAAAAATGTTCACTCATTGAAGTAGTGACGTGAAACAATTTCACTGAGTGAATAGTTGACGACCGAATGCAGTGGCAAATTAGATTTTATTGAATTTAGCCAAAAAAAAAAAAAAAAAAGTACGTTAAATAAACGTACTTACGGTAGTTTAACATTTATATTGCGCGATTTACCATAATTTAAAGAAGTAAGAACAATTTTGGAGGTGACCGGAATTGAACACATACACCATTTCCTTTTCGCTTTTGGGACGGACGTTACCTTACCATCTGCAGTACCAGGTTAGATTAAAAATGAGAGCAAAATATATGTCTTGTACTTCTTATCGAAATCGTTAATATTTAATTGGTATGTCTCTACTTTTCGTATGTGATTTTATTGGTACTGTAAGTATTGTTAAAACGAATACTATGTATGAATGCAGTCCCTTCACCACATTATATGCAGTTTAAACTTCCAAACAGAGGGCTGTGGTGATTATATGAAAACGAAAGGAAAGAGGTTAAAACGTAATGAAAGGCTGAATCTCCACATTACCTCATGAAAAGGTGATTTGAAAGAAGAAACACATTTCAGACAGTATTTTGTATTTGGTTTATTAGTTTATTCGTTGTTATTTCACTTGATACACATTGTTAAATGGGCATTTCTAAACGTTGTTTCGTGGCCATTTCTACACACTGTTTAACTGATCCATCAGTCAAAACACAAACCACTAAAAACAGAGAAAAAAGTGACTAATGAATCAGTGGAAAACATCACTGAATCAATGTGTGAGGTAAATCTGGCATGTTTTCACTGATTCGTCAGTTAAATTTACTGAAGCGACTGTTGAATCAGCCAGGTACTGATGAATGATTGTAACAGAAGCATTCTCCCTGATTCAGATTTAGAGTGTATTGGGGCATTTTGGTGGTACAGGCTATTCACGTTAAAATGAGCACTTCTGAATGCTCTACTTAAGATCAACTTGTATGCATGTTGTTTATTCTTCCGCCTTATGTAATATTAACATTTTCATGGGTCTTATCACTTTATTGATGCGTCGGTCAAGTGAAACACTGAAATTATTAGAAAAGTTAGTATTTTACCAATATGCTCATTTCTAAACTTCGATGCATAAAAAAAACAGAAAGCTAAAGAAATAATTTAAATGATCAGAAATTGTTACATATAATTTTTCATTGGATGTTAAGATATGGAATTACTTCCCAGTAAATATGGAAAATACGGGCCCGAATCGGGCCGGTAAAAGTTAGGCGATAAACTCTGACCAGCCGATACCAGCCCACTGTTTTATGCCGGAAGCGGCCCAATGGAACTATGGACTGGCGGCTAACTGTTGGCCGACAGTGTCGAGCCTGCAAAGGCTGGATGTTGTTATGATGCCGGGCCTGCGACAGCTGGATGTCGTTATGATGCCTAGCCTTAGATGGCTGGATGTCTTTACGATGCCTGGCCTGCGACGGCTGGATGTCGCTACGATGCTGGGCCTGCGACGGCTGGATGTCGTTACGATGCCGGGCCTGCATTAACTTGATGTCGTTACAATGCCGGACCTGTGACAGCTGTATGTCGTTACTATGCAGGGCCTGTGATGGCTGGGTGTCGTTATGATGCCGGGCCTGTGACAGCTGGATGTCGTTACGATGCCTAGCCTGCGATGACTGGATGTCGTTACGATGCCGGGTCTGCGATGGCTGGATGTCGTTACGATGCCGGGTCTGCGATGGCTGGATATCGCTACAATGCTGGGCCTGCATTGGCTGGATGTCGTTACGATGCCGGGCCTGCGACAGTTGAATGTTGCTATGATGCCGGGCCTATGACGGCTGGGTGTTGTTGCGATGCTGGGTCTGCGACGGCTGGATGTCGTTACAATGCCGGGCATGTGACGGCTGGGTGTCGTTACGATGCCGGGCCTGCGACGGCTGAATGTTGTTACTATGCCGGGCCTGTGACAGCTGGATGTTATAACGATGCCGGACTTGCGATAGCTGGATTCTGGATGTCGTTACGATGCTGGGCCTGCAACAGCTGGATGTCGTTACAATGCAGGGCCTGCGATGGCTGGATGTCGTTACGATGTCTCGCCTGCAGCAGCATGATGTCCAAAAATAAGCAGCATGAAAATGGAAAAAACTTTTCTTTTGGATTAAAAATTTTTATAATAGTAATTTCTTCTTTACAATTATTAATTTCATTTACTTGACAACACATTATATGTTATTAAAATGTTTTGCTTGCCGAGTGCGGGACTTAACCCTAAGACCCTTGAGTTAACAGTCCAGCATGCCAACCCATACACCATGGGGTTAGTTGCTAATATTCTCCAGTAATTTAAATATATAATGACGTAAATTATTATAAAGAAGAACATAAATTTAATGACAATATAGCAAATACTTTGAAAATGCAGATTATTTGGAAACTATTTCTTCAGAGGCTTGCCAACCAAATGGTTTTTGTTAGTTTTTAATATATCTGTCAAATGGTTGTACCAATGGAAAAAATTTCAAAGTCAACAAATGCCATTGGCTACCACGTGACAAATATATAATCACGAAAAAAAAACATGCTAACGGTTAACACATGGTCTCAAAAAATATATGCCATTAACAGCTAGCTAACATCGTGCCTATTCAAGACACTTTCCAAAAGTTTGTCGGCAGAAAGACATCATATGTATATCTTTATTGTAATAAAAAGCCTTGTCTCGAAAAGATTACTGGGCCAGAATAAATAAGATCATGGCCAGCTTTCCGAAAAAAAAAGAAAACAAAAAAACAAAGATGCTTTATTGGAATCAGTCCGGAAACATTTTTAAGAGGTTTACAACATGTTTGCTCAGCGATATCATGTCGACATATTTTCGATGATATCCATATATTATCCTAAAAAATACAGTGGGCCATTGTCTTTTTTCTAACAGCTTGCAATCTGTCTCAAAAAAGACATTACACCGTTCTCAGATGGCTACCTTTTGACATTAAAACGACAGTTGCCGACAATACAGGAATCGGACCGACACTTTGCTGACAGGTTGTGTTTGCTGGGTTTCCAATCATCGTTACCAATTTTATTGGACGCATGTCACTCAGGGCGCCCGTTAAAATATATGCAGGTAGGAGCAGTGCCTATTTCTAAGGTTGATTTGAAAAGTGCTCACTTTATCATGAACAAACTTTAAAATTAATGGAACCACAAATAATATCAGTATGACTTAAATTCCAGTTAAATATGCCCAGGCAGCACGCCAGTGTAGTGAATCTGCCACTCGCCCCTGCCGGCTACTGCTGCAGACACGGCTATGAAGTTATAGTAGTGCAATGTTGCCATGTTAACAGATGGTCAGGTGTAAGGAGGGGGGATGCTAGAACGCTGAACATCATCCTCTGCTTTTGTTGCTATAGTACTCAAGTGTCACGTCTCCTACGAATGTTTCTGCCATAGAATTATTTTCGTCTCAAATAGTAGTGCAGAAAAATAAAATTAAGGAATGTGAGAACCTGTAAAAGAAATGACGAAGTTCAATAATAAAATTAATACCTTTTGCTGTGAGTAATTATGGTCTCCATTTAATTTTGTGCTTTAAATCTTAACAACCATAATCACACAGTGCTGGAACAACAGAAAGTCATCAAATTATAGATACATATAAACATGGTGACTATCTTTTGTGGTGTGAGTAAATTCAGTGCCTTCAAAAATAGTATAATTTAATTTCATGCAAAAGCCTACTTGTAAAGTATGGCATTGGAACAATAAAAGTATTGGTTAGTGAAACTTTGACACAACGAAACTAAACGTTGTTTGGAATCAATTGGATACAATATAAGTTTAACCTGTGAACAACAAGTTAAGCGCGTAAAGAAAAACTGATATTGTATTATCTTAGAGAAACAGAGCTACCTGTAATACCACACCCGCCATCGACAATATCCACCACATTTCTCGTATGCCAGTATTAGAACCGTGTTCATGTGTGTTGGAGATTCAGATGCAATGCCGTGGGACTGGCTGGTGCACTTACCACTAAACCACAACATCCCCTTTTTGAACAATCGCAGAAAGAGCAGATAATAATAAAATATATTTCAATCTGGAAAATTACCTCGAATAAAATTATTTATTTAAATTTCTGAATCTTTATATGGTTGAAAAATAGTTTTCATGTTAACTACTGAAATAATAATGCAAATTAGAATTGTATACCCTTTTTGTTCCAGACCAAAAACATTGTAAAATTAAACTTTAAAATTGTAAACTTAAAATCTCAATGCTTTGTTAGAAAAGGAAATTAATCAGGGAAACTTAATTTTAATTGCAATTGTTACTTTTAACATATATTTTCCAATAGACCTATGACAAATTTAAGCACCAGCAATAATAACACCTTATATTCTGCAGATTTATGTTTACAACACTAGTAGCCAAAAGCAATGATAACTGTTATATTTATAGACCATGACATAACACATGTAAAACTGAGGCCTACATTCAACATACGACAAAAGCGTGATCCGTGTTACCACAGGTCTGGAAAACCTGGAAAAAAGGGAAATGTCGGGGAATTTAAAAACTGTAAGGGAAATCAGGGAAATGTCAGGGAATTTCAAACAAGTTAGTGAAATGTCAGGAAATTGTGGTATGCATGATATATTTGTCAGTTATTTCATCAATTGTGCACCGCTGCATTATCATATAAAATTGTTTTAATTATTGTGGACTAAATGCTTAGGCATTTTCTTTGCAGTCTATGAAGTGATAAATTTTTTAAGATCAGAGAAGTATTTTCGTCTAAAAGTGTGTTATAAAGCAAACTACAGAAACAGAAATGTTAGAAAAAGGTCAGGGAAATAAAAATTTTTTTGTCTGGAAATCAGGTAGTGTCAGGGAATTTTCCAATGGAAAAAAGGTGGCAACCTGGTGATGTAAAATTGCACAGTACTTTGTACTGTCCAGCAGTACCACAAACTGTCAGTATACTATATTTTGTCACCATTAAAATGTTCACTATTTTGGATATTGTAAACAAAGTGTTTGGGAAAAAGTACATGCAGTAAATGTGCGTATTGAGTAATTGACAACTAAAAATTAAAGCCGGCGACATACCGAGAAACACTTTCACAAAATTTCACTGCGTATAAACTTCCTAAATAAGCTTTCATATGTATTTCGTTCCAAAGTGATAGCTGCTTACCAAATTTAGGTTAAAAGCTAACTATTCGCCTATAGCTAAACTTACAGTTATGTTGCAGCTCTACTGATCCTTTATATTCATTATTTGTCTATACCGCCTGAAATGAAATTAATTTCTCTAACCCTAGTCATGGAGGGATCTCACCATCTACATTTTTCGGCAATATACTGTATATTTGTAGTAAAATTTACACATTATGGGTTGTAATATTTATTCCTATAGTTTATGGTCATGTTCTATACCTCTCACAAATAGGTCTGCATTCAAGAATATGATGAAATAGTAGCATTTCCTGCCTGCAGTTCGAAAGTAACCCTGTATCTGGAAGTCAGCTTAGCAGTCTTTTTTTTTTTTTTTTGCTCAATTTCAATTTCTGTTTTCTTGCTACTGCAAGGCAAGTGTTATCATCCCATTCACTAGTGACATAGTAGACATGCTTCTTCGCCATCCCCTTACTTCGCTTCCTCTTTCCCATCACGGAGACGTCCGCCCATGCTAAACACTGGCTCTAGAGTTATGCTTTCCCCCGCCCCAACAAGTCAAGCCGTGTGTGCGACAATACGTTTGGTGTCGCCAGGTTAACAAAAGCCACCCTCCCCCAATTCGCAACGGCCGCCACGACTGGTAACTTCTGCCACGTGTTGAACAACACAGCTTTTGTTTACGAACTCCCCCAATGCGGCTCTGTATAATAACAAAATAATTCACCCCCTTTCTCGCGGCGAGGCAGGTGAAGGGCGACGCATGGCCAGCACTTGCCTGCCCTGTGGGAAGCAGCTCTCCCAATGGCAATCTTAATGCAAAACTGTGACCATTTTGAATTTGTATAGTATATAAGTAGCAATAAATTAATTTTTCCTCCAGGCTTAAGCCAACAGTCGTCGAAGTCAGATCGTGTCGAGGGTGTACCGCCTAGTGCTTTCATCAATCAACAGAGTTAACCGAGACGTACTACAGATTTCACCGAGAGGTTTACAGCAATCAACAGACTTCTCCGATACGTTCATCAGTCTACAAGCAGCAGGTAATTATGCATGATGGCCATTGCTGCCCAAATTGCGATGAAGAATGCGTTACAGTGTTTAACACCATTTTAGCATATGGACAATGTAAAATGCCTTTAAGTCTAGATGTTGAGACTCTTGCTTTGCTGCCTAAAGAATTCATTCTTATGTTTACAGGACACGAAATTCAACACGTTTACCCTTTCTTTCCAGAAGACTTAAGAAGCGATAAAGATGTAATTTCGTATTTGCCTTGCGATGAGGATTGTCCGTATGGGACACCAGCATTCTTTAATCAGCCAAATACCATACATTTGAGAAGAGAGTGTGTAATGCATAGATGGCAAAATGTTATGCAACTCGCTAATCATCCTGTTTTACCAAGAGACAATTCCAGTATCAACGAAGTTGACTCGGAAGCAACATCAGATCTTTTGTAAGCCAATAAGACTGTTAAAAATCTGTGATTGAAATTTCTAATTATATAATTAACAACCATGATGTGTTTTGCGGAAGGCTTCGAAAATTATCAAGATAATTCTTTTATAATTAAAGAACTCGCAATTTCTTACGCAACTGACAAAAATGACACAAAATTTTTGGCTTTCAAAGCTCCGAAACATTGGTTTATCTTAAATCAGGAATTGAAAATGAGTTTCTGACATCAAATGTATGAAGTACGTGGTTTGGAATGGGACTCTGGAGATATAGCTTATGATGAGTGTTTTCACTACATGATCGAGACATTGGTCGAGGACTATCCTGTATACGTGTTGGGAAATATGCAGAAAGAAATTTTAAAAAATCTTACTAATACAGAAATGGTAAATATCAGGAGATATCATGACTGTCCAAGCATTAATTCGCTAGTAAAACGTTACAATACTAATCATTGTGATTTAAAAAAAAAATGTTCTGCTCCAGTGTAAGAGCGAAACTACAACGGAATATTTGTACCAACATCCTACTTACGTATAAAGACAATAATTTAACCTAATTGGTTTGTTGCAGGTAGCATAAAACTGTCAAATGGAGATATTCGAGCCAGAGAAGACTTTCGCCAGTATTACTCCAGGTTAGAGGCGAGCGTGCTTCACACCTCTAATCAACACATATTCCCAATTCTAGATGTGTAACGGATATGGCCATTGGAACTTTAGACAATCTTTTGAAGGAAATAAATACACAGAACGAGTATTGTGTTATGAGCAAGATGACTGTCCTATGTTTAACATGTGACCTTCTAGCGAACTGCCATGTTCATGTTGGGACCTATGTTTTAAACAGAGAATCGAAGAAATTACAAATGATCCTGGTTTTAGTCAGATTAAATATAAACTCAGTAGAGAGTTTTATGATAGCCCCACCATGTGGACAGAAACATGCAATAATAAGGAGCACACCATACAAATTTAAGGAAGTGGCAGCGTTAAAATTTTGCCTTGCAGCATGTGGGACTGCGAAGTGGGGCAGAGTATAATTTGTGTCTGTAAGTTTGATTTAACCAAGTTTAAATTAGGAAAATATCAAGATTATGATGTTTAAGCCCTCTCGGCGGTACACTCCCGACAAAATGTGTGAAAAAACATTAATTCTTAGTGAAAAACAATAATTATTTTGTGGAAAAAAATATAAATATAAAAGGATCAAACATACAGTAGCAGCACGTCAGTTACGTAATAACAAAAATAAGTTTAAATGTGACATGTATTTTTTGAAACCTCTGTTCTATGTTTGTTAGACATCCTGTATTTTGTGAAATTTTAGATGTATTTGAAACAATTAATTTAAATGTATATTTTGAACCAAAATATGTTTAAAGAAACATAACACAATGTTGTGTACAAATTATTGAATAAATATGGATGTTAAAAATGAACACCTTTGTGTATATTTATTTTACATTTACAAAAATATTTAGACTTCCCTAAGAAAAAAATTACTCTGGTTAATAAACAGAGAGAAAAATAGTGCATGGTTCTTGTGAAGTTTAGCCACTACGAATCATAGAAGGATGAGAGTAATCACTTAACAGGTACTTCTTAACACGAAAACACAACATTGTGTCTTAGGAGTAAAAAAATATAGTGTATCGCAATTTCAAGAAAATATACTAAGGTAATTTCATGCCTGAACGAATAACAGTCTTAAAAATCTCATACTTTCGTTAATAAGAAGGCTGAAATGCTCTATACCAATTCTACAGACAAATATGAAACGAGGTTTAACACAAGGTCTTAACAAGATAAGTTAAAACAATTTTTACTACTTTACATTTAAGGCAGAGAGTGAACCCTCTTGTTCAAAAAAAAATATGAGACGTCTACAGAGCACAGTGTTGGTTGTCAAGCAATTTTAAACACAGAATTCCTCTCTCTCAACTCCACGTCTTCCCTTGTTCCACCCTCCAGAATCCTGTTAGAGGTCTCTTTCTTCCCCTCCCCCATCACAAACCAGGCCAGCCTGATAGACCTCTCCTCAATGGCCGAGCAAAATGTGGAGAATGAATAGTTCATACTTTCCCCGCCAGAGACCGCAAGAGACACACACCCCGCTACACCCAGCCCGCCCTGCATGCCTTCCCATACACCCTTCGGCAAGCCAACCACACCTCACTAACGATAAATATATTTTTAAAATATTACATCTCCAATATTACATTACCCAATACAAAAGAAAGAAATACCCCATAAAACGTTTAACAGACTACACAATATTACGAAAATAACTGCATGCGAGTACTGTAATCGCTTGTGAAATAGCATGTACACTTCAAAGAATGTTTAACGTGTAAACAACACAAGAGCAAAGCTAGGAAATAAGAATTTTATGCATTGCCACCAAACTTCCAGTTACCCGACATGCAGAGGACCCCACTTCAAGCCGAGCTCGTAAATTTTTGTCCGCTCCCCGACACTGTTCTCCCGCTCCCAGACAAGGTCCTGTTACGCAGAGGGTAGCATTAAATACATTTTCAGGTATACAGACGACAGTCACGTAACACAAGTCCCATATCAACTCTTACAAACAGTTATTCCATGCACGTAATATTTTATTAATAAATAATTCTCCAACACAAATACCCAAAATAGTTGTGTTACATCGCCAACCCCAGTGGCGAAGTCAGATTACGCTACATTGTGGGGTTCCTGGTTCGAATCCAGGGTAAGGCATGGAAAATATTCATTCTGAGCTCGAATCACAGGCAAGGCATGGTTTCGATTACCATATAATATAAGCTGGGTTCGTTTCCTGTACAAAACATGGGTAATATAAGCTGGGTTCGATTCCTGGGTAAAATACTTCATAATCCTTACACAATAATGGGCGGGACACTAACATACGTAATGCTTGTTAGCTAATTATATAATTACAGTTAATATAGATTTCAAAAACCGTACATGCTGCATTACATAGACAAAAAGTGGCTCCGGAATCGTACCACATAATAAAATATGTATGAAATCGGTAAATAAATGTAAATGCTAAAACCAAAAAAATGCTCATATTTCACATTAAATCGCCACAACAATACAATAGTAAACCACAAAATTAAAAAAAAAATGCGTTAAAAATCTTTTAATGTCACTTAAAATCATTTAAGGAAATCATATTTCCTTTAGTAAAAAATACGTTTTATTCTAAAATAATACTATTTCCGAATCTGTATATTTGTATATGGTAATATTCAGAAAATGCATTAAAATATTTTAATTTCTCTTAAAATCATTTAATAACACGTTAAAATAACAGTTCCTTTAGTACAATTATATTTTACTATCAAATCCGACCTATTGCCTTGTTCGGGAATGTTCCCCTGGGGAGGAAGGGTAGAAGGGGTTAGCCTTACATATTAGCGCGCCAGAGCACCGGTCGCCATTCTTGTTCCAACCACCATGGGGTGCGGGTTGCTTAGCTCATCTTCGGGCTGACCGCCACTGCCGCCAGCCGGCCGCCCAGCCATCCACTACTACCTTGTCGGCCTGCCTCCAGCTTCAGCAGGCACCAACGATCAGTGCTTGGAGCTTGCTAACTTGGGCGACTGATCACCTACCTGAACTGAGGGCTCAGGCTTCGGTGAACAGCAGCTTCTCTACTGCACTTCAGTTAGTAAATAGTAATAACATTTAGGGCTTTTCGATATCGCGTAATTATTTTAGAAATTGAGCAGTTTTGTTTACCGGGACTTTTTAAATTCTTCGACTTTTTAAAAAAATGTTTAATATATATTTTAATAAACAACTTTTTTTTGGAATTTCTTCGACTTTTGAGTTTTCCTAATTAGTTTTTTGTAAAATCTTTTCCGGTTATGAAACTTTTAGCGACATTTCGTTCCTGGCTTCCTAGTTTTACGTCAATACTTTTCTGATTATGAAACTTGTAAAAATATTTTTCAAATTGTTAAATGTTTTACTAACTTTTAATGCTTTTTCGCAATTATCTTAAATTTTATTAATTATTTTTCGAAATTTTTAAGAATCTGCTTAAAATCATTAACTTTTACAATTTCTTCGCGAATTAGTTACAGTTTATTCGGATTTTCATAAAATGTTTATAATAATAATAGTTTTACACATTATTGAGTAATTTTTAAAATATATACATATAGGGGAAAAGTTATGTGAATTTTAATTCTAGATGTAATATTTTGGTGTAGTGTTTTTTTACATGTGTTTTGAGAGGAGGGGTAGACCACCAGTTTAAGCATACTAGCTCTTACTGGAAT
Source organism: Dryococelus australis (assembly GCA_029891345.1). Taxonomy (NCBI): domain Eukaryota; kingdom Metazoa; phylum Arthropoda; class Insecta; order Phasmatodea; family Phasmatidae; genus Dryococelus; species Dryococelus australis. The sequence goes on along the minus strand of CM057009.1, from coordinate 42,096,153 downwards.
AGGGAGATTCATAAATAATGCTCACCTTCAGCCTCTCTTCACTATGTAAATATTTTCTAACTATGTGAAAAAGCATCTAGAATGTATGGCCAAGTAATCTGAGGATTTTTTTGGTTAGGTAGGTGTGAGTGTGGGGGAAAAGTTATGTGGATTTAATTCCAGATGGAATTTGTCATGCAATTTGAGTGTATTTAACAGAGCTGATGGGGAGAGGTAGACCGCTAGTAGATGCACACCTGTGTCTATTGGAATAGGGATACATGACAATAACATTCACCTACAGCCTCTCTTCACTGTTTAAATGTTCGCAAACTATTTGGAATTACAATTCAAATACATTACCAAGTACTCTGATATAAAATATTTTGTTCTTGTTTTAAGGGTGGGTTTTGGTTATGATTGTGAATATGATTCATGCAATTGAGAAAAACAGAGAAGGAACTAAGCCAGGCTATGCCAAGCATATCTGCAGGGCACAGAGCCCTGCCTGACTCTCTTATGAATGTGTTGTTTCAGTGAAGGATGTCTGTGTGATGGATGAATGACCCTTGAGAAACTCTAACGAATGGGGAATGTATGTGATGGGTGGTTTGGGCATTTAATTTTAAGTAGTTTTAAGTAGGGGAAATGTGATGTGAATTTTTAATTCCAGATGTAATTTCTCATGTAGTTTGAGTGCATTTAGCAGAGCTGATAGGAGAGGTAGACTGGTAGTAAAAGCATACTTGCTCTTACTGAAATAGGGATAGGTGTCAATAACACTCACCTACAACCTCTCTTCACTGTTTAAATGTTCGCAAAACATGTGGAAATCCATTTGGAATACATGACCAAGTACTCTAAGAGAAAATATTTTGTTCTTTTTTTAAGAGTAGGCTGTTGTGTGTTTGGGTGTGAATTATGGAATTGAGAAAAACAAAGAAGGAACTGAGCCAGGCTATGCCAAGCATGTCTGGAGGGTGAAAACCCATATTTTTAATTAGGTTATTTGGTTGTACAACTATAAAATGTTAAAGATTTAAGAAATTTTAAGAATTTTTTTTATTTGAGTTATTTTTAAGGATGTTTTCAAATTTAGGTATTTTTTAAAAGAAAGTAATGTAAATGTGTAGTAACAAATGTAATTTCCCTCACACTATACATTTTAAATTTAATATTTAAAGTTTTGTCTTAAATAATTTTTTTCTATTCAAAATAAAAATATTTAATTCATTGTAAACACGTAGCTGACTTGTTTTCAAAAATAGAAATTATATTTCTCATAAAAATTATATTTGTTTATAAAAACACAGACATTTTGAAGTAAGTGTTTAAAATGTTTGTAACATAAATAAAATATTGACCTAAACTTACAACACAACTTCATTTCGAGATATTATAATAATATTTATCATTTCATTTCAGCACTACACAGCCCATGAAATTTTCTGTGGTGTTGAAATTGCTCTATTGGGAAACAAAAAACTTTATTCTGGCGCAATGAGTGAGGATAAACGTCAAAATGTTACCAGTTTTTTGGCCAATCTTTTCGTTAGCGACACAGAATCTGAATTTGAGTTGCAAACAAAAAAATCACCTAACACAAGCTGTAAGGAAGTTGTCATTTCTCCTAAATGTCGTCTTTTCGATCTCTTATTGGACGATCTATACTTGAGTGATTCGAACACTGATTTACACACGGAAAGACTGCCAGGTGCAATAGATCGAAGCATGATCATTTCCCCCAACCATGGGAAAGTAGATCTAGCAGACAATTTGTTTCTGTCTGACATGGAAAATTCGAGTTATTGAGATAGTGCTTCGTCCATATCACAGCCGATTTTCGAGTCAATTAGAGAGACTTCGCCTAGGGAAGCAGTAAATAACTCGTTTTCCGATTCCTCCAACTCAGTGGAAGCTTCATTGCCTAACATGACATTTGAACTTTTGGCCACAGTGTTCGCGTGTAGGCTTACTGGCGTGCAGATATGTAATGATCAAGTAGAGTCTGGCGCAGATTTTGAAAAGTTTTTTTACTAGGTGCAGGGTCCCTTTGTTAGAGTTAATGCCATCACCCCAGCAAATAATGCTTGGTGTCAGCATAGTGGTTAAATATTTGAAAGCCTTTTTGGATGAGGAAGGCACTATGCAGACATTTCAATTTCAAAGTAAATCACTTCCCATCCTGCATTCAACTAATGTGGGTGAAACCTATGATGTGACAATTAGACCTTATCTCACAACAGACAGGCTTGAGTAATTCAATGCCCATGGTAGTAGCTGGAGTCTGCTTCTAATTCTGCATGTGGATATTCACATATTGCAGTTTAGAGCATTCACAATCTGTGATGCTCACACTATGCTCTCCAAGTTCATTGCCAATAGGAAAGCATGCATTAATATGCAGTGTCCTGAGGGACTGTATTTCTACTACACCATTATATCAGCTTTGTTTCCTGTCACACATCATACCGAGAGAATGACTTCATATCAAAATCCTCACGAGGTTTTGGTTACTGATGGTCTATCGGATCATCTAGTTTTACAGGAAATTCGAAATTTTGAGGAGCACAATGATATTTCTATCAATGTCTACACTGCAGTAGATAAAGATAGTAATATAATTGACGAAACTTTCGATAAGCAAGGGGTTATCATACCAATGTATATTTATCCTGTACAGCGTGCACGTCATGTAAATGTATTGTCCATTCGTGCTTGTGATAATGAAACCCATTTACATTTTGTTTCCATTAAGGATTTGTCAAAGCTGCTTCAGTTAGTTGACTAAGAACTGCAGAAAAAATTTTCTGTGCGATCACTGTCTCCAATACTTCAGTAGTGAGGAAAAAATCGTCAAACATAATGATCTCTGTCAGCAACATAAGGCTGTTAGCAGTACGTTCCCTACTGGGGACAACAAGTTCTTGGAATTTCAGGGTCACAGCAAACATCAAGGATTGGGTTTTGTCTCCTATTGCGACACAGAATCATATTTGAAACCCTTGTCCACTTGCCTCCCCAATGATGAAACGAGTAATACAAATACCACTAACCAACATGTTCCATATGCTTGTAGTATTTTGTTGGTTTATTCGTACAATCCAGCATTATCTCAGTATTTTGAGTTTATGGGTGATGATTGCATGAACCAGTTAGTCGATAAATTGGTTGAATTGACAAAGTGGGTTGCAGGAGTATACAGCGTGACTGTTCCAATGAAGCCCAAAACCCATGCTAATGTAGCTAGGTTGGCGGCTCAGAAATACTGTCATATTTTTAAGCAGGAACTCGGTACAGATAATATTGTGGTTGACCATGACCATCTGACTGGGGAAATCAGAAGGGCAGCACATAATAAATGCAACTTGAATTTCAGACCTCCCAAGAAATAAATTGTCACAGAAATACTGCGACAATTTACAAAACCTGCAAGACTATGATGCTCACTTTCTCATAAAGCCATTGGCTGAACGTCATGTAACGAAACCAGATGAAACCGTGGTAATCAAAAACCCAGGCAGAATCGAGGTGATTGGCATAACCCTTGAGAAATACAAGTCAATCATCAAACATATTCCCAATGGAGATGACTCAAACAGAAAGACGCAATATTTCAAATCACATTTCTTTTGGTTCTTTTCAGTTCATGAGCGTCTCGCTGGAAACTTTGGCTGGTAATTTGAAAACTGTAAAATAGAGTACCACCCGCTCGATGTTTCCAGACAACACCCAATTTGAATTGGCAAAAAGTAAGGGAGTGTTTCCTTATGACTTTGTTAAGTCTGAAGACAGTCTGATGTGCACGTTACTCCACCAAAGGAAGTATTTCACAATGCCATGAAAGGTGAGGGCGTTAGCGATGAGGATTGCACTCATACTCAAGCCGCATGGGATGCGTTCCACTGTGTAAACCTGCTGCAGTACACCATTCAGTATTTATGCATGGACACTTGTTTGCTGGCAGATGTGTTTGAAAATTTCAGGACTGTATGTTTGGCTCATTACGATCTTGACCCCACCATGTACATTACAGCTCCATGTCTTGCATAGGACCCTTTATTGTCGATGACAGATGCACGGCTAGAGCTGTTGACCAACCCTGATATGTACCTTTTTGTTGAACATGGCGTTAGGGGCAGCATTACCCAGGTTTCCAGAAGGCGTACAGAAGCCAATAACATTTTCATGGGTGAAGAATATGACCCCAGTGTGGCGTCGAAATACATCTGTTATTATGACATAAACAAACTTTACAACCACACTATGAAGCAGAAGCTTCCTATTGGCAATTTCGAGTGGGTTGATTACGAAGTGTATTCATCGGGGGGTTTTGCAAACCCCGTGAATGATGAGGACACGTGCTATTTCGCGGAAGTGAATTTGTCATTTCCAGATGAATGCCATGATGTGCTATCAGATTTGCCTTTGGCTCCAGTAAATGGCATACCTCCTAATGGCTCGCATGACAAGTTCCTTTTGACACTAGTGCTGTGTAAGAATTATGTTATTCATGGGGAAACACTGAGGAAGTACTTGATGTATGGAGCCAGACTCTACTCTGTACATTGCATTTTGCACTTTGAGCTGAAGGCTTGGAAAACTCCATACATCTAGTTTAATATTGAGAAACACGCCCAGGTTGCGAACGACTTTGAGAAATAGTTTTTTAAATTAATGAATAATGCAGTATATGGAAAAACTTTGCAGAATATCCGCCGGGAAAGGGACATAAGAGTTGTCACCAGGTATGACACTATATATGGAGCTGCAGAACTGATTTGGCATCCTACAATCCAGACATAAAAGACCATTGATGAGAATCTTGTCCTTATTGAAATGCCAAAAAACCTCTATTATGTTTAACTAGCATTTGTACACTGGTGTTGCCATTCTTGATCTTTCCTAATTAACCCTTTGCAAACATCATTATAAGTACATGTGTCAGAAATTCCCTCTGCCAGCCCAGTACCTTTTATATTGGGACACAGACAGCCTCATCTACGAGATTACCTGTAGAAATTTTTACCAATTTATATACCCAGATTTAAAGGCACGGTTTGATACCTTAAATTATGCACTCGGTAATCCGCAAGGATTCTCGACCAAGAACAAACGCCATACCAGAGTGATGAAGGATAAATGTGCCAGCCACATCATCACACACTTTGTAGGTTTACGTCCCAAGCTTTGTGCATACATTGTTTCGATTGAACAGTCTATACGTAAGGTGAAGGGTGTAAAACCTAAAGTGCTGCAGTCGCTCTCATACATGGATTATCGGTATTGTTTCGATAATTGCACCAGGGTTCTGGGGACCCGATTCCAGCGCCTTTCATGTGGTCATGGTGTTTACACAGAATGAGGGACCAACGCAGTGTTGTCGGGTTTAAACAATTAATGCTTCATTGAGTCAGATGGAGTACCGACTTTACCCTGGGGGCACTACCGGATTCGGGAATAAATTTTTTCTTTCCGAATACACCACTTTCAGCACCATTTGAAATATAGAGCTGCCATTGCCAGCTTCCAACACCACACCCTGCTCCGCACCACACCCTGCTCTGCACCACATCCTGCTCCGCACCACACCCTGCTTCGCACTGCAATCTACATCACAGCTGTCTTCAAACCCATTGCATCGATTCAACATACCTCTTCAAAGCTGCTGCTTTGCCATAACTAGATGGCATTTAACATCAACACATTTGCCCTGTTTTCCTTTATATCACCCAGGAGTTACTCTTTGCAGTGTGGGATTGCATAACACCAAATACATATTTCATTCTACAAAGTTCTACATGTGTTTGCATGGAGTTAATGTAGGTGTTGGTGTGTTTAGAATACGTAATCTCGGAGGTGACATGTCGGACGCTCCAAACATAGTTCTGCAACAGACGACAACAATATCGATGTTGATGTATATAGTGCATATTTTTAATTTTATTGCAAGGACAACACATATCGCCTTCGATACATATTTAATTTATTTCATGGCCGCTTATTGTGGATAAATATATCTATATTTTTATTTTTATTACAAGGTCGTCTATTGTGTGCAAGTGTATACATTTTATTTTTTAATCCCGGAATGTGTATAAAGATTTTTGTACATAATTTTTTAGTTTGTAGAATTTGTAAATATCTCTGTATGAATGAATGAATGTGTGTGAATGTTTGTGTAAAGATCTTTAAAAGTGTTTACATATATGTATATAGAATGAAGGATTGTGTTGTATAAAGTCTTTTTGTTTTTAGTAAACATGAAGTGTTGTAGAATTAGTGTTTTAACTGTGATGTAAAAAGCTGTAAGTATTTGTAGATCTTTGTTTGTATAGGATTAAGGATAATTTTGAAAAAATAATTAAATTTTAATAATAAAAGGAAATAGTGTGACTTGTTATTTAGTAAATTGATTACCTTTTTGTCACTTTAAAAAATATTTTTAACTTTGAGTAATTTGTGGGTGAAATGCAATGTTTTAACATGATGTCACCACCAACACTAGCAAGTCTGAAAATTTAAAAAGAAAAGGGAAATAAATGAATGAACTCCGAAAAAAAGAAAAGGAATGAGGGAGGATCTTGAGAAAACCTGCCTGAACTTGAAACACACACATAATGGTGAGATAAGCAATACTATTGCTAATGGTTTGAAACAATTCTAGTTAAATGGCCTCTTGCCCTGCAGAGCAAGTTTAAAGAGGGAATAGATGACAACAAACAAACAGATATTAATGTTAACAAGTCTCCAAGGAAAATTCAAACATGATTTTTTTTTTAAGTACTATGGCTGTGAATCAACTCATTGGTGTCTGCTGTGAAGAGACATTATTCTTCAAATATACACTTACCTGATTTTTTTCAACAACATTTTAAAGAAACATTATACAATTTGCACCCTGATTTTCCAACTCCACATTCACCTCCACCTCCACATTTGCCTCCACCTCCACATTTGTCTCCACCTCCACATTTGCCTCCACCTCCACATTTGCCTCCACATCCACCTCCACATCCACCTCCGCCTCCACATTCACCTCCACAGCCTCCTCAACATCCACCTCCACCTCCAGATTCGCCTCCACATTACCCTCCACATGCTCCACACCTTGCTCCATAATCTGCTCCACATGCTCCACACCTTGCTCCACAATCTGCTCCACACTCTCCTCACTTTGCTCCACAATCTGCTCTGCAGGCTCCACATCTTGCTCCACAATCTGCTCCGCAATTGTCTCTGCAATCTTGGGGTAAGTTGGTATGTGTAGCTATGTGTTGGGAGGGGATATTATTCAGGGTGATCTGAAGTATGTGTTGGGAGTTGTAATTCGTTTTATTGTGATAGCTGTGCATTAAATTTAATTTGTTCCATTTGGTACTCGCATAAATACTTGTCTGTAGATTCAATGTTACCTGATTAAAGCGGAGTTTTGTTAAGGAAAACTGCACCTAGAGCAAGAGTGGTTTAACAATTTTGTTTTAAGTCTTTTTTTGTTGGTTAAGGATTCGTAGCTATTTCATTTGCCAGAATAGTTCGTTACTTTTATGCTATTCAATGAGTTATTCGTTCGGTAACCTATTTCAAATTTTCTTTTCATTAAAAAAAATATTTACCTCGCTGAAAACATTTCTTCTGTATCTACACTCCTCAGTATTTCCTCCACACCTACTCATTGGCACTTATACCACTCTTACACCAATATTAACTCCTATATAAACAATTTCAAGCTGCTCCTCTGGTCAGTTGGTCCCAGGAACTCACACTGAACACATCGATGCTGCTCCGCCAATACGGCCCTTATGACATTAATAAATTAATAAACATTCTTTAATATCAAAAATGCAATTAAATTAATCAAATTTTATATAATATTTTTACTTAATCGAATAATCTATTCAATTAATCAACTAATTAATATAATTAATTATGCAATGGATCAAACAATTTATTAATCTAATTTGCATATCATGATCCGGCCCACTATTGCACGTAATACGACTTAGGCCACTCTTGTGCTAGGTGGACCAGAACAGACATGCCCCGACTACTATATTGCTATATAATTGTCCCGTTGAATTAATAGTCTGTTTTTTGTCTCTAGGATAACTGACATTTTAAAAACATATATTTTATTTGTTACATTAAATAAATTAAATATCGAATTCATTATCATTTTTTTTTGTTGTACAGATCTTGCCAGAGTTGTTGGATTCAAATTGTTATCTCAAGAAATTATCAAAATAACAGGGATCACTATTTCCTTATGTTAAAGCTAAAAGGACAAACAAACACAAGAAGAAACTTGTGTTGTTTTAGACAATAAGAGTAGATACTATTCATGAACGCCTCGAGGTAAAGGACTGCATTCAACCATGTTTAACACTGTGTCTAATTTTATTTTTTTTTTACCTCTTCGAAAAACTTAAGCAAACCGTTATATTGTTATATGGATAATGTTGCTCAACTCTCGTAATATCGTCTTCTATGGCGATTGCCATATATTTATCGATTAACTACAAAGTACAGAATATAGTTTGTGTAAACTGATTTGTGTTGCCTGAGCAAGTTGTAATGCTACAGGAATATTTTCAAATGTGAATAAAAGCTCAGGTTTGTTGGGAAACGAAATATAAAACAATGACCTCGCCATTGTTAGAGCATGTTATTTTAGCAGTTCTCAACATGATTCGCAAGTTTATATTTCTGATAGTTCTGTTTCGAAGAAATCAATTAAATGTTGCTACTCAAAGATGCTTACTGTGCAGATGGAATTGGTATCATATCCCAATTCACCCTTCATTGAAAATGACGTGTGAGATTATTAACTGCGGCATAAAGTGTAATAACACATTATGTACGCTCAGAGAACCTCATAAGAAAACATAACATAGCGTGATATATTTCACTGACTATATAATTATCGAACCTGTTTGGATTTAATAAATGTTTGTTGAGAATATAAGAAACGTTATTTTTTTTTTGTCAGTGAGACAGGTTAATTTTTATCTATACTTTTTCGTTTCGTAAGTTCACAAAACATCATCGAGAAAACATTCGAACCTTCTTCATTTTCTTAGGGATTTGAATTTGGACTATATCTGAAATGGGTTTTAGGTATTTATATAACCAACCGTTTAAAGCAAAGATCATGGCTATATCTTGTCGAGATACTGAGCTATTGATGAGTTTTCAAAAACACATTTTACTTCTTTTCCTCCTCTAAAGTAATGACTTTCAAAAATTAACTTACAACGAATTTTTTTGAGGCATTTGTATAGGTAGTCTTTTGAAACATACAGAATAACAATATATTATTGCTTTAATGCGCGATTATGGAGACGTCAATAGCATATTTGAATACTTTTCACCCTCTTAACTGTTAAATTTTACAATATGTCTATAAGTTATCGTTTAAAGTTAATAGCATAACGATATCTCATTAGGTTAATAAGATATTGAGGGATCCCCGAACATATATTTTACCGCTTTTCACCCTCTCTGTTGTTGGATTTCAAATTATGCTGAAATCAGTTATGTGGTATATGTATAGGGTAAATTTCGAAGCTAAAATCACAATCATACCTTATCGGATTAATCAGCTATTGAGGAGTCCTCAAAAACATGCTTTACCTCTTATCACCCTCTTAGGGGTTAAATTTTTAAAAAATCCTCTCTCAGTGGGTGCCTGCATCCAGAAGGAAAGCCAACACTACATTTTAAAACTTTGCATCTAGCCGTTTTGTCTGTATATTGGTGAATGAGTCAGTCAGTCGGTAACTTCATTGTGTACACAGATATTTTAATTCAAGAATTGAAAATAAATTGTTTGTTATCGTTTTAGTTCGACGGTACAGTACATTGATCCATCCAATGTTCACATTTTGCCAAAACAGAACATCACTTATCCAAATACATTTACATCAACAAAGTGTCAATATCAGGCAGCAGCCTCAAATTCTACATGATGATATTGTGAAAAATGGAAGTTTTACTGTCACATTATAAATTCAATAACGAAATTACTTCTGATCATTTCATGAAGACCATGGAAGGGGAGGGGGGCATCATAAAAATGTATCATGAACAGAAATTTGCTTTTACCTTCATTTACAGTCCAAATATAAGTACATACTGTATATCATTCTAAAATGTGCATCCAGTGCGAGTCCTGTCATATTATGTTGTTTTCAGTTACACAACATATGATATTGTACCCGTTTAATAGTATTTGTTTTGACGATTTTAATACAGTATTTACGAACTTGGCTCTAAGTTACTAATTATAGATTACTGATAATCTGTCATTTTGGTTCTGTAGCAGGTATATCTACTGGCTTTTGTGACCTTAAATTTGTTACAGAGTCACCCTGAAAATTCTAAAGGAAACACTAAAGAGGCAGACAATTATACATCGAGTTCAAAGCATATCAATAAAAAAAAAACAAAAAAAAAACAGTTTTCCGTCGCTTTAAAATTACGGTTCAATGGACATAATCTCGGAATTAGTTGTTTATTGCGCAGTCAACGAATAATTCAACAAATGTGAAACCCTCTATGACGAAAGCTTAACTGATGACTAGTTATCTGTATATTATATACTGATGCATAAAATGTATGTAACTGTGATCTCCAAATATCGTCTTGCAGGACAATGATGATTATACCCTTTGCGATTCGAAGACTTAATTTTAAAGTCTTGAGAAGTATTCGCTTGCTGCATGTTAACCTAATTGCCATTTTGCAGAAGTGGTAACTGTGAGTAAAATTGTAGCTCTGAGAAACGTAGGGAACTGTAATATATATTGTTTACAGTACATATTCTTAACAGCAACATCAACTATTAAACAATGTGTCTGGGTCTGAGAGACGGTCGCAAATAGCGAACATCACTGTACTCCACGCCATCAAAACGGCAGTGTAACAAATCTACGAGGGACCCACGTAGACAGGCAGGCTGCTACAAAAGCCTGGCCAACTTGGCCTCCGCCATCTAACTACCGTATATGCACTGGCATCTGCCCTGAGCTCTGCACACATCGCAGTGTGTACAGCCCGCAATCATGGCAGCACATACTGTATGTTTCTTTACGTAGCCTGTATATTGTGCGTTAGGGAATCGCATTCCTGACTTCATACACTCCACACAAAACTTAACAATCATAAAGTGTGAATTCATCGTGAATATAAGCACAAATAGGATTCGAACATGATTACATAATATATTGTCCCCATGCCAGAGATCAGTAAATATTTATCATACTGGTAGCGAAGCAAGAAGATTACTTATTACCGCATGTTTTAGAGAAGGCAACAAAAGCAACACAACATTTTGGAGAGTGATTCCAGTAGTGATTTTTGTGTGTGGCGTTTCCTAACTTGTCTCTCAAGTGGAGGCAAACTTTCTTCCGCCAGACTTGTAATTCTCATTGTTTTCTTCTGCGTTAGAGTATGAAGCATGAAGTCAAAATGAAAATTTTAGTTTAAACGGTATCTTATTGCATTGCTGGGCAACAAAATTTTAAGTACATATCATTAAGCTATATACTTTAAGGAAAAACGAAAATAATGACATCCACAAAGAATTCAGTGAAACCAAGCAATTCCATGGAGACGGGCTCTCTTGGTGGACATCTCTCAACCATCATGGACTTCAGTGGGAGGAGTTTCATCGCTCGTTCCAGTCTTTACCTCTTTATAGGCCCAGAGAAAGCTGACTCTGGAAGGTCACAATTGGGTGAGTCACTTACAGACTTTATCACATGTAAAAATTATCTCATTAAGTATTTCCATCCACATTTGCCAGAGTAAGAATTTCTCGAATTATTTGCAGAAACAGCCAGGCCTTAATTTAGTGCAGCTTCAGTGCCTCTGCTTAATGGTATGCTGGAAGATTTAATGCATACTGCGATCATTTTGGAACGAATGTATGAACCACCACGTCGTGATGAAAGTGCAATAAAATGGCACGAGCAGCAGGATGAGATTGTAAACAAACATCTCACCCACCTCATCACAAAATTTTTCACAGCAATCGCATAGTTATAGTGGACAGTTGCATGAGAAAATGTATAGTTCGCAGATGCATAAGTTGTATAAGCAGGACCAGAAGCGGAGTGGAGTCATGGGGACCAATGGTCAGAAACCACAATACAGGAGCTCAGCAGGTAATGCCAACAATGTGCAGCAGGGATGGGATCCGGATTACCCACCACGATACCCGTGCAGATACTGCTTGAACCAACAGTACCACTGGCATAACAAGTGTCCACATAATCCGCATATTGACCGGATTAAAGAAGCGGCAGAAAGTAAGCAGAAGGGAAACAGGTTGCTGTGGTGAAGGGGCCAAACGCTTCTGACACCACACCCGTTATAATTCGGACACTTGATGCAAAATTAATCCCACAACAAACTTTGGTACAACAAATTAGCAGCAGTCACATACCATTTATCCACATATTATTTTCCATTAATGGGCAGTTATGCCACACTTTAATTGATACTACAGCTTTCCATAATTTCGTACGACCGCACTTTGTACACAAGCAGGACGTTACACCTACAGACCACGTAGTTCGGTTGGCAACAAACGAGTATTGTAGTACGACCGTAGGATAGGCAGTACTGACAGTTCAATTTCGTGACATGGAAACTAGTACCACGATCATTATTACACTGGACATCCATGAGGAGGTTATTTTGGGAATAACAATGTTAACAATAGCATGCAGAGATTACATGCCTATTTTGTATTATTATATGTATTATTCATTTCGCAAGTGTGAACAGAGTTAATTGCAAATATCATCTCGCAAGCAAGAAGGGAGCCGAGTTGTCAGCAACTATGTACCGGTATGTAAATTGTACGCAAGTTCATTCCAAGTTTTCGTCACTTCCTTCCAACAAGTGTTTTTCATCCATCACATTAGCAAGAAAGTGCAGGATGTACATACAGGTCCGGCCCTAGGGTGGGGTGTGCGGGCCCGTCTCCTCGGGCGCCAAGATGAAGGGTGCGCCAAAATCAGACGAGAAAATTGCTTTTTTCCTGCAATCATAGTGGAAATTTTGCACGCACGAAGGTATCTAAACAATTATACTACTGATAATGTTGGCAGTCCAAGATTGGTATAAAAAGGGCACGAATTCTAAAAGAGTATACGAATGTTATGTAGTTAAAAATACATTATATTCTTACATTTGGAAATGGGGAACATTATCATCGAGTGTGCTTTGCTTTAAGAGTTTATCTGTATACTGATAGATAGTTGGTGATTAACAGTATTTACAGATGGATATTGTGACTTCAGACGATATAGTTTCGTGATTGTTAATCTTAACCAAGAATGGGATTTCATTACTAATGTAGTAGGTAAGTGAAATTAATGATTCCCTTTTTGTGTACATAAGTTTTGTTTATAGACTATGCTATTCATAGTAAAGTAAGCACCTTTTAAGACCTTGTTCAGATTTTCCTTTCATACAGTTTTTGTCCTTCTGCAACTTTTTAATAGAAAAAATACTGTACGAGGTGTGACCAACAGTCTAATAAACACGATATTAACATTCCCCTGCACTCTAAAGTATATTTATTTGTTATGTTTATGAGTATGATATAGGCCTATTACCTTGCCACATTATGAGATTATCAATGCATCCACATATTATATACCAAAATATTCGCATAGTTGTGGGGTCCTTGCAAGATAAACCAATATAAATTATTACTAATGAAAGTTTCAGTAAGTGTACAGGAGAAGGTTTGTCAGAACTATTGTTAAGAATGTTAGCAGAAAATGGACTAAGAGGCTAATATTAGAAGACTGCCGTGGCCAGGGATACGACACTGGTGTCAATATAAGAGCTAAAGACGAAGGCATCAAAGCAAAAATTCTTCAAATGAATCCAAGAGCATCATTTGTGTATTGTGGATGTCATTTTTTATTTTAGTGGTTTCATATGCAGTTTCCTCATCTAATATTTATATTACACTGTTTGGTGTTCTACAGAAAAGATATGTGTTGTTCTCAGCTTCTGTTCAACGTTGCGAAATTTTGAAGAATCATGTGGCCAGCCTCACTGTGAAACCACTAAGTGCTACATGTTGGGAAAGTAGAATTGATAGTGTCAAGACTATTAGATATCAGGTGAAAAATGTGTATGATGCTTTAATTGAAGTGTTTGAATCTAGTTTGGAGGATGCTGGTTTGAGGTACGAAGCATGCTCTTTAGTGGTCCAGTTAATAAAATTTGAATTTTTGAGTTATCTTGTTGTGGATACAATATTTAGTATCAAGTAAACATTGAGAGCAAATCATTGGAAACCCTAGTGATTGATATTTTGTACTGTCACTTTAATCAAGAGTTGTATGGAGTATGCACCTTCTTACAGAAAAATGCAGTTATAAATGCACAGAGCTAGCAGGTACATTAGAAGCTGATGCTTCGTTTGGAGATCCCATTGATACACGAAGAAAGAGGAGGCAGTTTGAATATGAAGGCCTTGACGAGTCAGCAAATGTTAGTCCAGAAGAACTGTTTAAACAGAATTTTTTTCTATGTCACATTTTATGCTGCACTGACACCATTAAAACAATGGTTTGAGCAACACGAAGAACACAATAATAATTGGGGATTTTTGCATGACTTGTGCCAAAGGATTTATTGGACAAGTGTATGGTATTGCGAACATCTCAAACAAACATTGATAGAAGTAATTCGGATATTAATAGAATTGGGAAGAATTAAAACACTTCCAGTGTTTTGTAACATCATGTGTGAATAGTTATGCTAAGAAAGTTATTTACTCGGCCGATTCACTGCCACATCACTGCTAATATAATAACATAACCTTTAAGGCATACGGCAGCATATAACAACCATCGGGAGTGAGCATGAGCGTATGAGCACAGCTCAGATATCCCTCACTATCCTAGGTGTACTTGGATATTTCGAGGCTGGATTTCTGCAAATTGTACAATTTAAGACATAGGACATCGACGAAGCCATTTAAGGCCATCGGCCACAATACCTGACTTCTGCTTGTGCTCTCCGCTGAGAGAGCCGGTTCCCACCTGGAAAATGACATTAATTTTCTATCCCATTCATATTACCCTACTCCTCGATTTTCCAGCCTAAGTTCGCTTCACATCAAACGGCTTTCCCAACTTGTGTGGCTGTTCTAAGAAGACCCACAGGTGTTCATTTCCTTTCCCCCAGAAAATGCGAACCTCAACCAACCTAAAATGCGAATTTCCAATCCTAGAAATTCTATCATTGTCCATGCCTTCGTATGACACGTGTGACCACGTGTGCGTACAAGTAACAGGTCCTATGAGCTCTAGCTCTGTTTATTTCGCTACTGGCTGTACCGAACCAGAGTAGCAGAACACTGTATTCACCTCGACATGGACACGCCAGTCTATGATCCGCCACGGCAGTACTATCCACATCAATGTCGCATCAATACCGAGCAAATCACAGAAATGATGCAAGAGGGTGTGATTGAGCCATCCAAGAGCGAGTTCAATGGCCATAACATTAGACCCACAGAAAGGTGGGTCGTAGAGGTTTTGCATACACTTTCGTCACCTAAACTTGGTAACCAAGAGCGCGCCTCCCCTGTACATCCCACACCAAGGACGTCTTGAACACCTTGGGACCTGCTAAAGTGATGACAACAACCGACCTGCGAAGCGACTACCGGCAATTTCCCTTCAGACACGAGAACCGCCACAAAACAGCCTTTACCATGCAAGACGGGCCACAGTTCCATTTCTGCGCAATTACCTTTGGCCTGAAGTGTGTGCTGTCCAACTTCCAGGCTATGATGGTATGTATCCTAGATGGGTTCATCAGAAAATTTGCATTGGTGTACCTGGACAACATAATAATATGGTCGGAGTCCTAGGTCGAACACATAAATCACCTGTATTTCACATTAGAGCACCTGGCCATCAACAAGCTAATGTGTGCTAATAAGAAGCGCCACATGGGGAAGGCGAGTATCCAGTTTCTGGGGCACATCATTGACCAGAAGGGCAGTCAGCCAATGTCAGAACAATTATAACTGATTCAGGAATATCCCCCACCAACGACCCAGAAGCAGCTTCGGAAGTTCTTTGTGTTAGGCAACTGGTTGCGGGAATATATAGCCAATTTTGCCGCCCTGACTACCACCCTTACCAAAATGATGTCGCCAAGTGTCCGGTTCAAATGGACAGTTAGCCAAAAACAAATTTTCGAAGAACTGAAACATAGCTTTCGAGAATGCGCCACGCTCGAGCGATATGACCCTGCGAAACACCTATATGTCCAGATGGATGCCAGCGAGAGAGGTCTGGGAGTAGTGTTATTTCAAATGTCAGAAGATGGGAAACGCCATATTGTTGATTTCGGCAGCACCAAATTTAAAGCCACCAAACGGAGATACAGTGTCAACGAGTGTGAATGCCTGGCGGCATAGTGGAGTCTGAAATAGTACTGACAGTTCCTGGAGTACCAGAGGTCCCACTCCGCACTGTTAATCTGTGTCTACTATGGCTGCATAACATCTGGGAATGCTGCAGCAAACTTACATGCTGTGTCCTTATTCAGCATTCGTTTGACTTTGATATCCAGCACGTTTCTAGTGAGGACTACCATTTAGCGGAATGCTATTCACGTGCGTCAGGAGAAGACATCGCGCGAGACGAGTAGGAGTGGAATAGAATTATTCCCCTCCCCGCCCTGTAACATCATCTCCATCGACCGTGTACTCCCGCAGCAAATCAACAACACAATGCAACAACATCAAATTGCCTGCAAACACCATCACCTTGTCTGCGCTATGGGAATTAATAATCAGGGGACAAGCAACATGCTCGACATCACGTAAGTGGAAGGAGATGTGTGCTCAGCAAACTGTAGCAAAATGGCACATTTTTGATGACTATGCACATACAAGATATATTGCGGGACACCCTGGGGTGACTCAAACGAAACGTAACATCTTGAAATATTTTCATTGGCCAGGGTTGGCCGCAAATGTCAGAGAATTCGCATGCATGTGTGTCCCATGCAACTGCTTCAAAAACCATCGACAAGATAAAATGCAACAACAACCCAGCAAGTCAACAGAACCCTTTGAAATGATCACCATCGCTCTCTGAGGCCGTACATCCAAGGACACCAAACAGCAAATGTTTCATTTTGGTAGACAAAGATTTATTTTCCAGGTGGACCGGGCTTATCTACTGTCAACTGCGTGCACAAGGATTTTCGGGAAGACCCTGCAGAGTGAGTTCTTTTCCTGCTGGGTTTATCCCTGCTTGCTATTAAGTGATAACAGGACCCAGTTCACAGGTAAAGCATGGCTGGAAATGTGCACAAGATGGTGTGTCAGGCACCACAACACGGCAATTTATCATCCACGAGCACATCTGACAGCGGAGAAATCAGGATCTGAAGACCCAACTACGTTTTTGCGTGGTTGATAATCACGCATCATGGGCAGACAACCTTACCGCAGCTTTGTTTACATTGAGAACCCACGTGAATCAAACAAATGGGAAAACACCTGCCCACTTTCACCTCCCTGGAGAGTTTTTCAGGGAACGAGGGAGCACGCCGCCAGCAAAGTGTTTAGTAGGGGGGAGAAAAGAGAGAGGGCGATGGAAGAGATGAGAGAAAAACAGCGAAGCTACGTCCAACATGGCGGCCAGATTCTCCCCGCCCCCTCCTCCCAACCACACCGAGTAGAATGTTTAAATGCGACCACACCCGCAGTGTGCACGGCAGAAAGCATTCTGTGCTGGTATTGCAGCCCATTGGAGTCTACTACAACCCATAGTACGAGCCAAAAGTGATGCCTGCTACGTGGTTAGGCTGAGAGAGCATAGCACAGAATTCTTCCATGGAGATACCGTGTGGGTTTCCAAGGATACCATATCACCTGCCAACACAGCATAACAGATATGCTCAGCTGCGATGCCAGACATTACTCAGTCTACAGTGGCTCCATCTGCCGACATTATCCAAATGCTATAGCAGGATAATTCATCTATCTAACCACCTATAACCCATGACATTACATTAGACGAGTCAGAGGGGCAACTTGAGGACGGCCATGTCGCAAGGTGTGGACCCCACCTGAGGCCATTGTGATGCCATTAAGATGCCGGTCATCTCCCGCCACAAGTTCTTTGGAAGGACAGTCAGTAGTGTTGAGGGGCACAGCTAGGCAGCATGTCGGGGAGGTCCATCACATCAGCCGACGACGTCCTCAAATGGTAGAGAGAAGGGAAAAGAGCAGGGATGAGACAGGGGAAACTGGGTTCTCGTCTCCCCTGTGTTATTCAAAAAGGATTCGAAAATGGCATGCCACTTGTACGACCTGCATACACACTCCAGTGTCAAGTGCATCCATCCGGATATCGCCGCTGCCAGCGAGGGAGCAACAGTCACCCAACCCACCAACACCACAGCATCAGCGCCACGTGTACAGCCTGTGGCCTCGATGGGATCTTCGACCACCGGCCCGCTGCTGCACATGAGAGAAGAGGGATTGACGTAGGCGAGTGAACGGCCTCTGGTGCGATTCGGTGGAGGGGAGGTCTGCTGTGTGCAGCTCAGTGCTAGCCCGTTCACCATGCCTTCGCCCAATACAACATTAAACACATCAGCACAGCATTACATTAGTGCCATGCAGTGCCCTATGTTAATAGTGTTAGTAGAAGTACTTCAGAGTGATCAAGTATGAATGTGTGTTTTTAATGGTTAATTTAATTATAAGAGTGCAACATTTGTTTTGTTTATTTTTAAAGTGTCAGAAATGTAAGTTCCGAGTTGCATTCTGTGTCGTTCATATTGTGCACCGATGTAACCAGCAGAGATACCACATGTGCAAATCACCTGTAATTATTTGAATTACTAGTGCCACGTAACAAGCCAGGGATCCAGCAACATGCATTTGTTATGTTGTCACATTACTATTATTTAAGGGTTATGCATCTCGTGTTATTGTTTTGAAGTTGAGATGTGACATTTGCATGTTTATAATGGAGCAGTATATGTTGCTGCCATACACTAAAGTGTTACATAACTACAGATTTGTTTAATAACAACAAAGGGTAATTTATGTTAAGTTGTACACGTGTATTTACTTATCAATCAGAATGCCACATATTCAGGTCATGTGATGTTTCTAAATAAAGAATACTATTGTGTCACATTGTCGAGAGCAGACCATGTGGTTTTTTTTATGTTGAAGTTTTGACATCTCGTAACGTAAGATTTTAGGGTTGTGTGTATAACATTTGCTATGGCAACTGTCACAAATGCTTGTGTACATTTTTGATCTTGTATTAGTGGCATAAGTATGCCACAGCCAACCATGTACATTTAAGTCTAGTTTGTTTTGTTATGAAGTGTAGATTTGTGTATAGGACATGAGCTAAAGTAAGCTGATTGTGACACGTCCAACACGTGGTAATTCAACACCACAGAAATTTATTACAGAGTATTTCAGGCTTCTTAGTGTATGACATGTAAATATTCATAGCTTTACATGAATAAAGAAATAGTTACAGTATTGAATACTGGCTTTGCCAGTATGGTGTTCTGTTCACCTGCGAGCAGCGACCACACTCGGCAACATGGCTAGCATGTGGCCAGATAACCTAAAAAGTAAGTAAATAGAAGTTAGGCGTGTCTTGCAATTTGATTGTATTTTCATTGTGTTTTGCCAGGGATTTAATGATGCTATAATATTAAATTTTATATAGGGAGATCCTAGCGGGGCCTCAATTCCAATATAATAGTGGGAAAAGTGAGGTAAAGAAATTGTGACAACACCGCCACCGGATAATATTTTCATGTATATATTTTGTGCCTAGCTATTTTATATAAAATTTAATGGAATTGTTTTTGTATATCACCTTTCCACCTGTCAAATTATCAATCATCTCATTTGTGAAAAAAATTGTGAAATGTTGTCTACAACAAGACACGAGATATACGACGGGAGACCCAGACAGCCAGCAGGCTATGCACCATGGTGTTAACAGTAGCATCGTAATGATCTAGCAGAATGGTCGTGCGTGTGATGTCCTCAATGTTCTTAACAACTTTTTCTCCAATCATGTAGTATTTAATAGTTTAAATGGAATTCAAACCGAGCTTTTTGCTTTTTGCTGTCCGGAGAGTGAGTCAGGCCATAACATCCCGTATTTTAATGTAGGCCTCGTGCTACTTTGAAATGTATAAGTGTACACTCTCTACAACAGCGAGACTTTAATGTTAGTGCCTGGCGAAGGAACAATGTGAATAAATAGAGTCGTACCAATTTCGCTCTTTTATTTACTCGGAAGCTCCATGGCCGCATCACCGCTAATATGACACAACCTTTAAGGTGTAAGGCAGCCTATAACGTCCATCGGGAGTGAGCATGAGCATGCGAGGGCAGCTCAGATAACCTTCACTATGCCAGGTGTACTTGGATATTTAAAGAATGGATTTCTGCAACTTCTACAATTAAAGACATAGGACATCGAGGGAGCCACTTAAAGCCATCGGCCACACGACCTGACTTCTACTTGTGCTCTCTGATGAGAGAGCTGGCGCCCGAACAGAAAACGACGATAAATTTTCTATCCCATCCACATAACCCTACTCCTTGATGGTTCGGCCTAAGTACGCTTCACGTCACTATGTTGTGTGATGAGACCGGGGTGGCAGATGCATCTGGCACCTTCGCCTCTACTTCCTGTTTACCTTGTAGCTAAGTGATGGTCCCTTATAGCTGTCGAGGTAGGCATTATTAGGGCACATGTTGAGCCAATGAAATACCTCTGCTGGCTTGCAATAGCAGCTGGCATTTGGTGGTGATTTTGTCTTGTCCCACTTGTCATTCACTTTCCTGGCATCATTCTTGACATTGAAAATTTTCCTGTGGTTATCACTGTGGTGCACACTTTTTCTTACCATTACTGTCACTTGCAAAAATTTATTTGGTTTAGGTTCGAAATGTTATGTTTGATAGCGGTCAGTTTGGTCTTACAACTTACTGTTGTCATTACCATGCGACCTGTGTCGCAGTCGTGTGGCACCATTCTCGCAATGCGATGAACAAGTGTTCCGTTCAAGGATAATGGCGGATTTTAACAGTACTTCAAAGTTACTGTTAAGAAAAGGTATCAGTCCAGCGCGATATTCCGGCATGATGGTGTTTGCTATGATTTCCAGGGTTTCTCTCACTGACAACTGCAGGTGAAATCACCTGATGATATGTGCCTTCTGCATGACAAACATAGGCAGTTGTTCCCCTGGCCGTTGATCCTGCCACTTCAATTTGTTCTGCACCTGCAGCGATGTAAATGTGCTTCTATATCTGTACTGAAATGAGTTCAAGAACACATTGCATCCAAGGCCAAAATTATTAACAGCACTCTGCCAATTTCCTTCTCCACCATGCAATTAATTGCCTATGTAGGTCGCCCACTCGTCTTCGCACACACCCTATCATTGTAGGCAGGATGTGCACTCTTTCATAAAGCCTGAAGGGTCCTCACTTGCCATGAGTGTATTTTACTAGCAGAGTTTGACCATTAAATCCCGCCACAACATGAGGCAACATTCCAGCATTTACTGGAAGAGCTTAGAGAGGTATTTGTAAAGCATGATACATTGTGCAGGACCACAGTAGCCGAGCATGAAATACCCCCTTTGCAAGAGGGACCTATTTATACTATCTCACACAATTACATGCCTCATCAAGCCAGAATCATATGAGAACAAGTCAGAGAAATGGTATCTGATGGAGTGATTGAGCACACACCTATCAAGTACAACTCAGCCATAACACTTCCACCGAAAAATGATGGGACCTAGTGCTTTTGCTTAGATTTTGGCCCTGTAAATCAGATGACCTGCAGTGCACAGCCACCTTATATCAGTGTAAAATAAGTGCTTAGTTTGCAAGGTTACGCAAAAATTCTGGCATCCCCTGACCTGTGCAGCGGTCACTGGCAGATTCTCGTCAAGCAGGAAGATCGGGGAAAATTGCATTTACAACACCATATAGCAGGAGGTTACAATTTTGTGTGATACTTTTTGTGTTAAAGTGTGCAGCCGCGACCTTTCAGTCAATGATGGTTCGAGTCCCTGACGAGCTGAATGGAAATTTTATGTTACTGTATTTAGACGATGTTAGCTAGTCTGATAGCTGGGAAGACCACATGCGACACCACATGTCAATGGTACTTGAGAGAATCGCAATAAATGGATTAACCTCTGCAGCTAACAATTGTCATATTGGCAAGAGCAAGTTAGATTTCCTAGGGCACGTGATGGAAGAAAATGCAAATACGCCAAACCCCGAACTGCCGCCATGCACTAGTAAACAATTACGAGTATTTTTTGCCTTATCAACTGGCTCAAGGAGATTATAGGGGTCATTGCAGTAGTGACCACACCACTTATCGAGCTACTTTCACCACAGAACCGATTCGTGTGGGGTGACGCAGAAAAAATGCATACCAAGAAATTAAGTCACATTTCCGATCATGCCTGAAGCACACTCGATACAATCCCAACAAGCATTTGCATTTACAGACTGATGCCAGCCAGAAGGGACTGGGCGCAGTACTGTATCAATGCGCGGAAGATGGAACAATAAGAGTGATATATTTCGCAAGTGCTAAGCTAGGCCAGACCGAAATGAGGTATTATTTTAACAAGCGCGAATGTCTAGCAGATATATTTCCAGTGAAGAAATACAGACCTTATTTATAATACCAATAATTCATGCTCAGTGCAGATAACTGATGCCTCGTATGGTTACATGCAATGAGCGAAACACATAGTAAACATACCTGGTGGGCGTTCCTACTGCAAGCCTATGACTTTGTTGTGGAGCACATCCCCCAGAAGGACAATCAGCTTGCTGACACCTTATCACGAGCACCGAATGCACAAGTCATCATAACAGACGATGCCGAGTGGGACGATATCCTTCGGCCAAACATGCAGGAAATGTTCCATGAAAATAGCCTTAACCAAGTGCATGTAGTTAGTAAGGACATTCTTGCGAGTGATTTGAATAAGGAAGTGGATCGCGCACATACCAACTGCACGGGTGTGCAAAAAAAAAACAGAACAGTGTGCAAGGAAAGCAATAGTTCAGGGGCAAGTAATTAATGGCTGCCTTGAAACATGTTCAGTGACAAATCCAACAAAATTGCGACTGTTTGTACCTCCTGCATGTCACGAGATTATGCTTGTGAATGTGCAGGCAAGACACGTGGCATGCCACCCCGCCACTGAGCCAATCATCAGAAACTTCCAGGATCATTTCTATTGACCAGGCCTGTCACTTCACATGCGAAAGTAATGCAAAATTGTGTAAAATGTCAAACATTTAAACCAAGAAGAATGGGCAGTATACAACATCAGCAGCCACTACTACCCAAATGGCCGTTCAAGACATTGTGTTTCGAACTAATCGGGCCGTTCCTGCGAACAGCTGGGGGGGGGGAAGTTTATACTGGTGGTTACTGACAACTTTCTCGATGGGTGGAGGCATATACCATTAATAGCGAAATGATGACAAGCCTTGTGAAAGAGTTAGAAAAGGAATTCTTCGCACACTGAGGCTATCCAAAACAGTTATTTACTGATAACGGTACACAGTTTACTGGCAGAAGATGTCAGGAAATGTGCCCCCCGGTGGGGAGTGCACCACCTGCAGACAGCGGTGAATAATCCGAGAGTGATCCCTGCGGAGTACAGCAACCAAGAATTGAATGCGTAACCATGGCTCTGTGTGGGGGACCTGCATACCAGCTGGACAGAACACCTGCTTGCTGTCCTCTTCACACTCCACTGGTCTGTGAACGCAGCAACAGGCCGAACACCTGCCGACGTCTTGCTGGGGCACAATCTGGTCCTACCAGATGAGAAGAACTGCCCATAGGAGAACAACAGCAGTAGTATAGGATATAGCACAAAATTATAGGAAAAGTGCCGTCAATGTAATCATGAGCAGAGGCAGTATCAACACAAGTATGCAGCGAGGTGGGTTGCAGCAAGTATGAGACCACTCACAGCCCTTCAACCCAGCCAACAGAGTTACCTAAGGGCACACCCCTAGTCAGCTGCCAGCCAAAACTTCCATGCAGGCCTGGCTATGCTGTGGACCGGCCCAAACCGGGCTACAAATAACATCGGACCAACCACCATCTTGTCCACGTGGGCAGGAAGAGCGTTAGAGCACACCAGGACAACATCTATCTCTTGTCCAGAGATGTCACCTGCGAAGACACTCCTGGTGCTCTAAATACCCACAACAGCAATCCACCTGCCAAGCTCACCACGTAAGCAGGGTCATCGCCTTGGAGCATCGGCAGGCAGCGCAGCAGAGTATCATTGAAGGCCTTAAAACCTGAGACCCCGCAACCAGCTGCGACCGCAGACATCCTGTTGCACCACGCGGCATGGCAGTCACTTGGGGTTTGCGAGGACCAAACAGTCACCAATGAGGGGGGCCTTTGACGTGTTCCTTGACATCCATGTATCCCTTGTGCCCGTTTGTTCCATCGCAGATGCATTAACCACACAGAAACACTCGACCGATCGGCATGAGGTTGCAGTCTCGATCAGTGCAGGTCGACAAGAATAGCTTTACACTTTTCTTGCCATCCTGTAACTCGTGGCCACGGGTCATAATATTTAATATTCACCACAAGAGGTAACTCATGATGAATGTATATGTGGCCTAAACGAGTGTGTCCCATGAAGCCACGACTGTTAGACACAACAGCCATTGGAGAGAACACTGGGGTAAGCAGCGCCGTTTATTCCCACAACGTTCCGATGTGCGCGATGTCGACGGGCACTGTACACTTCGCCTTGAGATAATACCCATAGTTACATACTATTTTCATAAGGTACACAGTATAAGTCTACAAAATCTACAAAACAAATGAGAACAGCTTCCCTGCGAGGCAACATAATAGATGCAATAATATAATTAGATTAGTATGAGTTATTATATGTCATAACTACACTTTCTAAAATTATTTTCTTTATTTTTATATAAATATCAATTATTAAAATTTTTTTTACACATGGCACTGTTATACGAGGAATCTAAGTAGTCACTTTGTGTCAGCCATATCACATGCCATGGAAATAAAAACCAACAAATCTCCATTACATGTAACTCAATTGTACTTTGCATAGCTTGAAGCAGTCCGTGTCTCAACTTAAAATGTTATCACTGCTATGACTCTTAAGTATGGCAAAACACAATAATTTTTTCGGCTGTGTTTGGAAAAATGCTTCCTTGAAGTAGGCCTACTACTATGGAATGCTATAATTTGTCACAGACCAACCTGTCCCCTGACTGCCTACCCTCACAAGCAATATGAACAACAGTCTAAAATCAAAGAAAATTTGTGTAAAAATTGTAATGCAATTAATTGGTACCTGGAGTGTCAAACATATTTCTTTTGCCAATAATCTAAACATGGTTTGCATTCCACGTACCAATTAATTGCATTACAATTAATAACAAATTTGCATGGGCACAGCTGCAACAGCTGTTCTACGAATCCAACACAGTATGTAACTCTCACTATTTAGGAGGTAGTCTCACGATATTTGTGC
Organism: Dryococelus australis; assembly: GCA_029891345.1. Lineage (NCBI taxonomy): Eukaryota > Metazoa > Arthropoda > Insecta > Phasmatodea > Phasmatidae > Dryococelus > Dryococelus australis. Next base: position 42,070,530 of record CM057009.1, on the reverse strand, counting down.
TAACCTACTCCCTCATGAATAATGATGCTTTCCTTTTGCTTTTAGAAGTTTAATCCGATGTTACAGAAAATATATGGTGTTATGAGAGACACTAAAATATGCATGCACGCACGCACAAATATGAAGTAAGCACACATAGCTTCATTGTAAAATTACACTGGTAGGCAAAACCAAATGCATTAATTACTATCTTTTTAACTTTAATTTAGAAGAAACAGTACACTTACATGTGCCTAGTCGAAGTGTTAGCAACAGTTCTTGTTTTACTTAACAAGACATTGTTTACATTCCAGGTAGCCAACCGATAACTACATTACACTATATACACAAATTTGCCTTCTTTTAACTGTCCATGTTGACCAAATACTACGACACCAAAAATTTCATGCTTCATCGGATGAAATCTTAATTAACTTCTAGAAGTAAAAAGAAAACCGCACCAGTCATGAAGGAGCGAAGTTAGTACAAATATAGTTGAGACTCCAAAATTGTCAGTGTTGACAGCCGTGTAAGATTCATGGGATTGCTGTGGCTGAAGTTGGACAGACTAAACAAAATTACCCGCATATTTTGTTCAAGATTTTCATTTCTCTACACAGCCTCGGTATACACATGCAGACACACACAAAAGTTTTTATTTAACAAGTACAGCCACACTTACATAACATTTAAGTTTCGTGGGCATTATGGCAGAAAAACAAAGCTTAAAGAATTTATATTAAATATGTTGGCTGATTATTCTGAAGTAGCATAATGCGTATATATATATATATATATATATATATATATATATATATATATATATATTTAATGTCTATCACTAGCCTACCAATTTCTGAAGCTAGACCTATATATATATATATATATATATATATATATATATATATATATATATATATATATATTATATATATATATATAGTTTATATAGAAACTTGTGAAAATAACAGAAAAATAGAGGCTGTATATAATAAAAAATTTGACTGAAAGCACCTTGCTTACTTAGAAGTTACAATAGTGAACAGCAAATTTAGGGCTGCACAAACTTAATTTGCTGTAACTTGTTTAAGGCGGTAATATGCTGAATCTAGAACCATAATCGCAATATTTAATTTTGAGGGGGGTAGGGGTGACAGAGCAAGTAAGTTAATGAAAATTTCAACCAGTAGTTATAACCTCCGGATATACACACACAAACACACACACAAAAAAAAACACCATTTTTCCAGCACAGCAGTTCCTACACCTAGAACAAAAACCTTGTACATCCCCTCGAAAAAAATTAACATGTAGTATGTCTTCCTATAATGTCGGGCAAAGTTCCTAAAAATCGGAACTTAGTAGGAAACGACTTTATGAGAATCACATTTTTCCATAAAAACCATGTTAAATCTAAGGCTTAGGTTCAAAAGCACCCTAAAATACCCATATAAACTTTTACATGTAGTAGATAAATGTGTTTTACACAAATAGATTATCAATGATAGTGTTACTATTATTGAAATAGACAATAAACGGTAGATAATCATATGTATATAGTGAAGAGTTGTCATTATATACACAAACAACATGTCGGAAAAGTTTTTTAATAGTTCCTCATTATTTACTAACTTTAATTTATTTTGTTCGAATTATTCCACGATGCAGAGCAAGCATCAAGCAATTATCCACAACATGCAAGTACAGGAGGCATCATTTAAATGTTTACACAAGCGTAATTAGGAGATTCCTTGCAGAGTTCATGCACCATAATTTTTTTCACACGAATTCAGTTAAAAAGGTGCGAGAATATGCCAATGAATACAGTAGTATATTGCCTGAAAACCACGTTAAAACCTACATTACCTAACATTGTATCATTAATTCCGAAATCCAAAAAATTCCAAAATCCGTAGAATTCCGAAATTCAAAACTCTGCTGGTCCCGGCGATTTCGGGTAAAGGATTGTGCACCTGTATCACCCTAATCGACTCTAAAACCCACGCTAATAAGAGCAGCCCAAATCTGCCACTTACAAACTTTTCGAACATCTTTGTAACAAAAAGATACTGACTTTGTTGAGATGCGAGGTCGATGTTATAGGAAACAATGGTCACAAAAAATTAACGATGTTATTTCAAAGTGACGTTATCGGAGGACTTACTGTATTGCTTTAATGAACAATTAATTATATATTATTGAAAGAGGATTGCTGTCACCACACTTCAATATACTTCAGTTTTTAACAGAACGTGATTAAGAGAAAGGGTTTTATATGTTGATAGCACAGTAACAGAGAATCAAACCACAAAAAATAGTAGTTGATTTTTTCTTACCATACCTGTGCAATATCCTTATAGGACAGCTAATCCAGTCTTCTTTTGCATCTGCTTCTGTTCTGAGAAGCTTTTCGCGTCTTTCATCGGTGCTCACATTGGAATATAAACATGTCCAATCATTTAAAATCCACTTTGTAGAGACAATACCCAGGGCATCATTTTCCTGTGTGAACTTTACAATAACGAATGCTGAGCGACCATCTGCCTTCCACCCCTCCATCCCCAATATGTCTTGTCGGCAGGACCACCCCTCCTGTGTTGTTCCACGGGGGTGACATATGCGATACGAGAGGCCTCGGGGAAACAAACCAGTAACATGGAATCAACACAACAACAGTACTACACTCGGGACCGAGGACATTGTGACTGCCGGACTACGATCGGTGAACCACCTACATTGTGCACGAAATGCTTATGGCCCACACCATACCCACATCCACCGCTAATAGATTTTCCCGGAGAAGACGAGTCTGTCTGCCGCGAACCTGCTGTGCTCCAATGTCTGCAACAGGAGTGGGACCATGCGAACCTGGACATACGCGGAGGGTTGTTGGCACAAACAATTTCAGGCAACCAGGAGGAAGAATGCCTGCGCTGCCTACGACCAGTACAAGTTAAAGGATTCGTCAATCCCGTTTGCCTCCGAAACTGTGTACCTGCACACTTATTGCAGCAGCTAATAGCCAACAACGACAGTCAACTTTCCAAAAAAACCTGAGGAAGTGCACAAATGTCACGCAATGTGATGGACGTGGGCCAGCAAAGTTAGTTTGTGGAGAATGTTTCCACCTCTATCATGAATGCTGCATTCCTTCATGGAAACGGGAGATGCTCCGCAACGAGCAATACATCTGCTGCGTCCGTTGTTGCCCAGAGTTGAGCAACAAGAACAGGAACTCATGGCTCAACATTTCGACGGGAACACATGCAGGGATTCAGCATTTGTAACCACCGACGGATTCATGTGGAGATGTCTTCAAGAAAATCGTCACGGAGAAGGGTTACGTAGCACGACTAAAAATCCTATGCCCCCTACCATCACTATCGCCAACATGTCACCTGTGGAGACACCAAGGGCGCACTCCACGCTGTTGTTACAAGAACTGCCGGACTATAGGAGAGACAGAGTAAGCCCACAACACAGGGAATTCTAATCGCTGCATTATACCCCAACAAGATTCCAGTCGCTTCCAACCTATGTGGGATCCAGCAACAAGGACCCCATTGCTTTTATACACGACTGTGAAAATTGGCTTCGTTTCTACCAAGTTGACCAGGAGGACTGGGAAAATGGGGAAGGCGAGAAGTTTTTCGGCGATGTCAAAAATTGGTGACGAGGGAATACTCACTATGGTATGACGTGGAAGGAGCTACGCCACAGTTTTATGAGCAGATTCGCCAAAAAATTTTCTTCACTCTGGGCCAGAAGCTGCGTTGTGTTAGAGGAGCAAGGGGAGGAGTCCCTCTATAAGTTTGCCACACAGAAAATCAGCAGAGTGAGAGCATATCACCCCGACTTGTCGCTCAAGGACAGCCTAGAAGTAGTTGCAGGATCTGCACGTGCCGAGTACTGTGCCATGCTCGCACCCGCGATACACACTAAAGAGAGTGAGTTTATACTGACAGTGTTGTTACTAGATGCAAAATATCTAGCTAAACTGTGCCGCGATTGTGCCAGTGCCCAGCTGCGCCATGAACAGACTTCATCAAGTGCAAAAGTGCTGGACATCAGTGAGACAGTGAACAAAAAAAAACACTTCGCACACTGCCACAAGTGACATAACCTCAAAACCTAGGACCCCTGCACTTAAACACAATGACACACATGCACCATGCTTTTCCACAGGACTCCGATCACCGCCGCTGCCAAGTCGTTGGTGTGGAGGTTCTCATTGGAATAACGACTGCCCGACATGGGCCGATTATGAGTATCTGCGGGACAACTCACAACCAAAACCGACAGGAAATGGAAAAAGGGGGTAGAGTGATCAGACATCACTCGCCCCTCAAAACCAAAGAATAGCAAATATCCGACGGCACAACAAATATTAATTTCACAGATAATCAGCCAGAATAGTAATGTAATCCGAATACAGGTGCACATAATCACACGACCTGCAAAGCACTCACCGACACAAAGAAATCGCACAACTTTTTATGCATGCATCTGATAAATATCAGCAAAGTGAAAACACTCAAACAATTTATGCAACTCACCACACAGCAGCACACCGGGGAAATTATCGGCGAAGTGAAGGATTACAGTGCACATCCGAAACATAGAGACCATTACAACTGCCTTTATATCATACGATATACATGAGGACGTCATCCTAGGTCTTCCTTGGCTAACAGAACAACAAACTGTAGTCGAGCCAGCACCACAACTTATACATTTTGGAAGAAGGAACGCCGCACAGTGTATTCCCTGGAACCCCGAACAGCTGGGAAGATGCCGGCAGTTTTATTGTACAGTCTGGATCATGCTGTACTGGCCGAATATCGTGAGGTGGTGCAAAGGATTTTGAACGAACAAAAGGATGTGTTCACAGAAGCAAATCTGTAATGCAGTACCACGGTAGCCGAGCACCACATCGACATGACGATGGACAAGACTGTCTATGACAGCCCCCGAATATACTACCCGCATCAATCCAAAATCATCGCGACACAAATCTCAGAAACGTTGGAGGAAGGGGTAATTGAGTCATCTGAGAGCGCTTACAATTCCGCCATCACACTTGCTCCCAAGAAAGATGGGAAATGGAGATTATGTGTTGATTTCAGATGCCTGAATCTAGTCACCGCCAGTGCACCCCCACCCCACATACACGTCAGGGATTCCCTCAACCTCCTGGGGAAAGCCAAAGTTCTCACCACCATAGATCTGCGGAGTGATTATTGGCAGATTACAGTACTACCCACCGATTGCCACAAGACAACTTCACCGTACCCGACAGACGCCGCTTCCAGTTCTGTGTGATGCCGTTTGGGTTGAAGTGCGCACCATCGACTTTTCAGTCCGTGATGGTCAAAGTATTAGACAGTCTCGAGGGAAAATGTATCTCTAGCCTATCTGTATGACGCGATAGTGTGGTCAGAGTCGTGGGAGGAGCACATACACCACCTCTTGTTAGTACTCGAGTTCCTTGCTATCAATAGGTTAACATGTTCTAATGACAAGTGCCATATTAGAATGCCGAGCATTCAGTTTCTTGAACACATGATAGATCAAAATGGGAGCAGGCCTACACCAGAACAGCTGAAGTTGATAGAGGAATACCCGACACCTACTACCAGAAAGCAATTAAGGAAGTTTTTCGGCCTTGTGAAATGGGTGCGAGAGTATATTCTGGACTTTGCCCTCATCAACGCCCCACTAACTACCTTGATGTCGCCATCCAATCGCTTTAAATGGCAGGCAGAACAACAGAGAGGTTTTGAGCAAATAAAAGAATAATTCAACCTATGCACATCCCTCACCAGATACGATCCCACTAGGCATCTTTATGTACAAACCGATGCCAGCGAGAAGGTGCTAGGAGTTGTGCTATTCCAGCTAGCCGACGACGGAACACGCAGCATCTTGGATTTCGGTAGTGCTAAGTTCGGCCCGGTAGAGCAGCGATATGACGTGAACGAGAGAGAATGTCTGGCAGTAGTGTGGAGTTTGAAGAAATACAGGGCGCTCTTGGAATATCAATGCTTCACACTCCGCACAAATAATCGCTGCCTGCTGTGGATGCACTCGATGAAGGGAACACACAGCAAACTGACGGGCTGGGCGTTGTTACTCCAATTGTATGACTTCGAAGTGGAACATGTGGCCGGCGAGGAAAATCAGTTAGCTGACCATCTCTCTCGTATGCCGGGGAACGATGTAGCATGGGATGAAGGGGAATGGGAAATTATTCTTCCCCCACTCCTGCTACTATGCAGAACATACCATGTGCAAGCATAACAGCGCTACCAGCAAAACCCCCGTTTGAGCAAGTATTGGTTCTTTTAGTAGAAAATCAGACAGAGTGCCCTACTGCAGCCAAATGGAGATGACTATGTGGTCAACGGATAGTCAAAAGGTGGTGTGTGTTTGATGGCCATATTCAGTCCCACGCGGACGTAAACAGTGACACGTGGCATGTGTTCTTACCGACCACCGCCCACAAAAGTATTTTGGATTACACACATACACATAACCTCACTGGACACACGGGAACTGCCCAAACTAAGAGGAATATAATCTGGTATTTTTTTGTCCGGCATGTCCGCACATGTGTGGAAATTTGTTCGTGAATGTGTCACATGTAATCGGGACAAGAGTAGTAGTACAGACGGCAACCAGCATCAACAGCCACAGGTACCAACTGAACTCTTCGAGACAGTGGCACTGGATTTAATGGGCCCATATCTGCGCACTGCGACCATATCTTTGACATATTTTTGATGTTACAATGTGACAATGTGAAGGATTCAACAATATTGTAAGCGAAATACGAAAACTCAGAAAATTGTTATAATTCAACATTATCATGAGTCAAAATGTTCCTCAGCAAAACTGGGCCAGTATACAATAAGAATTGCCTAATCTCTGTGGCTTTCCACCTTCTCACTTGATCAAGGACACATGGTTTTCTGCAAAATTCTTCTGGAATATGAAAATAAATAAAAATAAGACCAACTGAAATTGAATTAATTAAGTTATGAGGCAGTTTCAGAGGGACCCCAGCAAACATGCAAATAAAAAGCACTGTTCGCATAACACCAAGGCAAAATAAATGCATATAATCAAGGGGGAATGAGTGAATTACATGCAATCCTGGAATCATTGTCAATGAGTGATGTGTGCCATGCTACTCTCACCCTAGCCCATCCACCTCGTCTGCTGCATACACCACCCATGTGCACCAAGAAGCAACCACACCGCAACTACTCTGTTAAGCGTAGAGTTCCTGAGCACCTCGACCACATCAGTGGGGTATGTTAATGTGCGTGTAAAATAAAGTGTAAATTATTTTGTTGAAGTTATTTTATTTGTTTGCTATATGTATAACGTAGAGTCAGTGTTTTTCAGAATTAATTTAAATATGTTGTTTACATTCAAGTGCCAAACGCCATGCATACCTAACCTACGAAGTAAGGTTATTAATATATATGTGGACACACCAGTTACACTGGTTACATGCTGTTATATATTTTGCAAAGGGTATCGTATGTTTTGAAGTACTATGTTTTTTGTGTTGCATATTAAATCAGTACATTACCTGTTCCCAATCATTGCGCACAATGTACGAAGTGCACAAAGTGCACAATACGATAAGTGAGTGGAAATACCACCACTACATATAATATTCAGTTTTCAGTGTATTTGTATTAATTTTAAGAGTATTTTTGTTATTATTGAAGTAAGTTGTATTGCATGTGTTGTACGTAAAGTATGTTCTAACTCTTTATTGCATCCCAATTATTACTGTGCTATGATGCACATATTATTTTTGATTTCTAATAATTTTATTTAAGATATAAATTACATACAAACTTGTAATTGTCAGTGGTGATATAAAATATCATTACACCAGTAGTGGCCAGTCATTAGAAAACTCAGAACATTATAAATACCATGCAAGAAGGGTAGAATGCCTTGTGCGTAAGGGCACAGACTTAAGACCTGAGTGTGTCGCAAAGTTAACCCTACTTTCTTCATTTTCATATTTACGTATTGCTTCGAAGGTTTTCAGAGTCAACAACATAATCTGCAATACAAAGTAAGAGACTGGAACTAATAGGTTTTAAAAGGGACACATTAATTATAAATATTGGTAGTTGAATATTGTTTCAATTTTATTGGTTTTGGCCGTCTATCGGCCATGTAACCGAGTTATCATAATGTGGTAAAGTCTTGGCATGGGGATGGCCTCAACAGTTCCGAAGTTTTGGATGAGTGTATCGAGGGAGCTCAGCTATCATCGACTAGCCTAGGCATGTGGTTTATAGTACACAGGACAACTGCAGTAGTGACATTGAAGCAAATTGGAGCCAAATTTAGGGCGACTGGCCCACGACCCCAAATTCATCATCGTGTTCTAGACTGAGTGAGGACTGGCGCCCCCTGGCAACTTGAACCTTCAGCATCGAACATCATAACCTATAATCATTCTCTTATGCCCATTTAAGATCACATCATGAGTTATCCGTAACGTGGAAATCACCATCATATTTTCTTACAAAACTCTCATGTGTTCTGGGAACAAATTGTAAATCAGGAAATGTCATTCTGTTCTTGTAAAATACACTTGTCTTACTACATTCTGTGCAAGAACTGTAGCTTATGTGTCCTTTTATACCTAAAATGAATGCTTTGGCAGGAGCATCACAGTAAACCCCTTTCAATGAATCTTAAACCATCTTGTCCTTATTTTTTATACCATTTTGAATTAAATCTGTTAATTCATTCATAAAATCCCTTATAAATTTAATACAACAACCTGGTTTCTTACTGCTGTAGTACAGACCAACAGGAAAAACTGTAGATATTGATGGTATGTTGACAACTGAAGCTAAAATAGGCCACAATTCACCAGCACAGCTCTTGAAAAGGGGAAGTCAACCTATACTTATCTTTAGTTCATTATGAGAAAAACCATATTTTAGTTTTGAAAAAAATTTCTGCAAGAAGAAAAAACCAATGTAGCAGTATGAACCGGTATCTACAGGACGAGTGGTTATGCAGGAAGGAGTTTTAAGAACAGAGCATTCATTAGAAGGCAAAGATTTTAAACTGCTATGAGTTTTCAGTATGCACAAGAGTGCTGTAAATGCAACTGCTGTGATTTGAAACTGAACACACAAATCCCTAAATTTGTCATGCAAATCCTGCACATCATAATTTGGTGCAATATCATCATCAGAATTATCAGAATCATCAGATGTAGGCAACTGATATAGAATGTCTTCAAATGTTTGTGACTGCCCATGATAATGTTTTCACTACCAAGTTTCAGCACTGTTGTTGGAATGTTCACTTGCTTCATGTGAATTTGTAGCAACTGCATCTTCACGAACAAGCAATTGAATTGATATAGCTAAATTGTGGTCTGCTTCTGTACTGGTTAAATTGACCTGGTCTTGAACCTTCAGTAAAGTCTGTAATCCCTTCAATTTACCATGCCGTTTCAATTCACTAAATTGTTTTTGGATGGCATTCTCCCTAAAAAAAATATAATGTACCAAAAAGTCAAAATTATGATAATTTCAACAAAAATTCTTAAGTTGGAATAGATTAAGCATTGATTAATGAGAACATAACCTTATTTCTGTAATCACAATTTTACAAAGAATATAGGAATATTACTAATAGGGCCTTTTATGAATAATTGTAATTTATTTCATATTTGTCGCATTTGCCACAAAACAAATTGGATATATTGCTATTCCAGTGTCAATTCTTGAGATCTTGCTACTTTATTCTATAGCGAGTTTCCTTGAAATTCCGCAATGTTTTACTTTGAGCTATTCTCCAGTGAAAATTATTTCGAAATGAAATAATTCCATTGGAAATAATTTCATTAACCGCCCGCGTTGTGAGATTGAATTCTGCACGGCCTAGTAAAGAGAGATTCAATGTAAAATTGTGGACATGTGGAGGGAGTATTTATTAGTGAGAGAATTGGAAAATTGGGAAAATAATGTTAGAAGGCAGTGTGTGTTTAATGAATGTGATGATGCATTTGAGTTAAGTGACAAAAAATTCGTGAAACTGTTTAGACTGAAT